>SADC01000154.1:0-164344 GCA_004194705.1 Ditylenchus dipsaci | reverse complement strand
AGCAGATGCGATATATGTAGTCTGAAATTTGCGACTTTACATTTCCACTACGACATTCACGGTGCGACACAAACAGATGTAACATTTCACAGCTTTAAATTTGTGTATTTTAATTTACAGACCATACATTTGAAAAGGTTGTATTGAAAAGGTTGTATAAAAATTTTCCCTTGATCATTGGACTTCTGTACGGATTTTTCCGCTAGGTTTCTAACAAAACTAAGCCTAAAATTTGATTTCAGGCCTAGTTTTGTTAGAAACGTGCGGAAAAATCCGTACAGAAGTCCAATGATCAAGGAAAATTTTTGAATTGGCGGGGGACCACCGATTAGGAAGAGGTCAGGCCCTTTAAAGAACAAATCTCGGTCTGTAAATTTCGCGTGTGCGGTGTGGGTGTGCGAATGTCGGTCTGCAAATGTCGCGTCTGCAAATGTCGCATCTGTGAATATGGTTTTGAAAATTTTCGTCTGAAAATGTTGCTTGCTCAAATAAATAGTCTGTTATTGACGGCCTACAAATTTACAGACTGCAAATGTCGGTCTAAATTTGTCTGATATGTAAAAGTTGTGTCTGAAAATGTCTAGTTGCGAAATGTTGCAGCTTTTAATGTTGGAAAGTCAATGATGGTCATGTACTATCGATATGCAATTTTCCGTTTGCACATGACGAGATGCAGATGACGGGGTGCGAGCAGAAAGTATTAACTGCTAAAATAAATCTTCAAATGTCTTGTCTGACTTTTTTAGCCCTCATCTGTCACTAGCCGCGCTGATAGCTAAGATAGCTAAGAATGTGAAAATAATTTTGACATCAAACTTGCGAGTAAAATAAGGTAAAAAAATAAGTTTTTGCACCCAGTGATAGTCAAACCTGTGACTTAAGCGATGCGTATATAAAGTTCCCCTCCCTTTAAGCTTTTGATATATTTGCAGCGCGAAAAATATTTATAAATAAGTATATTTGAACTAAAAAATATCCTAAGCGGAGTCAGTAAATTTATAATTTAAAAAAAATTCTTACAAGGACCCTTCTGATTATCACGAGAATTTTTTTATTGTATATTCTTGTAGAGCTTCTATGACTTCCTAGCAAAAAACGTGTCCTGGCGCCGATGTAACTAATGAAAATTGCGGAATTTCAGTGTGAAATTTTAAAATGAAAAGTGGAAAATGGAGAGTGGGAAATTCCCAATTTTCGGTGCCACTAAAAGAGGGTGTAAATTTCAAAATTTGAAAATCAGCTTTAATCAGACAAATATAAAAAACAAATTTTGGGATAGGTTCATGCATACTCCACCGAAACACGTCTACCGAAACAATCAGAAATCGTTTTGGCTTGGAAATATTTTATTTATTTTTCTAAAAAGTTTTATACTTAAAATTATTGCCATGAGTTTGTGCTCATTTCGGTAATAAGAACTTTCAGGAAAAAAAAATAAAAAGTTTGAAGATCAAGTCAATGAAAATGGTGTTTCGGTATGTTTTAGCAGATTTTTACCAACCATTTCGGTGGATTTTAACCAAAAACATACCGAAACACCATTTTCATTGACTTGATCTTTCAAACTTTTTATTTTTTTCCTTAAAGTTCTTATTACCAAAATGAACACAAACTCATGGCGATCATTTTAAGTATAAAACTTTGACTTGAGTTCAGAATCCCCCCCCCCCCCCGACGGGGAGTGACCAGGTGGAGGAGATAACCTCATATTCGTGTTTTTCGACCCGATTTCATGAGAAAGCCGCGCGTTTTTTTTTTGATTCTGAGAAGAAAAAAATTTGAACCACAGGGGGTTTTTTGAATTTTTGAGCCACAGTTTTTTAGTCAAAATTTTAAAATTTTAAACTGGCGTCTTTTGGATTTTTAAGGGATTAAGGGCTGTATAGGGAGGGAAGGGAATAAAAAGGGGGGCTGTACCTCATTTCGTAACGCGCCATTTCGTAACAGGTTCATTTGGTAACAAGTTCATTTGGTAACAAGTTCATTTGGTAACAGGTTCATTTGGTAACAAGTTCATTTGGTAACAAGTTCATTTGGTAACAGGTTCATTTGGTAACAGGTTCATTTTGGTAACAGGTTCATTTCGTAATGAGCTAATTTCGTAACAAATGGTTTTGTAACGCGAGATTTTGTAACAAATTTTTTCGTAATGCGAGATTTCGTAACAAACATTTTCGTAACAGTGATACTAAGACTTTACCTAATTTGATTTAATCTAATTCACAACTTTTTTCAAACAACAGGGGGACCAAGCCAGTTTTTTTAGTTTTTTTTTCGAAATTTTTCAGATTGTGTCCGAACCATCCCAAATTACTTAAGCCATCCGTAATTTACTCCAAAACATCCCAAATTGCTGAAACCACCCAAAATCATCCCAAAGCATCTAAAAGCACCTCACGCTCTCCGAACCCCGTTAAGCACCTAGTGACCAGTACCCGGGACTGATTGCATCCAGAGGGGTTCGAACCAGCAACCTTGGTGATGAGTGTATGGACCTCTACACCACTCAAACACTCAAAATTATAATAAAATCAAAAGTATGCGCCCAGGTGGATTCGAACCAGCAAGCTCTACATCACCACTTATAATCGCTCAGAACTCCATCCGAGGGACATCCAGAGGGACGAACCAAACCAAGTGGTCGTCCACTTGGATCGAATTTTTTTTTCACGTTTTCGGGTTCTAAAACAATTTTTCTGCACTGATTCGAGTATGCTGAAGATGGTTTGACAGTGGTAAAATCACGTTTTACCATGAAATTTTTAAGTTATTGCTAATTGTTGATTTATCAAAATCAATCGTTAGCAATAACTCAAAAATTTCTCGGTAAAACGTGATTTTACCACTGTCAAACCATCTTCAGGATGCTCGAATTAGTGCAGAAAATTTGTTTTGGAACCCGAAACGTGAAAAAAAAATTCGATCCAAGTGGAAAAGTATAAGTACTCGACCTGATCAGGTTGATCAGCCGGGTGGATCCGAGGGTTGTCGTTTAAATTTTCGATGGCTCAGCCTCTAAGCCTAAGCCACAGACCAGAAAAGGGGGAAAACCCTTTTCGGCCGAATAATTAAAGGGGTGGGGACTGTTTCATGTCCGGAAAAGTTGCGAACGGAAAGTTGAAAGTTAAGACCCTAGTATACAGTACACCCCCCCCCCCCAATTTTTGCTTCTAAAAGTAAAGACTACCCAAATTTATGTCCCAGACCCCGGAAAATATGCGTAAACTCTTTATTACTCACAACTTCCGTACGCTGGACTACCCCAAGCCTAAGGGCTAAGCCTAAACTTGTTGTTTGTAAGGGTAGTTACAGCAATTTTAAAAGGTCCGATTTGGGGGGGGGGTATTCTATACTAGCGCCAAAGTTAATAGATAACAGGAGTCAACACAATTATTTTAAAATTCAGACACTTTTAGCAAAAAAAAAGACTCGTTAGAATCTTGGCTATCGATTGTCGTACCATTTGCACGAATATTGGGTTCGAAAATACCGACTCCAACCCGTTGAAATGAAACCAGAATCGTCCACCCGTGACCAGACTACCAGCGTACTTCTTCAACCCTCTCACAAAGAGGAAAAATACATTTTCAGCTGTGATTTTACACTTGGATCTGATGCATTTTTTTCAGGCGTTATCACGTGATATTTTTCGCTCCTAAAAAAATCTTATAAAATCGAGAAAATTATGAAAATAAACCATAACCACCTGAATTTTCGTCTAAAAGCCTCTTGTTTTTGGTATGGTTTTTGGGGTCTAATTATTTTGGCTTGAATATTGTAATATTTGCTTGTTGTCTTGTGAATCTTGCAATAATGCTGTCGCATCTTTCACGCTGAGCATTTTGATATATTGCACTCTCCCTTTTCTTTAGAGGGTCAACCAGGAATATGCCAAAACCAGGAACCCTTCAAATTTCAGTACCGGGAAAACAGCTGGTTTGGTCTCTTCTGCTGCATTTTCAGAGTGACTTTTATTCAATTCTTGTGCTGTTTTTTGCTTTATCTTGTAGCTCTTGAATTTTTCTACAATTTTGACCAAGCATCATAAAGTTAAACGGAGATATGACATGTCTTGAGTAGCTTGAGTGTAATTTTGTCAAGTGAGAAAATTTGGGGTTGAATGTGGTTTGATACGTGGTTTCATTTTAATGGTGTCATTTGCAGGAAAAGAAGATACCATTAGAAAGCCCAGACAAAGGGCTTTCTGATAAGCATAAAAGAAACCGCTGAGCTCAATAAATTCACTGCTCACCAGCCTAAAGAAAAAACTGGCCATTTTTCAAAGAGTCGCTTTGAAAATTGGGATAATTAAGGGCATTGCACAGAAGTTCGGCGGTCTGATTTTGCGATATTCGTGCTCAGCAGGTCTGAAAACCCCAAGTAGTCAAAAATTACAGTCCGCCTTTCTGGTGTTAAAATTGAAGATTTTCGATAAATGGCCTTTTTAGGGAAAATCAGAAATTCTCTGTGAAGTTCTAATCACTCACATGCAAGTTTGTGCGCAATAGAGAGCCTTGATTACGCCTTGCATTTTTGGATATCACACACCTAGGTGATGTATTTATTTGAGCGAGTACGGCCCATATTTATCTCAAATTTCAGGTGGTTGGGAATTGTTGAAAATTACCTACTTTCAGATGCTGTTTTACCCGTTGTTTTCCCTCCTCTTCCCGTAAAATTTTCAGCCCTCGTGTTCAGCGTGAAATTCTACACAAAAAGCTTAGTTTGGTACACACAGCCTTTCTAGTGTTATTGATTAGGCGAAAATTTTTAAATTGGCGGGAGACGATCCAGAACGCGTGGCCATGCCCCTTTAAAAGATTTTCCGATTTTGTGATATTCGTTCCTAAAACCCTTATAGGAACAGTTATTCTAGTCAGGAATTCCCGTGTTAGAGGACCATACCGTATTTTCTCTATCAATTACCCCCTTTCTATTAATTACCCCCCATAGACACCCTGTATCTCAGATCAAAAAAAATATTTCGCAGATCTGTTTTTTGCGTTTTCTTAATCACCACGAACTTAGTTGATTCCACTTTTTAAATTTTGGTTGAGCACCCAAAAATCTCAAATTCAAAATATTTTTTTTTATTCTTCCGGGGATTGAAAAATAATTACGCCGGGGTAATTAATAGAGAAAATACGGTACTTGTTAATGACAATGAGGATTTGGCAAATCCAAATACGCGCGATACACTTATCTTTCGTCTCGCACTGTACTCTTTTGAGTCGTTCAAAATAACTCAAAAGAGTAGAGAGCGAGACGAAAGAGAAGTGTCCCGCGCGAATTCAAACATTTGAAATATGAAAATATGTTTGTCCAATTTAATAGATTTGATTAAATGGCCCGCGCGCATTTGAATTTGCCAAATTCTCATTGTCATCAACAAGTGGTCCTTTAAGCAAAAAAGGCGCTTCAGGCGAAAATTTTGAGCGAAATATTAGCAAAAACTTAAAGTTTAAAAAATCAGACAGATCAGACACAACCTTCAAAAATCAATATTGGTTTTTTCTGATTAATCATACAGTTCGAAACAAAGTAGATTTCTACATATTTCCTATAGATTTGTAAACTTTTCGATTTTCCATAAAGCCGTAACGTTTCCTTTTAATTTTGTTTAAATTCTTTTAAAACCCATTAGAAATGCTCTTTCATACAAGCATCCTTTTTGAGAACCAATCATAAGAATTGCACTTTTGACCTACACTTACTCTGTCACCCTCCTAAGTTGTATACCGTATTTCCTCTAATTGCCGCCCGGGGCGACAATAAGAAGCATGCAGTTTTTTAAACTTCAAGTGGTTCAATACTCGTGTTTTAATATACTGTTTGAGCTGTGTAAAAAGTCCCTGTTAGCTTTTTTGAAATCCCTCGCAGGCAATTTTTAGACAGCTCAAGCAGTAAATGAAAACAGGATTTTCAGACCACTTGAAGTTAGGGGGGCGGTAATTAGAGGGAGGGCGGCTATTAGAGCAAATACGGTATATGAGAAATGTTCAGCGTGAATTGTATTTTGAAAACACCACTGATTCAGGTGGTACTCGCAATGTTAATTTCTCTAGATGAAATCCAGTCCGACAGCTGAATGTCCTGCAAGCATTTAGAAAAGAGGCAGTGATATATCAGAGTGGAAGACCCCAATCAAAGGAAATTTCAAACAGGGTATATTTTCGGATGAAACCAAGGTTCAAACTTGGGATTAACCTGTAAATCACTTACCGTAAATCTTCTAATTAAAGCCCTCCCCAAAATCCGTATTTCTTAAATTCATTCTCCTCCTTTTATACCGGGTTTTTGTTTTCGAACGCCACATATGTTATATACCAAAATGTAGCGCAGATTCCCAGCTACATTTTGGTATATAACATATGTGGCGTTCGGAAACAAAAACTCGGTATAAAAGGAGGAGAATGAATTTAAGAACACCGGATTTTGGGGAGGGCTTTAATTAGAAGATTTACGGTATATGTCTACAGGTATATGTCTATGTGATAGAGCGTTTATCTTATCTCTATGATTAATATTAGAATGGCGCAATTTTTGTATTCTTCACAATTACATTCTTTGTAAATACTATTTTTAAACTGGTTGAGTCTACAGTAAATGTTGAATTTTCAGATAAATTAGCTTCATTCGTCTAACAGTTCAAAGAAGCCAACATGAGTCGTGGAAATATTCGCTTCCCATCCAACCAATCCAATAACCAGCGTTTCCAGGCGCCCACTGGACAGCGACCAGCCAACAGAAACTACCAGTCTGGTAGCCAGCAGCAATATGGCACAAGACCAGCCACTACCACCAACAACTACCAGCAGCAGCCGAACAGAGGTCAACAGAACTTTGGGGGGAACAACCAGCAGAGTGCATACAGACCATCAGCAGGAGCACCAAACAACTTTAATGGACCGAGAAACCCGCAGCAGGGCTATGCAGGCAATGGCCAGGTAGTTAATTCCTCTCACACACTTAAGTATTTTTACTAATTACGGTTTGTTAAGGTTCGCAAACCCAACCAGAGCCCCCAACCAGTGTTCGCAAGGAGAATGGGGTATGCTCATTGTTCCTGATCAAAACCACCCCTGGCAGTAAAGCATACCGTTATGACGTGGACATCCTCAACACTCTACGTCAGAAAAGTCTCACCAAAGCATGTGATGAGTAAGTCCATACATTTTTAAAAAACTAATTTTACGGTGAATATCCCTCTTGTACGAAATCCAAGACTGTAAAGGGTCACCGCACTGTTTTACCCTCATTTGTAACGTATTTTGCTCGACAGAATTTCTTAGTCCATATGGAAAAAATTACGAATAACAACTCGAGAAGCACAAAAAAGTGGTCAAAACACGTTTTTGAGAAAGTGGAGTTTTAGGTAGTCCAGCCATAAAGAATCAGATTTCGACATAAATAGGGCATTTATTGATAAATTATTGCTTGAGGCTATATACCACAGAGTCAAAATTGTTTCATAAATGCGGTAGTCAAAATCAGGTTTGGTCAAAAATAGAATTGGTCAAAATTTAGTCAATTTGGTTTCAAATTGATGAAACACGTCTTTTGTAAAACAATTTCTGATGCAGCGAGCCTTTCAGTACATGTGCTTAGTTTAACTTCACGTAAGAACTATATTTGCAGCGGTCAACGAGCACTGAATCGTAAGCTGTGCTACGACATCCTGGTGACTGCCCACTTCAAGACTGGAGGTTTTGGAATGGCAGAAGGTGGTGAAGTGGTCTACGACAACCGCTGCACCATTTACACCTCAACCCCTCTTAACATGTCTAAGGTAGGTGATTATATACTTATTCATAGACTCAATTACTTTTTTGTTTAGAGTTCAGTAAATGTGGAGAATAGTGAGGTGCCAGATTTTGTGAAGCGATATTGCAAGGATGCCAGCTTTGTGGTCACTATTCTCCCGAATGCTACCAATCAGTTTTGGACTTGAATGACTTGTCTCAATACACCACCAAAAAGTCGTTGGTTGAGGAGGAAGGTCATTGCGCACTTTCCTTGAAATGGCCACTAGTCAGCATCCAGTCAACAGGTTAGACAGTCATTTAGTTTTGGGTTGTCTCATTGGTAGTCACAATTATATTTGGTTACATTTAGTTAAATGCATTCAATTTTCAACCACGTCTAGATCAATTCAAGCTTTTCGTAATTCTTTAGAGAAATCGAAAGTTTGGATAAAATCGAACGATAAAATTAAGTTAAAATACCCAAAGTTTTTTCACCTTTTTTCACACTCAGGTATGTTTTTGTGTAAATATGAAACCAAGATCCTTGAATCTTGAAGTTTCTAACTTAAAACTAACCAACCAACCTAAAACTTACAAACTAGAAAAAGTAACCGAAAATGGAAAACCATCAAGTTGGTGAAGAACTTTAGTGCCCTAATCTAAGTGTTAATTTGAAATGTTATTGTACTTAATTTGTAGCAATGCTTACACTCCCCATGGTTCTGGAAACTCTTTGAGACTAGTGCTCAGAACAATGAGCAAGTGGGCAATGGCATGGTGCTTCGCTCAGGATTGGTCAAGGGAGTCAGGGTGGTCCAGAACGGGGTACCCCTTCTGCAGCTCTGGTCATTGATTGTAAGATATATTTTCAATAATTAGTTGCTAAGATAATCTTATTGCAGCCAAAGTGTGTCCCTTCTTTGAAGTCGGAAATCTGCTGAACACAGTGACTGCTATGTGTGGCAACAGACTGCCTGGTGCCAAAGACCTGAGTGCCAGATGCTTGAAGACTCTCCAAGGTATAAAATCCAGACACTCCACAACTATTCACTAATTAACTATAACCATTATAGATGTACGTGTGGAAGTGCGCTATGCTCCTCACAGATCGTTTGGAATTGGTCGCTTCTCGGACAAGCCAATGAATGAGATGCTGTAAGTGTTTTCTCCTCTTAGTTCTGCTATAATTCCAATATTATAGGACTGTGTTCCAAGGTCAGAAGGTGGGCATGGACAAGTTTTTTGAGCTGAAGTACAAGATCAAACTGAGACATCCTGAGCTACCAGGTGTCATTCCTAACACCCCACGTCCCAAAGACAACACTTTGGAAGTGTTTCCCATTGAAGAGTTGTTGGTGATGCCTGGTCAAGTGGTGCCTCTGGAAAAAATGAGCAAACAGTTGTCTGACAAACTGCTCAAGGTTGCTATCCAGCTAAACGCTTTATTTTAATATTGTTTTACCATATTTAGTCCAATTCTGTGTTGCCACACGATCGTCTCAACAAAATCATGAGACATGCGGAGAGCATTGCCCTCTTCGATGAGACCAATGCTGTGCTCCATGCTTTTGGCATTCAAGTGTTGCGCCAATCAAATGAGGTAGGGTTAATTAAAATTTATTGCTACAAATTGTATCTGTGTATTCTAGGTGGTGATTGGTGTGCGACCATGTCCCCGACTTCGGTTTGCCAACAACCGCTTGGTCAATGCTAATCCTGAGCGTGTAAGTTACTTTTATCTAATATAAATATATTGCCCCTGCCCGTCTAATTTTTATAAATTTCTAATGACAACTTTCAATCTCCAAAAGAAAATAAGACACCAAGAATAGATATAAATAAATCATGAACGTCAATAAATTTTTGAAGTTTAGTCTGAGTGGGCGAGAGATGCTATGAGCCAGAGCTACATTGACGCTTCCGAAGTGCGTAATTGGATTGTGTTGTGTAGTCAAGAGCAGGAGAGGCTTGTTCAGTATGATTTTGCCCTTTGTTTGCTTGGCATCCATTAATATGTTTTTTTAGAGCTTTTATTGAAAAGCTGATCAAACTGGCTCAGAGAAAAACTATGCGCTACTCTCAGCCAATAATCCGCACTTTCGAGAACAACCAGTGGCAGAGTGTGTTCGAGAATTGTGTGAACAAGAACATCCAGTTCGTAATGCTCATTGACAGCAAAGAAATCGACTCTCACGGTAAGTTCTATATCTTTTGAAATTTACAAAAGATTGAATACATTTCATTGTAGGTGTTCTCAAGTTCCTGGAGGCCAGATACAAGGTGCTCACCCAACAAGTCACTCTAGAGAAGGTCTATGACGTCGTAAACAACAACAAAAACCAGATCCTCGAGAATATAGTCAACAAGACTAACTGTAAGAACTTTGGTCTCAACTATGTGCCTGTAATGGAACAGTGCGGGTGAGTCTATTTTTATAGTCCATAACCCATTCTTACCCTGTGTTTTGTAGACAGCCATTCGACTTGGATCGTGGAGAGGTGCTGGTGATTGGATATGATGTTGCTCATCCAGGAAGTGTATCTACTGCTGAACGTCGTTTGCTCAGAGCTAATGGAGTGATGGCTGACAGTTTGGATCCTTCAGTAGTTGGGGTGGGGAACATATTCATGATATTAACTATGCTTAACAACTATAATCATTTAGATCTGTGCTAACATGGCTAAACACCCCTACAGTTTTGTTGGCGACTACTTTTACCAAGAGTCTCGCAAAGAGGCTGTGGACACCTGTCAACTGGCAGAAAGAACTAAATGGATTCTTGAGCAGTTGGAGAAGAACAGACCAGGCAAAGGAAAACCCAAGCAGATATTTGTGTTGCGAGACGGACTTAGTGAAGGCCAACTCAAAATGGTAAAACAACATTTTTGAAGGAATACACTGACCCTGCTGATTTAGGCATTGCATGACGAGTTGATTGCCATCAACAAGGCTGTCTCGACTACTCTCCCGGCTATTCTCCCCAGTTCTTGTTTGTGATTGGAACTAAGCGCCACTTCAAGGTAGTCTTTTTATAGTTTGATTTCACTCACAAATATGTTTTACAGAAGTTCTTTGCTGTGCGAAATGGAAGGGTGGAGAATCTGGCACCTGGCTCTGTGATTTCAGAGAAGATGGTCAGAGAAGACTGCCCCGAGTTCTTTATGCAGTCTCACTATCCGCTCAAGGTTAGATGGTTTTAAAATTAAAAGGATTTACTAAATATATGGTTTAGGGTGTGGGCAAGGCTGTGGAGTACAGTGTGCCAGTCAATGAGATGGACATGAGTATGGACCAACTGCAGGCATTTCTGAATGCTCTTTGTTACGACCATCAAATAGTCAACTCTGCCATTTCTTTGCCAGAGCCCATATACCAGGCAGATGAGTTGGCCAAAAGAGGACACAACAACTTCCTGGTTATGAAGTCAGTTTTATTAACAACTTATTTTCATATTAATTATTTATTGTTGCAGAAAGTCTGATCCCAGCAACATTCCTCGTTTCCCCACTCGAGTTGTCGACTTCCGTGCTCTGACCGAAATGTTGTCCTACAAGAACAGTTTGCTCAGCTCCACTCGTTTCAGCGCCTAAATACCTTGATATATTTGGTAGATATGCAGACAATGTGCAATGTGTTTATGTCTTGTTTATTTGGTTCAGAAATAATAGAAAAATAAAACAAATTAGTCACCATAATCTCTTGTAGCTTAAGCTTGTTTAACATAATGAGCATTGCCTGAGTCATACATCCACATTGGTGTAAAAGATTGACGAAAGTTACATTTGACAGATGTGAGGTTCGGTAGCAGTTCAAAACATCTTTTTCCATTCAATAAAACCATTACTAAGCGAAAAATCAAGCGTACTAAAAGCTTTCTTGATTCAAAAATTATATGAGGTTGTTCAAATATAAAAAAGTTTAAAAATTCAAAGAATAATTTCCTATAATTTCTATAAAGTGACCTAGTGTGTAAAGAACATGGGGACTAAACATATTTTTTTAAATACTGAAAACTTACATACGTGTAGCCCTATGAACAGACTAAGAAGATAATATAGAGACTGAATTAATGCCAACAAAATGTACCGGCCAACACCAATAGTTGGAAGGTTGTAGATTAAAAAGCAACAAAAAAGAAAAAGTCGAATCCAATCACTCATAAATAAACGTTTGAGTAATAAAAATTGAGTTCGATTGACCACCATTGTATCTTTTGTGAGTTAGAGTTTACAAGAAGAAACTTAAGAAAAAGAGATGATCTACGGAGATAAATTTCTTATTTAAATGGGGAATTATTATTTTCAGCTCATAGTGATTTGATTTACGAAAAAGCTGAATCATGCTAGAAAAAGTGAAAATGCCACAAAAAAAATTTCAGCCACCGCAAAGCCTGATTCTTAAAGGACCATGTTCACGCGTTCAAAATTTTTTTCTACTCGTTGAACTTCTGTACGGGTTTTTTGATTGGGTTCCTAACGAAAATAAACCTAAAATTAAATTCCCGACCTTGTTTCGTTAGAAACCTAATCAAAAAGTTCGTACAGAAATGCAATGATTACGAAAAAGTTTGAATCGGTGGGGGACAATTTAGAACGCGAAAACATGGTCCTTTAAATTTAATAGCTCTACCCTTGTTCTTCACCTAAAGTTATCGACCAATAAATTCTTCACCAAGATAATCTTCGACTGGTAAATTCTTCAACCGGTAAGTTCTTTGTCCGGGTTATTCTTTAACTGGATTGTACTCTCTATATCGACATAGGATCACATTCTTTCCGGGACTTTTAAGTACGCATAAGAATTGCAAAATTGAGTGAAAGTAAGATAAAAGATATAACATAGAAATTGAGGAATGGCTAGTTGAAGAACTAACTGGTTGAAAAACTTATAGGTTGAATAATTTACCCTTTGAGAAAACGCGGTTGAACAACAAAGGTTTCATGTTTTAGTAGTATCCACGTGATAGTACCTCGAGGTGCTATTCAGTCATCCTTGTTGTAGTACCCGGTACCTCGGAGCTTTCATTTAGGTGGTGGTCAAAAAGTCCAGGGTCAAACCTGCCGATCAAGAGTCAAGAGTCGGCAAATATGCCACTTATATGAGTGGTGAATACCGGGACATGTAAGTTGTTTTAGATTTCACCAACAAATAGTCAGGTAATTTTACTATTCGATGATTTCACTTACCAACATATATGTATAGTCAATAAATCTATGCATAGTCAAAAAATTGCACGAATGGTTCTGCTTCTTATGGTATTCGAACTCTCTGATAAATGGATGATTGGGCAAAGCCCAAATCATAGATGGGACGTATTCGTTATCTTTTCATTGAAGTCTTGAAAGGACATATTTTGATTAGAAAATCGAAGTAATACAAGACTCAATGCAAATTTCAAAAAAAAAATATTGTGATTTTTATATCGCATTTGTACCGGTATGGAGGTAAATCGATGAATCGCACTATGATTTAAGTAAAGAAAATAAAATTTCTCTATATCTGTAAAAACACTTTTAACACTATGCTGAACACAAAATTCTGGGTACAGATTTGACTAATTTTTCAAAAATAAAAAAGATTTGGGGTGCGAAAAAAGGAAAAATCTTTTTAAAAAGGACGACTCGAAGCCCTGGATATAAGTCTTTTCATGCATTTTTTTAAATAAAACTATTTAGCCGAATCAGTAAAAAAAATGTAATTAGTTAAATGTCATCCATTATGCATAAAGAACAAGGAAATACGAGCGAAAGTCTGAAATTTTTATTAGGAGCAGCTAAAAGTTTAGCACCCAATATCTTTGTCAAATTCAATACCAATATTTTGAAAAGACACCAACCAATATCCCAATACCAATATTGAAGCCTTAATTTGACCCAATATCCCAATATACCAATACCAATATATTGTTTGTCGTCAGCTCTACTGGTTTATCCTGACTTTAAGCTTTGCGAAAAGAAATTTCACGAGATACAGATTTCAAGTTTCAAAAAAAATTAAACGTACTAAAAGGCGTTTTTTCGTACTTTCTCTCAAAAAATTAAAAATTTCAAATTTTTTAAAAGGTTCTCGCGAATTTTTTTCTAGGAAAACACTAATATGGTCAACGTGAAATTTTGACTCAGAAGAACTAAAGATCATGCTCGGCCATCGGAATGTTTATACCTCTGACGTCAAAATTGTTAGCATGACCGCAGCGTAGATTGTGCAATAGTGCTTTCACAAAATTTATAATAAAGTTTTACTTTTTATTGCTTACTTTTATTTATAATTTAAAAAATTATTTTATGTTATTACAATTTAATTTAATTCAATTCGAAAACTCCATATTTTTCATCAATTAGAGTAAAGCAGCGGACACCTGTAAGTAGAATAAATTAAAATCAAGTATACACCAAAAAACCGACTCATCCAGAAGACGCCATCGGAGAAGAGAGTCAGAACAACCACCACAGTAGACTTGCCAAGTTCCCAGAGCCTTTCGTCAATTTTCATTTCACACATCTTCCTGAGCAATCCAAAAGAAGAATCAATGGCATTGTACTTCAGCTCACTAAAATTACAAATATCGCACAAAAAAGATATCAACAACAAATTCTCACTAGCAGGCGTCTTTGTTGTCTTCGGCTTCTTCAAATTTCAAGTACAAGTCAATGATATGCTTCACCGCTTTGAAAAACTAAAAAAGGCTTTTGAGGAATAAAACTTTCAAGAAACCCGTCAAATTGGCTGGGGAGAGAGGGGGAGGGGTGGTATTCGGGAGTTGGAATAAATCAGATATGAACTGGAATAAATCAAATGCAATAACCATCCTATCCTATGGCGTACTCATGCAGTTCAAGGCTTGACGAGTAATTTTTTTGCCATTTTTAACACATACCGTATAACCTCTATTAAACGGGCACCCCTACAGTTAACGTTTTTCAAATTTGCTTTGCTTTTTTAACCCCAATATTTTTATTTTTCGAAACGGACAACCACTCATTTTGTAGAGTTTGTCGTCTGTTTCGAAAAAAAAAACAATATGGGGTTAAAAAGCAAAGCAAATTTGAAAAACGTTAACTGTAGGGGTGCCCGTTTAATAGAGTTATACGGTAGTTTAAATGCGGTCTATGTTCCTTATGGATTTTTATGTACCACACTTCCTCTAATAGAAGACCCGGAGTTATATTTTTCAACCTCCCCCTACAGGGATGTTATATTAGAAGGGGTGTTGTCATAGAGGAGGTCTTTTATATTTAAACCATGTCCCGCCGAAGTCGCCGGAAAAAATAATATAACTTTACTAAGCAAAATATTAATATTTAAAGCATAGAAATTAAAAAACAACGAAAGAACAAGTAGTAACCCCACTGATAAGGAAACTGTTCGAACTTTGCCATATCAACTCTCCATTTTTAAAGTCCCTCTTGACAAATATCTCATTTTTTCGATGCCTGGTTCCCAGGCTGATTTTTCACGACCTGGAATCTTTTTGACTTGAAAATCAGCTTGGGGACCAAGGCATCCGAAAAATGAAATTTTATAGTCAAACACAGGAGTGGCAATACGCCTGTTTTTCGTTTTTTAGCGCATCAAAAACACGGAAAAAGGTCAAGAGGGAATTTAAAATGGAGGTTTACAGGGAAAAGTTCGAACGGTTCTCCTGTTAGTGCAGTTCTTTCGTTGTTTTTTCAAGTCCGATGCTTTAAATATTTATGTTTTGCTTAGTAAATTTTTGTTATTTTTTTGGCTCCTTCGGCGCAACATGGTTGAAATATAAAAGATCCCCCCCCCCCCACTCTCTTCAAAATACCGTAATTCCTCTAATAGAACCACCCCCTCTATTATAAAACACCCCTTGTGAGAGATCTTTTCACTTCCACCAACTACTGCACCAGCTGTGTCCCACCATGAAAGGGTGTTATATTAGAGTGGGTCTTATATTTTTCAAGCTCATCCAAGAGGGGCACGGTATTTGCCAAATCAAACAGAGGGGGTCTTCTATTAGAGAAATTGCGGTACAGTCGACTCTCTACATAACGACTCTCTATATAACGTCCCTCTCCTCATAACGTCCCAGTGAAACTGGTTTGGTTGGTCTAAACTAAATACTCGAACAACTGCCTCTCTATATAGCGACTCTCTACATAACGTCCCTCTCTACATAACGTCCCAATTCGGCTGGACACTGCTTCAAAGACGCCTCTCCATATAACGTCTTTTCGAAAAAAAATTAAAATTGAAAGCGTCTCAAAAAAATAGTTCATTTTTCGCTTCTAATATGTTCAGTTCTGGGCAGCTTTCAAAATTTAAATTTGCACTACCACGGCTACCTAATTCTACCTAGATAACCGAGTAGAAAATTAATCTTTACAAAGCACCGCGCTTTCTTCATCGTTCCTGGAAACTATCGCCAATTGCTTCCGAAAAGCCGGATTCATTAAGCGTCAGAAGTAAATCTTGTATTTTTTACAAATAAGAAATTTCCGTTTTTCAAGGATGGCACTGACAATCAATAGGATACACCGATGGATCAATAGGATACACCGAGCGCTGGCGATAAGGTGGATCTCGAAAACGCCGGTAATTAATAAAGCATACTTTGGGCGGAATTGCAGCCGCTGGATTTGGTCAAAGGCACATTGGACGACTGTTTATCGTTGTATCACTAACTCCCTACTGATGGGACGCTCACTCTGGCCGAAATTGCAACGTTTGTCTAAACGGAAGTGGAAGAGCGGGAGACGGAAAGGAAATTATTTTGTTTTGCTGGGTTCTTAAATGAATTTTTCTTTAAGGATATTGTTATTGATAGAGATTGACCAAGTGCCAGAACCACCAGACAATACTCGAAAAGCAATTGAAGCTTTGAAGATTCTTCAAGATCCGTGAAGTTGGGCTGCTGTGCAATGCCCAAATTTATGCCCATCCAATGATTGTTTGTTCGGGTGCAATTTGTTGTTGAAATAAACATTTTTTTGAAAAGCTCTCTACATAACGTCTGGTGAGTGATATATAGGCGAGTGCCTCTCTACATAACGACTCTCTATATAACGTCCTCTCCTCATAACGTCCCGTTTTGGCCGGTCCCTTGAAAGACGTTATGTAGAGAGTCAACTGTATTTTGAAGTTTATAAAGTTAGTTTCTCTAAACTTCTGTAAACAACAGGAAGTGTGTATAAAAAAGCGGCGGACTGACTGTCAATTTGCATAATCTTTTTTATGATTTAATTAATTTAATTGCAGAATTAGGGCGGTTCTTACTATGAAAAGAGTGCTGAGAATTTGACCTTTCTTAACTTTTTTTCTCACCCAATAAAGCCACCAAGATTTTCAGTCATTGATAACAGAATCACTAAAATATAAAACTAAGGTTCAGTCATGCCTGGATATAAGAGAAATCCGAGACCTCTAATAAAAGAGTACCTCGGTCCGGTCTCAAGAAGTGCTCTTACACCCAGATTTGACAGAAAATTAATTTTTCCACGGTATTTGACAAATCAAATTTCGATATTTTATTTCCACCTTGACATTGTCCCCAGCCACATCTTCAGCACACTGAACTGCTCCTTTTTGGTTTTCTTCTGTAATTATGAGGTTTATACTCTTAGATAATGTCACCGAATCTACCCATGAATGCCTGGATCTTGCCTTCACCCATACACACCACATCCTTTGCCGATTTCAAGTTCTTGTGAATATAGCGCCAAAGTCCGTTTGGCTGAGTGCATTTGTCAATGCATTCTTCAGCCACATCTATCTCGCTGAAAACTTAGACAATTTAGTAAACGATATTTTTATATAACGAAGACCTGCAAAATCCACTGATGTTTGTAGGCTTAGCAATAGAAGAATTACTGATTTCATCTCCACACCGGTTGATGCAAGCATACCTGAAACACAAAAAGCTTTTTGTGTTAAACATAAGAATCGACCGAAATTGTTATTTTAGCTTTTTAAAGATTTTATTTATCTATTAGGCTTTTGTATCTAATTACGAAAATTAGTGCTTCTTATGAGATTCGAACTATCTGATAAAGTTATTGCCACCACGAGGATTCGAAAGTTGCAGATAAATTTACCCGCAGATGAATTTACCGTTTACCGTTTTTTCGGGCTGAGATAAAGGTTATTGAGGGACCGTTTAAAAGAGTGAATATAGTATTAGTAATGGCTCATTTATAAACGTTGTCGTCGTCGTTGTCGTTGGAAAAAATGTTTTATAAAGGCACTTTTACGGCAACGACAACGCCAACGACGACAACGACGACCTATTTATAAAAAATCCAACGACAACGCCAACGACAACGAAAATTTTTCTTCCAAATTAGACCAATTTTGCATTTTAAGTCAGAATTATAAGGATTAACCATATTCTTCACACGTTTTTCCTTGAAATCTCGTCTGAGAATGCGAAATTTGTCCAATTTTGAATGAAAAATTTCGTTGTCCTTAGCGTCGTCGTTGTCGTTGGCGTTGTCGCTGCATTTTTATAAATAGGTCGTCGTTGTCGTCGTCGTTGGCAAAAAAACTGTTTTATTAAAAAAATATTCCAACGACAACGTTTATAAATGTGCCATAACAGGTTGTGTGCAGTGGTGTGCATTTGGCTCGTTCGAGCCATAATAATCAATAAACCAGCCAATTGTCTTGCTTTGAAGCGTTATCTGGCTGGTACACGACAATTCATCCCCAGGTCAATTCATCCCCGGAACAGACATGGACACAATAGCCTCGCGCCGCAATATCCCCGCTGCCACAATCCCTGCGGCCACAGTTGGTTTGTTGTACCCAGGTTGGAGAACTCAGGTAGTGTAGTGGTACCCGGGTAGTAATATTTTAGTCTTGTAATGAACTTTTAAAAATTGAATGTTTTTCTATGATCCAACTTCAGTTTTACTGGATAATCCATGCACCAATGAAACCAAGTGGTCGTCCACTTGGATCTAAAATTTTTCACGTTTTTCATGTTTCAAAACTTATTTTCTGGACTAGTTGGGGCATGCCAAAGATGGTTTAATAATAGTAAAACAAGGTTTTGTATGATATTTTTCAGTATTGTAGGATAATTGATTTTGCCAAAACTTATTTTACCAAACAAAACTCAAGAAGTACCCTACAGAACGGCATTTTACCACTTTCAAACCATCTTCAGCATGCCCGAATTAGTCCAGAAAACAGGTTTTGGAAACTGAAAAGTAGATAAAAATTAAATGTTTTCATCCAAGTGGGCAACCACTTGGTTTGGTTTGTTCAGACTGAAAAATTTAAATCCCCGCGAAATTTTGACTGAAAGTGAGAGTGAAAGTAAGGCTGAGAGACAATTTTTTCCTATTGGGTACACACTGAGAATGAGAGCGCAAGTGAGACTGAAAGGAAATTCGCTGATTGGATACGGGGCTTGGATACCTATAGCTGGTCAATGCCTTGGTACTACCACCTGAGTACCACTTTATTGGTGCTACCCCACCATACTACTATCTGCACCCCCATGGAGGGTTGAATGAAAACGGGAGAGAAAATTTTGCTTCAAAATATTCGGGATAAATTGTCCCGTGGGATGAATTGTCCTGGGATGAATTGTCCCAGGGATGAATTGTCCTGGGATGATTGTCCCAGGGATGAATGTCCTGGGATGAATTGTCCCTGGGATGAATTGTCCCGGGGATGAATTGTCCTGAGGATGAATTGTCCGTGTCCCTATCTGGCTGGCGATTGATTTGAAAACTTTTTCAAAAACAATTTAAACTCCCAAGATCTTTTCAATATTTTAAAAAAAAATGTTAAAAATATTTTAGCGAGCCCAAAGTCTGTTTGGCTGAATGCATTTTTCAATGCATTCATCAGCCACATCTATCTGGCTGAAAACTTAGACAATTTAGTAAACGATATTGTGTCTCAATTTTTAGCTGGCCATTCTCTTGGATAATTTGACGTTTTGTCGATAAGAAGCTTTTATAGGACCATGGTTTTTGCGCGCAGTGCCATGTGCAAAATTTGAATTGGCAGGGGACACTTCTTTTTCGTCTCGCATTGTACTCTTTTTGAGTTATGACGAACGACTCCAAAGAGTAAAGTTGTAAAGACAAAAGAGAAGTGTCCCCCGCCAATTCAAATTTTGCACATGTCACTGCGCGCAAAAACCATGGTCCTTAAAAAAAACTTTATAAAACTTAAGCCGTAAAAGAACATAAACTGACTCATCATCGCCATCCACTCGAGGTCTGAAATGTTTGCCACTCATCAGGATGTCTTGGTAGCCCATAGCTTCAGTAGTATTGAAAATCAGCTGTGCTAGAGAATTAGGCAGATTCATGGAGTCCAAGATTTGGTCAACTGCGTTGTACTTAAGCTCATGTGGATTGGCTGATGGCCTGGTTGCATAGGGGTTCATCCAATTTGGCTTCTTCGGGGCTAGTTTCAACCCTGTGAACATGTTGCTCGGAAGAGGAGGAAGAGAACGAAGTTTTTTTTCAGGTGGACTCTTGCCGATTACCGAGCACACCGCCACACCGAAAATCAAAAGGCAAAGACAAGGAAGGCATTTTTAGAAAAAAGCATTTTTCAAGAGAGCAGCTTGAATGCTACTGAATCGACCATTACTTTTATATGCTGCTTTGACGACCATTTTGGTTTCTAGAAGCCTGTGTTTCACCACACTAGCTTGCTTGCCTCCAATCTTGACTCATTGCAAAAGCCTACAAAAGGGCATCTTGTAATGGGAACAGGGAAATTTGTAAAAAACATGCCTGTAAACAACCATAAGTTAGTCATACAGAAGGAAGAAGGCAGAGACTTCAGCTTAAGTCTGTTTTCGAAATTCGCTATGTGGAACACTTTACTCTAAGTGAGTCAAAAAAACAGAAACACACAAAACAAAAAATGTTTCAGCGTTGTTTAACATTCAAAATTTCTTCATGGCCGGCGTTTTGAAACTAATTCGGAGCTAGCAGCAAATGGTCTCTATTTGAAATCTCGGCATTTCTAGTCTGGACCATGTTTAACAAAATAAGCATCGTTTGCATATTTTGTTGAGTGACTCAGATTTCTGAGGAACATTTGACCATTACTTCTCTTAAAAATCAGCCTCCTTTAAATTGTAGAATAAACCGACAGAAACTGACTTATGCCTCTGTTGAGAGAGCGATATGTAGTAAAGAGTAAAAAAAGCTCTAGTCATGAAAAATTATTAAACTTAAAAGTATTTTTTGTCGCAGTGCTCACAAAAGAACAAAATTGGATTGAAAAAATTGAAAGATTTTGAGTTAATCATTTTTTATATATTTTTTAAATACAATTTTTTTATTTATTTTAATTTACAATAACCTTTTTATTCTCCATATATTAGCACACACACACAAACACAGTACTTTTATTATTGGTGAGCATAGCAACTCAAAACATTCAACGGAATAAATAAGACAGAGCGGAAAATTTATTTATACTTAACAATTATTTGTCTAAACAAATTTGCCTTTTCAGTAAATCGAAATAAAACAGACAATAGGTGATTCTGAAGTAAAAAGATCATGAATTTGACCACAAGTTGATTTATTAGCGAGCAGTACTAGCCGAAACGTACTTGACTTGCCCATCCGTTGCCTCGTTTGCCAAATCTCAGCTGAGAGGCCCATTTTTTCAGTCTTAAGCTTTCTGGCTGCCACTAAAAACAAATACCTATTTTATGCTTTTTCAAAAATAATCTCACATCTTCATGCATTGCATCCACATATGGTGCCATATAGGAGTCTATTTTTCCATTGTAATCATCCTCCATCGATAATGCTGCTTCCGTGACATTAACTAAATGTGCAAAAGTCAGATTTTGAATGGAGAAAATGTTTTTCAGGGGAAATGAAAAAGTCTCAACCCTACAACAAAATAAAATATTACCACACACGATAACTGCAAAAATAAACGCTATCATAAACATTGATTGCCAAGAAGAGGCTGGCAGGAAGCGACCCAAGATGAGTCTTCTGATGGCTTTAGTCAACGACATTTGGCAATAGTTCAAGCTAAAACAGTTATCCATTAGTCAAATAGGGTAAGTAACGATCTATTAATATTCAAATAACAATTTTTGACACTACTCATTAATAGATAAAAAATTATAAAAACTCTAGGCAATTTTAAGAAGTGGAATCTATAAGGTAAACAAAATAAAAAAGTAATTGAGAAAACAGAACTCTCGACAATAAATTCTAGCTTGACTGTTCAAGTGATGAATACGTCAAGGGCAAAACATGAATCAAATGCCTACTGACAACTGCAAACCCCTAATTTTAAAGGAGACAATTTGTGGGCGTCTTGGAGATGTGTTAGGAAAAGCAGCAGTAGTAATTACACTTTACATCCCACTTAGACCTATCTTCTTCAGCTTACAGGAAAACGACTGAGAAATACTTTAAAATGAGCTCTTAAATTTCAAGTGGATTAAATTGCGTGTCAATTGGTGGAATAAGCAGATATTTTTGAAATATGGCAAACAAAAAAATTTCAATTTGGAACAGCATTTTGCAAACAAAATGAATGGTTTGAGCTAAATTAGGTGTGTGTGGCTGGATTCCCCTGGAGGGATCCCTTTGTTTACGCCCAACAATATGCCGTCATCCAGGTAAATGATCGTCAGATTTTGCAGTAACCTTTGGCAGACACTAACTTTAACTTTTATAAATGTGATCTTGCTAGTAAACACAAAACAATCCACAAAAATGATACTCTTTCTCAAAAAAGAGGCACACTTTGTAATATAAATACGTCTAGTTGGTTAAAGCTCGTAAAGCCATGGGTAAACTGACACAAATGCACACAATTTTAATTAATTTTTTAGCCAGTAAGTGTGTGAATAATGACGTACAAAAATGTTGGATGGGAATTTTGTGGCTAATACTTCTGAACACATTGCCCCTAACTAATAACTTTTTAGAAGAAATGTTTTCGAACGCAGGTTTGTTTACAGATTTTAGTGCTTTTCACATGTAAAAATCAAATAGGAATGTTCTCAGAGAATTTTAATTAAGAGAAATAAAAAAGCGAAAAAGGGTATAAAATTCAAGTGAAACAGCTAGAAAGAAGTCTGATACCACGCTGTCCAATTATATCTTAAGATTCTTTAAAATTGTAGAGCATTATTGTGCAATAAAAGTTAAATGTATGAAAAACAAAAATTTTATAATAAATAAATGAAGACAAACACTACATGATATTATTTTATACCGACTAGATTGGAATACACGAGATCGAATTTCGACTAGATAATTTTCTAGTAAACTAAAAAATGCTGCAATTAGTAAGGGAACAAGAAGAATGAGATGGACCAACAACAATTTCGAAAAATCGTAAAAAAACAAGGGAAAAATTCCGCGCTTCCTGTTAATTAAAACTTTTTAGTTTGGAAATATTTTGGAAAATTAACATTGATGTTTAGAAAAAATTCAGCAATATTCTGGGGAACACCTTATTAGATACAACTGACTTAGGAAGAACTGAGCATTTAGAAAGGCTGCAAATAATTTATCCATACAAAATATTAATTTTGAACATTCAATTTATAATTTGAATTGCAGGATTGTGCTACGGGACTTTAGCGAACACGACATTGACGGTCACGACTTTGGCGCATGCGACATTTGCAGCCAGATAAATGCAAATAGTCCTTAGCGGACTAGACATTGGCGGACGGACAAACACGGATTTACTTTTTTGCATTCGATATTTCGACCCTAGTAGCGAATACACCACCCCCCCCCAAGGATTTTCACCTTTTTTACTTAACATCTACAGGATCGAATGTCACAAATGTATATTCTGGTGCAAAATTTCATGCTCTACAAGATGGTGCGTATCCGAATTCAAAAACGTGAATTGAACGGCAAAGTGGTACTATTTTCTAATTGGCGCCAAGAAAATTCGCTACTTTTGTTAAAATACCTGTAATTTTTTTTACAAATCATGTTGCTTCCATGTTTGGACTGAATTTGTAGGATTTTAATGCTCTTTTTCTTCTCATGCTAGCATTTTTTGTGTTTTGTGATTTGAAAAAAACTTTGTCAATTAAATTCAAAACTTCGCTTTTTTTTAAAAACAGTGTTTTGATAAAATTGCTTATAACTTTCTGAAAATACTCCGCTTGCGGGTCATTTTTAGTGTTTTAGAAAGCTGACATTCTGCTGCACATTTCAACACCAAATGTGATACATTTGAACCGCAGACACCATTTTAAAACATTGGTTTATATCGAAATTTTTTTCGGTATTTTTTATTTTTTTTGCAAATACCATATTTTTACTGATTAGGACAGGTAACACTTGTGAAATTTTATTATTATAGGTAGAACACAATATGCTGAACACGATGGTGCCAGTCGTTTCTGCATGGATGATAGATAAAGTGCGCCAAATCCGGCCTGAACAATGACAAGTAGAGCTCGGTCAAGATTCAGCTGAGTATCTTCGATATTCGCTACTAACGCCGATATTTGAAATAAAAGCTTTTTTTACCTTAAAAAGTGTCCGCAAGTCTCGCCAAAGTCGTGTCCATCAACAACGCAAATGATCATCCACGTGGTCTCGTCCAGGCGCAAAGTCGTCACGTCGGCTAAATGACTGCAGTTGTGAATGAATTGCCATTTTCTCTCGCACTCTATCAGCTGTTTGACTCTTTTTGGGCCGAATTGAAAGGTTTAAATAGGCTTGATCCATCTACGATAAGGAATCGTAGACTTTTTAATTTCGAAAATTTCCTTAAAAATTATTTGAAATTCGCTATTTTAAAAAGTATTCAAGAATTTTATCTCACACCTTCTCCCCAAAGGTTGAGTAATACCGACCACCCCTCACTTTTTACCCAGAAAGAGGATTGAATTTTTTTATCGCCGTGGCTTGTAAAAACGCCCGAGGGCAATAATCTTTTTACAGTATTTGGACTATGAGGTTCAGTAACGTTTTTGCTTCTTTTCCGCTATTACCCAGCAAATAATTTATCTTTTTTTTTCTCCAAAGCGGGTGCAAAACTACAGGATCTCCTATTTCATTCAAATGTTGTGTTTTGGGGACAAATATTGCAAACAAACTTTAAACTCAGATAAGGTGGTCAGAAAGACCGAAGAGTTCGAGCTCTCTAACCCTTTGACGGTTTCTAAAGCCTGTCTGGACTGTCGTGTTAGAAAATCATGGGTTCCTTTGATCGGTCATTTTCCAAAATTTCATGAACCGAAACCTTATCAGACACGCAGTTATTGGCCACGCAGTTATTAGCTAAAAGAGTGGGCTTTAATTGAAGGATGGTCTATGAAAGAAACGGTGGCGCCATTGTAGTGCGGTAATTTGCAACTCCAAAATATTCCAACTCCATCTGAGGCTACTCCGAGGTCGGAACTCCAAAACACTGTACTCCAAAGAGATTATTCCAAAAAATCCAACTCCAAAAAAACTATACTCTAAACGTATACTGCTCCGAAGAATAGCTACTCCTATGGCGACTACTTCGGAAAATTTCTTCCTCAAGAAGTTTCTGCTCTAAAAATACCTACTTCATATTTTTTAATCCACAAAATACTACTTCAACCATAAAAAATATATTATTTTGTTCTTCGTTGAAACTAGATTCATATACAATGGGTATAGATTTGGGTATGGATTTGTCTTTCTTTGGAGTAGCTCTTTTCTTGGGTAGAAATTTTTTCGAATAAAAATTTTAAGCTATATTACAGTCTTTACGGTAATAAAGTAACGCGTCGTCTGGTTTTTTTTCAAATATCTACAAAATTTATTGTTTCATTATTTTACTTGGCCAAATTAAATGCTTACATTTTGAGGACAAACCTCGCGATTTTTCGATTCTAGTCAAGAAGGCGAAAAAGTGCCACGTTTTTTTCAAATTTGCCTAGTTTTGCACAGATATGCCTGGTTTTAATGGTTGCTTTGTTTCAAGGACATATCAATAGCAAACTAATGGTAATCTTCAAAATTTCAGGTGTAAATCATTGATTTGTCTAAGAAACCTTGTTGTCAGAAAACGTGGCAGATTTTCACAAAAACGTGGCACTTTTTCACTAAAACGTGGCACATTTTCACTGAAACATGGCACTTTATACGGCTTGAGTATAGAATCGCCCTCCGCCCCCTGTGAATCGAAATTTTTTTTTCTCAGACCCAAAAAAACTGCCGGCTTTCTTATGAAATCGGGTCGAGGAACATGAATATGATGTTATCTCCTCCATCTGATCAGTCCCCGTGGGGGGATTCTATACTGCAACCCTTTCTACAAAACGTGGCAGATTTCACTAAAGTGTGGCAGTTTTTCATAAAACGTGGCACATTTTCACAAAAACGTGGCACTTTTTCGCCTTCTTGACTAGAATCGAAAAAACGTGACATTTTTACGTATCGTCCAATAATGAGACGAGTAACCTTTTTGAAGTACAGCTGAGTCGATTCATCGCCATAGTGGTTGGTCCGATCGGTCCCAAGTGAGCTGTTTGCCGGGAGTTTTCATTCTGCATAGTAGTCACCCCCTCCATAGTGGTCAATTTAGTCTGTCAATGGAAAGATTCGACTGTATATAAATATATACAGGTGTATCTAAAAACTTGACCTCTTCTGAATTTTCAAATTTGTTTATCATACTATGTTTGTAAAGGCTCGTTCACATGCATTTCAAGGGTCTGAGATTTTCGGCTTTTAGATTATAACTTTTAAGCTTTCACTCGTTTTGGCTAGTCTGGTGCATGGATATACGGTTTTATTTCAATTAATTTAATTGTTATTTAGCCCTAGGATAACTATGGGATCAACATTGACCCCAAAACAGATTTCGAAATTGCGGGATTTTTTAGTGATTTTGTCTTACTGTAAGAAATATTTTTTGTAGAGCATACAAAAGTAGGTTAGGAACATACATGCGAGATTTAATCCTTGTACTTATAATTCTCAGCAAAACTCTGGTGCGTTTGAAAACAGTTTTGACGCCAACAGCAAAAGGTGCTTGTTTTCCCCGGTGATCTAGTGTAAAAACAAGTTTAAAGGGCATACCAGTCTGTTACAGTGAAAAAAAAGGCAGGGACCAGCAGTGTTTTTCTACCTTAAAATATTTTAATAAGCGTTCTACCTGATCCAATGAAAGTTTTCTGCATGACTTTTAAAAGTAGTATAGGGTCCTAAATATCAGATTTTACACAAAATGAGTGAAAATAGGAATAGGTTTTAAATAATTGCTAGTCCCCGCCGTAATTTGCACTGTAACGCGCTGGTATGCCCCTTTAACAAGTAAAAATTGTCAGGGACAGATCGGAACATTCGTATCAATCACTTGTGAAACAATGTAACCCTTTGCTTTTTACCTAGATAGTCGATGCATCTTTTTTTATTCAAAAAGCACAACATTTGCTTGCTGTCACTCTTTTCCTATGTTTGGTAAGGTGTTCTTTAAGTAGAGTGAAGGAGCGTCTCTTTATCGATTTGTTTATAATATCTCTATTGTATTTGCTGCCGGGTCTTTGCCCGCTCTTTCTTGACTTGTTATTTTAAAACTTTTATTATTTGCAACAAGATGATTGAAATTTAATTTAGCAATATAGCTAAATTCAAGCTGGTTTGAAAAATTGCAAAAACTCTACCTTTATAATAAAGGTAGAAAAGTGTCAGACTTAGCTGTGGTTAGAATATGAAGAGGTGCCATTCTGTCGGAACTTGACCTTATTGTTAACTTTTTAAGTAATTTAGTCAAAAAATACGTTGGTTTAACAAAACTTAGTTCAACTTCTAATTCTTTTTTGTAAATCTATCTAAAAAATGTTTCCTATCAATTGTTGCTGTGGAAATATGCTCTGATTAGTTTGACTTCTTTCTGCTTGGCCTTTGTTCATTCCTTCCCACACATCCTTGCATTCCTTGTCTATCTTCCAAACCACTATTAATTATTCAGCCAAAAGAAGAAGAAAGTCCCTTTTCCTAAATGTTCTTTGCTCACTTGTTTGAAGTCTAATTTATGGCACTAAATTTTTTAGGAGATATTTAAATACGGCGTCCTCTTTGGCAAATTAGAATTAACTTCAATGTTCACTTTAGAATGTCATTTAGAATGATTTGTGATGCTGACCAAATTGCTACTTTGTTAAGAAAGTTTTGCGCAAAACCTTCGTTTGATTTTTTCAAACAGCGATTTTCGAAGAACCTTGTAAAGTGACATTCCAAGCGTAACTTTTGCACAAGATGACTCAGAATTTAACGCTGAACACAATGGTATTTTTAGTTTTTTCAAAAAATGCGAAAAATTAAAAATTTGATTTTCGAATTTTGCCTTTGTCCCACTTATGTTTTAGATTTCGGATATTTTCCACACAAGGGGGACCAAGGCAAAATTTGAAAATCAAATTTTTCATTTTTCGCACTTTTTGATAAAAAAAAAACTGAAAAGACCATCGTTTCAGCGTGAAATTTTGAGTCAGCATTCACTAAAGTATGCCCCTAATAAACGGACACTCCGATAAACGGACACTAGCTCTAAGCGTGGTGCCATTTAAAGGACCATTGCCGTCTCCGACAACGGTTAACCCTGCCAATTCAAATTGTTTTCTCTATCGTTGCATTTACGTACGAATTTTTTAACTTGGTTTCTAACAAAACTATATCTAAAATTAAATTCTAGACCTTGTTTTGTTAGAAACCAAGCTGAAAAATCCGTACAGAATTTTAATGATTAGGAAAAAAATTGAATTGGCGGGAGACAATTCAAAATAGGTGGCAATGGAGCTTTGATGAAATTACATACAAATGAAATTACAAAAGTTCAAATTTCCATTTAAATTTTTCTTGTCATTTTTTTTTTCGTGTAATTTCTTCTTCATAAAATCCACTCTCAATTTAGTGTAACCAAAAAGTTTGTTCCTGCCTAGGATTCGAAACTTTTTTATATCTATTTTAAAAAACCTATTCCGAACTGATTCATTAGTCTAATCGGTAAAATTGCAAGCCCCAGATTTCGCCAGTGTTCTGCGCCTCTAGATTAGTACACTTAATTGAGAGGCGTGGGTCTTTTCGGCAAAACTGTTGCCATTTACAGAAACGACAAAAGCTTTCAAAATTTAGTATAAAAAAGTGTCGGACGTTGAGCGGGAAGGAACTTTTGTGGGTTAAACAGGGTATCAATCTCAAAGTTAAAAAAGGGAATAATTGACAAAAAAGGACATTTGATCTTTTTTGGAGGAAAAGGGTCATTTTATCCATTGCTTATTGTCATTTTAAGCGAAAAAAAGACTTTGACTGAAATTTTAAAAATAAGAAAGGTTTGGGGTCTCGAAAAAAAATTTTTCAAAAAAGACAGACCGAAATTCTGGGTTTCATCAATTTGCGTTTCTGCTGTCCACCCACGTTTTTTGTTGTCTCAACAGCATTTTAGTTGAGGCACTTTATGTGAACACCCTAGAAAGCAAACAGATAGAATTTCAGTATAAGAGCGCTGTGAAATAAACAAATATACATACTTTCGTGTTTATATTTTAAAACATTCCAACAGTTTTTTTCAATTTTAGACAAAAGAGGAGTAATCCTAGCACCCAGAGAAAGAGGAGAATAGGGTCTCAAACTCTGCTGTTGCATCAGCTATAGACATTGCTAACAGATAGCAGCAGCAGCCTTATTAGACACACACACAATTCTCTTCCCCACCACATAAATGGCACAGAGAGTGTGTTAGTCTACTGCTGCTGCTTTTATCCAGCCGAATTGCATCAGATTTGGAAAAGGCGGGGAATGGGTGATGTGTTGCCAGTTATTTGATTCTTCCAATCCCATCCCATTCATTGCTCAAACTTGATTAAGAGTGGGTCTGCCATTTGGCTTATTGCCTCATATTCACCTCGGTCATCACCAAATCGATTTTTTGGTTTCAAAAAAACAGAGTGGGAGATTTTTTTATTTTTGACAAATTTTATTTTGTTTATTTTCATATTGTTGATGTCATCATAGTTAACCTTCTGGCTTTAGTCTTTAAGTTGAATACTTTTTTGGTTGATCAGACTAACAATCTGAGTTTGCGTTTGTGCAATTGTAAAACCAATGTTAACATTCTGCTTTAATCTTGAACCTCACTTTGGCTCAGCTGATCACCAGCAGCTGGCTAGGACATTTAACAACAATTGATCTTTGACTGATCCAATGAGTCAGCCGGACAAATAGCATTAATGCTGTAACCCATTTTGTCTATCATTTTTTTTATATCAAGACTTCAACACTTTTCGACAATTAAGCGCCTATGCGGTTTGGAACTTTCATAACTTTTTGAGTAAAAAAACATTGATACCACAATTTTCAAAACTTCAAAAAAATAATGGCGAAAAATGGAATTAGCCTTTTTGGGCGAATATCAATGCTCGACTCATGAAATCCTAGAAAAGAGAGTTTTTGCACATTTTATGGCATTGTCTGTTGCTGATAGAGTAATCTAAGTCACTGCTGAAAGGAATGCTACTGCACAAAGAGCTTTTATTATCTTTGGCTTGTTGGAAGGTTTCCATTTGGTTGATATCGTTGTGTTGTTGTTGTCTGTTATTGATAAGCTCTAGTTATTTCCAATTCTCCCCTTACATTTATTCAATGTTGTTGGAGGAAATGAATAGTTTAAAGAAAGTTTGCTGTTAACCGCAGTTCTTTTTGGCTGCTACTGACAGCTTATAAGTGTCACTATAGCTGTTTCCTCTGCTCCCGTCTTGCATTTATACTAACTTGTTCATTAAAATTGAATTATGAATTTCTGGGCCATTAATTTCGTCGAAAACGTTTTTATTTTTGAACTTTTGGAGAATAGATGCATAGACGCCAAACGTAAAGATCTCTTACACCGTCAAGTGGTTATTAAGCTTCATCAATGACCAATTTCGATCATGCTGTTTTCATGCAGTTTAAGACGGTTTCATTTTATTGTTGCATAATAAACTGCTTTTTTGCTAGGATGAAGCTCCTCCACATTTTGTCACGCTTTTTCACTGACCCATAGATAAATCTTTTGACTGAATTTAAAGGGACATACCAGCGCGTTACACCGCAAATTAAGGCGCGGACCAGCAAGTTTTTTCAAAAAATGTCCATGTTTTCACTCATTTCAACTCAAATCTGATATTTATGACCTTATCCTAGTTTCAAAAAGTAGGCAGAAAACTTTCGTCGTATCAGGCAGAATGCTTATAGAATAATAGTCATGGGAAAAATAAATTTCTGGTTCCCGCCTTAATTGCAGTGTAACGCGCTGGCATGCCCCTTTAAGCTAAAAGACAATTAAAATATGAGTAAAATTGTGGGGAGGTGACATTACATTGAAAATTAGCTGTACTCAATGCTTTTACAAATTCTGTAAAAGTTGCAAAATAAAAAAGTTATCACAAAAATAGTGGCGTAGAATGACTTGAGCAAGAATACTGCTAATGACAACCTTAATTCTGATCATTTTACAGTATAAATTACACCTTTATTCGAAAAGAAATGTTTAATGTGAATTATCGAATTCCAACATAAGATCAAAAGTGGTGTATTGTCTTGTTTCTCTTGCAATACTGCCTGTATTTTCAGGCTATGGCAAGTGAGGAGTGTGGGGGACGCAAACCTATAGGGTGGAAACCTGTGGCACTGGACGGGGGCTACGGTTGGGTGGTTGTCCTCGGCTCCTTCCTCATACACGTCTTTGCTGATGGTTTCGTTTACTCTTTTGGAGTGATTGCTGAGTCTCTTATCAAGGTAGGTTTCGTTTAAAACAATATCTTATACAATATAAAAATGTTGTGCAGTTGCGTTCGACACAAAGGGAACAATTTAAAACCTCGACAAAATTTCTTTAGCTCGAAAATAGTCTGCTATGAAGAAAAAAGAAACACAAAGAGCACTTTTGCAAGTTTCCTACACTTAATTTTTTACAGGAGTTCAATGCCTCAAACGCGGAAGTGTCAACGATCCTGTCACTTCTAACAGGTCTGTTGCTCGACTAAATCATTTTAATCTTCAGTCCTTTCCATTACAACTTTGAAAAGCGTGTATAAATAGGTGCTACAAAAAATCTTTTTCATCATGGCTTTCTTAAACAACACTTTAACTAAACTAGTTTTGGTCCATAGACCGAATGTTTCGGCAAAAATGAAAAAGAGTTTCATTTTTGCAAAAGGTTTCGCGAAAAAAAAATTTTTGTCAAACGTCTATGATCTCGTACACAATGGACGATTGTAAATTCAACAATCCTCACTTGGAAATGGCCATAACTTTTTTTTAAATGTTTCAAAATATTTTTATGTACCATCTTGTAGCTGAGATTCAAGGCTACCAAATAGGCTGTTGGTTAAGTTGGTAATTGAAAAATGTTGGAAAAAGTTCACCAATCTTTAATCACAGCCCTCACTTCGAGCGAGTGAGGACTGTGAGTGAATATTGTTGAACTTTTTTTACCATTTTCCAATTCATGTTGACTTTATTAATAGCTCATATGGTAGCTTTCTATCTAAGCTGCAAGATGGCACCAACAGAATAATTTTTGAAAATTTGGCTAATTTCGAGTGAGATTTTTTGAATCTACAGTTTGCCATTGTGTCCTAGGCCTTTATCACGTAATTTTTACGGCGTGAAAACCATTTATCTGCTTTTTATCTGCTTATGGAGGTTTGAGAATGAACTTCTTAAGTCTGTTGAAGCAAAAGTCAACTGTATCATACTCCAGCCAAATAAATATGATTTAGTAACACCTTGGCAATGAGATGTTTTCAGGTTTGATGCTTGCTACCGGTCCACTTGCATCGGCTATTTGTAATCGAATTGGGTGTAGGATTACCACTATTGTGGGAGCCATCATCGCTTCGATCGGGTCAGTGAAATAGTTTGATAAGTTGTCAAACTAGTTGACAGCTAACTCTATTTGCAGTTGTGCCCTGTCCTACTATGCCTATTCAATGACCTACCTCATCCTGTCTGTGGGTATTGTCATGGGCACTGGTTTCGGCCTGATGTACTGTCCTGCCATAGTCATTGTGACCATGTACTTCGAGAAGTACCGTGCTCTAGCTACTGGTGTCACAGTCTGTGGTGCCGGTGTTGGTAATGATTCTGTTGAGGGACTCCAAATTCAAGTTGAATTACTTTTTCCAGGCACTTTTCTGTTCTCCAAAATCATTGGCCATTTAATTGTGGCATTTGATTGGAGGACGGTGTTTATCATTTATGCTGGTTAGTTAGCTAAAATATTCGTTTGGTTTTTTATTAATTTAACCATTCAGGTATGGTTCTGCTATGTGTGCCTTGTGGAGCTTTGTACAGACCTATCCAATTTGAGCCTATCTACGATGAAAAAGACCCTATAGAGAAATTCAGACAAGAGACAGAAGAGAAGCAAGCTCTTCTGGCTAAGCCACAGTCCAACGGAATCACTTCCCTTCAAGGTGACCTTCATTTTTAAAACAGGATATGACAAGTGTATCTTTATAGCTGGGCGCAAGAAACTGACTTCCGTCAACGCCACTCATGCCGAACCATCCCCGAGGCTGAAGAACGTTCATCTGATGAAGATCTTACGCTCAATGCTACCTCTCGACCAATCACTCTAAGTGTCGTCAGCAGTCCAGTAGAAGTGCCTAAAGTGTCTGCTATTCATCCCAAGTTTACCAGACGCTTTCTAAAGGGGAAGAGGGGAGTCCAGAGGCCGGAGAGCAACATGCCTGCATTAGACCTGCCCTATCACAAGCTTGTGTGGACTGCTCCAAAGATGGAGAAACTGCAAAGGCAGAAAATTCTGCTGGAGGTAATGGGGTGCTGCAACGCTTCCTCTCTCTAGGTGAACACTTGCACACCAGGGCTGCGGACGGAGAGAAAATTAGCATTTCTACTGGCTACTTGAACATTAAGTAAAACTGCCAACTTGCTGGACTATTTAATTTATACGGGAAATTTAGAGACGTGTTTTACCATGGTTCTATCACGGCCCTCCGGAGTACAATCAAACACGTTTTCGATCGGTGTCTTCTCTGCAATCCCAGAAGGAAGGTGGATCAGGAGTGGGAGGCAAAGTCATATCAAAGTCTAGACAGGAGTTAGTTCCTCAAAAGATTGATGAAAAAGAGGAAGAGGACGAGGACAAAGAGGAGAACAGTGCAGCCACTAGTGCTAGCAGAGCTATCGACATCTGGAGGTAAGCCTTGATTAAGGTTGTAGTGAAAAATACCTAAATTTTGTTTATTTAGGACTGTAAAAAGACTTATGGACCTGTCGCTGTTGGCAGATCCTGTCTACTTATTGTTTGCTATCTCCAATTTCCTTACTAGCATTGGCTTCAACGCCCCACCCATGTTTATGCCCATGAATGCAGAAGCTGTACTGGGATTCAGCAAGCCTGATGCTGCCAGCACTGTGAGTGCATATGGTGAGTATCCTTGGATATCACTAGTGCGCTGATTCATCCGTTGTTTGCAGGACTGGCCAATTTACTAGGACGTATAGCCTTTGGGATGACATGCGATAGGCAGTTGCCATTCAGGTGGGGCAAAGATTGTGCCAGGAATCGTCTGTGGATCTACAATTTGGCGGTTAGCTTTTAAAGAATTGTTTGCGGTTAGTTCTCAACTTCAAGCCCCTATGAAATTTGCATTGGCCCCCCAACGCAAAAATTTCCAAATTTCAAAATTTGCTGATTTTTTTCTAAAAGTTTTCTTCCGGGCTCTAGAAACACTTCTTCTGTATGTTTTAAAGACTAAAACGCTAAAAAAATGGTTATAGTGTATTCCTTTCGCTAAAACAACTAAAGTTTACTGTATTTATTTTTGATTGTTGCAGCTGATGCTGTGTGGGCTTGCGAGCTGCTTCACCTATTACATGGACACATTCCACACATTCACTGGCTACTGCTTCTTCTTTGGTTTCACCATCTCCTCATACGTATGCCTTACTTCCGTGGTGTTGGTGGATCTAGTGGGCGTTGAAAAGTTAACAAATGCTTTCGGCCTACTTTTATTTATCCAGGGTGTAGCCACCTTTGTAGGACCACCTCTTGCTGGTAAACTAAACACTTGTTCTTGTGCAACATGCACTACAACATACACTTTTAGGTCAGCTATATGATTTGACCAAGAACTATGATTGGACTTTCACTTTCTGTGGCATTTGCCTATTTGTGAGTGGAGCTATGCTGTTTGCCATTCCCTACATACAAACTCGCAAACAACAAAACAAGTCCAGTGGGTTTGTGCAGCAGTCCAAATGTCGTCTAGAAGATGGTGGCCTTAGTAATGGAAAAACACCTCTAGTGGAGCAGCTTTAGATGTTGAATCACACATTTTGTAAATATGGGTTATTGTTGTTACACATTCCCTCTACCACAACTTTCCAAGTTATATTATATGTAAAAAAACAAGGAGCACACCTGCGACCGTCAACGAATATTTAATTTCAGTTATTATGAAAAGATATGTGCTAAAACAATTCCTTTCAAAAACTGGTGTTTAATTTTTTTTGGAAAAACGATTTCAAAAAATTATTTTTGAGAGAACGGTATAATTGATTTACTTTTCAAGAAACTATGTTAAAAGTCGCTTTTTAGTCTATGATGTAAACTAACATACACTCAAATTTCAATCCTTAAATTGAGAAATAAGAGTAGGTAGTCGCGGGTATGCCCTTTTCAACTACAACTATCCATAGGGTAAATTAATTTGCGAATAATAGAAAAAAATTGTTTTACTTTTTTTATATTATTCGCAATAATAGAAATAATAGAAAAAAACTGTTTTAATTGAAAAATAGTAAAATGTCCTTTTTAAATTTTGAGTTAGGAAAGCGGGTATGACGATATAAGTCTTTACAAAAAATGAAATCCATGCATAACAGATAAAAAATATTTGATCTAATTTTGAAAAAAATAGACCAAGTAACTAAAAATCGTAACAATTTTCAATTCACCCTATAGGCGATTGTTGTTCTTTGTCCTTGAATTGTACGTGTTTTAACTTGCCTTTTGAAATCCTGGCCTTTGTTGTTATCTGTACATGCAGGGAATGAAATTATTAAAAATCACATATATCTTCACAAAAATTTGAACTCTAGATATCTACAAATTAATTTATTCCATTTGTTTCTACACTAAAACGTTTTGTCTTTAACTCTTTGTGTTGCCTTGAGTAATAAGTTTTTTGACTGGTCACTCTCGTATTTCCTCAAATTTGATGAGTTTTTAATGTCGCGCGAAAATTTGCTTTAAGCTCGAAATGCACCTTTTCGGTTGTTTTGAAAGATAGACCGTGGAATGTTAGGTACACCCTGTATTGGTGTATATATATCCTTGGTGTGTATATATGGTGTATATATATTATATAAATCATATATATACACCACGGATAAAAGTAAAATATATCCTTGGTGTATATATATGGTATAGATATATTATATGCATCCTGTATTGTTAATTTTGGTGACATAAATATACTAAGGCTCATCGTCGAAAATAACATAAAAACAAAATAAAAATTTATATACATGTAAAGGTTTTCATTGGTTGTATTCGTAAATGGGTTACTTATTAGTAAATGGGTTATTTTTGGTTTTATCACTTTTTTTTTATTTTAGTATTTTTTGTTTATTGTACATTTGTGGCTAGGGTTGTCGGCCGGCCGAGACAAAAGCCAAAATAAAGAAATGTCGGTTTTCGGCCGGAAAAGCCGAAATTCGGCCGGCCGGCCGACAACCCTATTTGTGGCCCTCGTATTCAATTAGGGTATTTTTCTTGCTCTGTCGAATAGTATATACCATTAACCGTATGCAGGTAATAACAACTTCTTCTCTTAAATAATATGTTATTAAAAATCCAGCTATCTACGCTTTTCTGAATTTTAAATCAAATCAATCGATGAAAAATTGGCGAAATCTGCCCCTTCGAAGTTTATGAGCAGAAATCTGGATGTGGCTGTTTCACATGGCAGCTAAACCCCGAAAAGTTTTTTTTGAAAATTTTTTACCATCGTGATAAACAGGAAATTCTGCGCAATAAAATACTCATAAGACGCTCAGCCTTCTTAGTGTTAGGAAGCTCATCGAGCAGACTTTGAAGATTTATGCGTAGTGCTACACCTTACGTGACCATTTGAATTTACAAATTAAATTAATATTATTAAATTTCTAAAAAATTTCTCAATAAAACCATCGGGAAAGACTTAGGCGAAAAAAAATCCTGACTGTATATTAGGGCCAGATTCTTTATCAAAGAGACTTTTTTCTTTCCTAAAAACCCCCTTACAAATTGTCACTTTCCTTACAACAGACACATATTCAGTTCCAAGTCTTTATTTGTACATCAAATTCAATGATTTCTTTATGTTAAATTTCGAGCGAAGCTGGAAAAATCACCTTCTTTATTACAAATATTACCAATATAAACAAAATATATTTGTGCGCAACAAAAATTTTAAATGAATGCATGTAAATCTCTCATCACTATATATGAACTCCACCGGTTACGAAAGTACCTAGGTGCGGTCGGTCCCCAGGGTCACACAATAACGGAGTTTGAATGTAGAGGATAACCATCATATAATTAAAAAGTGGAGTGCACAGCGCCCCGCATACTCAACACAGTCAAAATACAGTAAAAACAATAGATTACTAAAGTCTAATCATCCATCAAACAATTAGTGAAATAAAATTTTGTATCTTTTGGGTTCATTCCCCTGCTCATTTGCACGTGAGGCAGCTGGGAATATACCTGGCCTTTGAACAATCTCTGTCTTTCACCATCCAAAGCTCTTTGGCGAACGAGATGGTAAATACAAAAGTAACATGCTGGCTCTACGCTCAAGTAAAACTTGTGTGCAACTAGCTCTGGACGAGCTATCAACTCACTCAAATCCAAAATGCCGTAGACACATGAAAAGTGGGTGTACTTGCCTGCAATATCTCATTTTATACAGGTTGTTAGATAGATTGACCAACCATGACACCTGGTGTTTGGTGTGAATACCCATACTTGGTACCTTGAAATATAGAAAGAGCGGAGAGCGAAAGGTTCTTCTACGGTCACATTCCTTATCCAGTTTGCTTTTTCCTGGTAGCCACAGCGTCTGGGCAGTCTCTGTTGCTCTTCTAATGTGCGATTGTAAAATGCTGAGCCATTAAAGGTACCGGGCAGCACTAATTCTAAATTATGAATATTAGAGACAACACTACGGGTTATAAATGAGGGAGTTATAGGAAATTAAGTAGAAATTATGAAAATTATAGACTGTTATAAAGTAGCTCTCAAAAGGGCATTCGGTGGTGCTCGGCGATTCAAAAAATTTTCCTAATCATTGAACTTCTGTATGGATTTTTTAACTTGGTTACTAACAAAACTATACCTAAAATTAAACTCTAAGCCTTGTTTCGCTAAAAACTAAACCATAACACAAACAACGAAACAAATAAATATACAGACAGCAAAAAATGTTACAATGAAAAGAGTAGAATATCATAACGAAATAAACGAGAAAAAACATTCGTGCAATAAACAAAAAAATTAAAATTAGGGGGGGGGGGCAACCGAAGAAGTACCCCCAAGCCTACCTTCAGGATTTCCAAGAATAGTTGCCCACAAAGCCTCATCAGGACCTGCATTAACTTTATTATACACAAATTAGCTTGTTTTTCTTACACTTACAATCCAATTGTTGAGCAAAAATAAGCAGGTCACGGACTTTTTGACTCTGCGTCATCCCATCTATGGATTCTCGACTCAGCAAGGCAGAAAGGCTCGACTTGTACAATTTGAGGGGTGAACTTTTCTGAAAGTAGAAATAAATCGTTCTTTTTGTAAATATAAATTTTTAAAACAAACATTTACAACACGCTGAATCCTGTCTAAAGGGATACTTCTTATGTCGGTGTTAACTGTACCATTGAGCTGTTTGAAAATGCGGACCATCTCCAAATTAGTCTTCAAAGGCAAGTCCACTCCACTAAGGTACTGTAATACAGATCATTTGATTAAATCAAAATATTCTAAACTTTTACTTGATAATACTTCCATGGGTGGTCTAACTGGGAAAGATATTTTAGGCAGTTCCATACCCCTCGAACTACTGAATAAGTATACCACTCCACTTGACTGATTTGCTAAATAAAAATATGATGATAATTTAGGTCTTACCATAGCTTAACTAACCATAACGAAAATGTTGGGAAAACAGTCAGCCAGCAGGTCCATGTCAGCCTTAAACTGATCACTACTCTTGGCATCTACAGCTATACAGTAGGCATTTTGGGGTTGGTAAATGGCGCTCAGCAACAGGTAGATCTACAAACACGGCTAGTTAATTTTTGAAATAATTTTTTGAATATATATTTTTTACTAGGTGAGTAGGCGCCTAACAGCGTCTGTCATTCTTATTTTGGTGGTAAGAAAAATGCCGTTTATCTATGCAAAAGTTGATATGGAATGTAGGCTTTTGGCTCGTCATTGTGGACTGATTCGCTACATTTTCCGAATTTTCAATGTGGCCGTGTCCATGCCAGCAGCAATGTCAGACTACAAGCACTCGCTGGCACTGCAAATCGTTTTTGTGCTAAACTACTAGCACTGAGTGTGACACCGAGTAGACACTCTGTTGATACCAGTGATGTAAATTTCGGAATTTCGGCATCGCACCGGGCATCGGCCTGGAGAATCTTGGCACCGGGCACCGGCCTCTGAAATTTCGGCACCGGGCCCCGACCTCTAAATTTTGGCACCGCACCGGGCACCGGCTTTTTTGAATTCGAATTTTTATTTTTTTAAGCTAGATTGCAAATATACACAATGTCTTCAACATTATAATGGCCGTAATTGTAGTCGGGTTCAACATTTAGGGTCAATGTTTTCTTGAATTTAAAAAATTTCAATGATTTTTTAACATTTGTTGATTTTGATATTTATTACCCTAGTGCAACTTTTTCAGCTCTACACTAAAATATGGGCAGTTTCCAAGTGACTTATGAAACTTTGACGTATAAAAATCGGTCGGTAAAAAATGTTGAGGGTCAACATAGAGTCAACATTTGCCAAAACTTTGTAGAGACAAGATCTCGAATTTCTGCTGATGCCATTTTGTAGAGCTCAAAAAATGACTGGGGGTCACAAATATTAGATTTGGTACTTTCCTCTCAAAAATTGATATTTTAGTACTTTTCTAAAATGTTGACCCCTCAACACGACTATACTTACAGCCAACGCTGTTTTAAGGCGAATTGTACCTTAGATAACTGTTGCCGGAAATGATGCTTACCACTTGCCGACCTCTAAAATTATGTCACGGGCACCGACTTCTAAATTTTCGCCACCGGGCACCAGCATTCAAGATTTTGGCACCGGGCACCGGCAGTGCCCGGTGCGGCCTGTCCCGCACCGTTGCCATTTACAGCACTGGTTGGCACTGACATCAAAATATGGTCAATATATTTTTGGATTGACTTTTCTCGATTTTTGATAAGTTTATTGGCAAGAGTTTAACCTGCATGGCGTTGTCATAGACAAGCATCCCATAGGCCAATGGATATTCTTTTTCTTCCTGGGATAATGGTCTGTCAAAGAATGTTAGCTTTTCTTTCAAAGCTGCACATCTAAACATTTTGAGCGTTCAAAAGAGCATTGTAATTTTGCCACACTTTAAGCTAGTTTCACTAAGGTTAGTGAAGATTAGTTGCTTCAACCTGTCAGAGTCGAAAGCCCACCGCCTGGCAGCCCTGAACTTGGAGAAGTCTCTCCGCTGACTGAGTTGTGGGCAGTTAGGAACGGCTTGACGAAATCCTGGTATTAGGTCTACAGTCTTCCTAAAGAGACAACTTTTTGTTCCCAATATTCTTGTTGTTGCTCTGCTTGCAGCATTTCAGCGAAGAGAGTGGTAGAAACGTCAGTTCTGCAAAACAGTAATTTAAACTACAGTCAAACCTCGATAAGCCAGCATCCCCCAAAAGTTCGTTCCAGCCTTGGGTCCGACACTTTTTTAACCCAATTTTTGAAAGCTTTTTCCAGTTCTGTTTTTACGGTCTGGTCGGAAATATTGTCAGGTTTCCGATTTTGCCGATCGTTTTTTAAAAATCCTGCAATTTCATTATTAAAAAAGCAAACCTCGATAAGCCGGCAAAAACAGAACTGAAAAAAGCTTTCAAAAATTGGGTTAAAAAAGTGTCGGACCCAAGGCTGGAACGGACTTTTGGGGTGCCGGCTTATCAAGGTTTGAATGTTCAAAAAAGATCGAGAAGCTTAGGATTTTTTAAGTTTATAAAGTCAGCCCCATTCTATCGACCATAAAAAACAATAATTCGAAAATTTTAGACGCCTGTAAAATTGATAATAAAAATAGTATTTATTCATAAAAAGTTTCGGAATTTTTTTTAATTTGTTACTAAAAACTACCTTTCTGAGAAAAGACCATGCTTTATTACCAGAAATTCAAAAACGAACACACACAACAATATCAAACCAGTCCCGAAAGAGAATATCTTGATTAGTTTGATGCAAGTAGCTCTTCTCAGCTGAAAATTCTATTTTCGGTGAGGCCTGCGAAAAAGAGTAGCAAAAGAAACTCGCCATTGTGCTGATCCTTTAAGATTGGCTGTTATTATCAATTACCAGACTCAGTTTGTTTTGAGAACTTTGTTGGAGAGAACCCCCGGTTTATTTGGCAGCATTTATTCTGCTGGCTTGGTTATAAAGCAAATCGAAAGACAATGACAGTTATAAAATATTCAAATCCTTGTCGTTTTAGATTGGCTAAAAACAAAAAAGGATGGTTCTGTGGAGGGACAACGCCTACACTTCATAGAATTTCTCTCATGCATATAGAAAAAAATGGATCAACTATGAGTACAGTTAATGCATGTGAACCGCATATTCGCTGATCAGCATGATGTTCTATTAAAGTTTATTTAGAATAGCGGAGTGATCTATAAGCTTTTGTATCAATTAACAACCACAGAACCAAGAGGGTATGGATAAATGGGACAGAAACATCATCTAAGTCGTTTAAAGGAGCATGCCCGTGTGTTTCAAAAAGTTAAGGCCGGGATCAGCAATTTTTTTGGATCGTTCCATTTTTCACTCGTTTTGTATTAAATCTGATATAATGACCTTACGCTACTTCGAAAACTAGGCAGAAAAGTTTAATGGCTCGTTCACGGACTGCAACTTAGACTGAGACTTACAATTAGACTTAGACTGAGACTAAGGGTGTTTATGTAGCCGAAATAGTCTCAGTCTAAGGTGTTCACGGACTGAGACTTAGACTTAAACTAAGAAGTCATTAAGAGCGACTTTGTTTTACATGTTCACAGTGCAATGTCGGGTCGTAGCCTTTTGTCCCCTTTTTCCACTTTTTGAATTCGCGGCTTTTTTGGTTTTAAATTTCTGAATTAACTTATTTGTCTTGTAAAGAACTCATATTATTTTCAAGTATTTTTCTATAATCAAACCTCGGTTCTACTGCGTGATCCATGTACCAAACCAAGTGGTCGTCCACCTGGATAAACATTTTTTTGAAGGTTTTCGGACTCCAAAACAATCTTTCTAGACTAATCGAGCATGCTGAAGATCGTTTGACAGTGGTAAAATCGTGTTTTATCGAGAAGTTTTTGAGTTATCGTAAATTCTTAATTTTGATTAATCAATAATTCGCAATAGCTCAAAAATTTCTCGATAAAACGTGATTTTAGTACTGTAAAACCGTCTTCAGCATGCTCGAATTAATGAAGAAAACATGTTTTGGAATCCGAAACCTAAAAAAATTTCGAATTGGACGAGGGTTGTTTGGGTGGAGATATCCAGGTGGATATCCACCTAACCGTGAGGTACCCAACCTAAGTATTGAAGTTAGGATGGGTAAAATCGCAATTTTGGACTTGACAAACCCAATTCCCCTTTAAAGGACCATGCTCTTCGCGCGCAGCGACATGCGCAAAATTTGAATTGGCGGGGACACTTCTCTTTCGTCTAATCCTGTACTCTTTGGAGTTATGGCGAACGACTCCAAAGAGTAAAGTTTGAGACGAAAGTACCTACGCTTGCAATGTCCACAATATTCACAATTTTCATTAATTTCTTTGTTCAAATAATTTTTTCCTGAAAATCTTCGCTAACAACACCATTTAAAGTTTCGACAAGCTTTTTTCCTGTGTCTTTTGCATTGGCCACTTCTTCGGGTGCACCGGTGCTTATTCCACGCCAATTATAAAAATCTGTCATGGCTCTGTCTAAGCTCATTTCCTCCTCGATCTATTCAGTAAGGACATTGTGGAGGACATATATGGCTTAAACTACGTTGTCAGCCATCTCATGTGAGCATTCGATCAACTTCAACAAAATCCTCCACTTTATTGCAATAATTCCAGAGCAGTTTTCTATACCGTTGCCCACTCAGCTTAGATGGCTGGTCGAGAAAGAAAGCATCCAACAGCCTTTTAAACCAGTTAGAATAAAAAAAATTGATCCTGTTTTTCATATTTTTCACATGAGGAAAATTAGTTTTAGTTTAAGTCAGTCTAAGTCTCACTCCGTGAACACCTTAGACTGAGACTGAGACTAAGACTTAGACTAAGAGGTGTTCATGTAGCCAAAATAGTCTCGGTCTAAGTCTCAGTCTGAGTCGCAGTCCGTGAACGAGCCATGAAAATCTAGACAATAACGAATGTGAAACTTGTCGAGAAAGAAAAGAAATGGTGCCCCCCCCTTTTCTCCGCAGGCATGCCCCTCTAAAAAATGATTTTCTGTGATTCTGGAGCGCTGTTTGTTACATCTAATTATTGACACCTGTTTTTATATTTTTATGGCGTAAAGTGGAACATTATGCGTAGTGTTACAAATACTGTGTTTTAAATTTCATTCAAATTTTCTTAATAATAGGTGTTCGAAGACGGGTAGTTCCAATTAAGGAAAACTTCGAGGTATATAAGCAGACCACTTACATATTGGCTGAACAAAACGCTGTCTGCCTTAATCTCAGTAACCAGGGAGCAGTGTTGCTGTAATTTATATGCACTCTTTGTATTTACAGGGTGACTTAAGTATTTCTGCAGATTTAATATGATCATAACTTTTCTATTTTAAGACTGTAATGTTCGCGCATGCCAAATCAGATGTGTCACTTGGAAATAGCTGTAACTTTTTTAAAAATTTCAAGATTTTTTTTGGGTTTCGCCATCTTGTATCTAAGATTCACGACTATTAGATGAGCTACACTCCAATCTCGATATGGTGCTTTTTAGATATAGTGTAACTCTAGACAAAGAAAAGAGAGCTCTCGTTTTAGTGTATATTTTCTAATTTCATTCAATTGCTGTTTCTGAACAATGAACAATGAGTACTCAAAAAAAAGTGAGGTGTAATTACCTTGGACGATAATAAATCAATAATAGAAGTTACAGCTTTCAATAATAGAAGTTGCCCGAAAATGAAAGCACCAATTACTTAATCAGAGGGTACGATGAACTACAAGCTCGAATTCCTGGAAGATTTTCATCTTTTTTGCCGAGGTTGTGAGAACCGAAGTGAAATGTAGCGAAATGAGGGACAGCCAAAACAGTGGAGGCGGATCAAACAATTAGATGTTTATTGTTTATTGATAAGCTCGATGTTGTTGAAAAAATTGAAACAAAAAAGAAAGCATCCGGCCAAGAATCTTCACACGAATTTAAGTTAGGAGTCTTAGCCGGATTCTTTCTTTTTTCATCTCAACTTTTTCAAAAAATCTAATTTATCAATAGAACATCTGGTAGCCCTGTAATTTTTTTTCATTTTTAAACCCTTTTTTAAAAGTACATACCCGTGCGCGACACGGAGAAAAGGCGGGACTTTTTTTACAGGCGTTATCATCTAGATTTTTTAAGTTTTCTGCCTAGTTTTTAAAAGTAGCATAAGGTCATCAATATCAGATTGGATGCAAAACGAGTGAAAAATTGCTGGTCCCTGGTAAAATTTTCAAACATCAATGAAAGTGTTACAAACAGTTTATAAATTTCACAGTTACAACATTTATTTCCACTTTGATCTTCAACAAATGACTAGAATACTACATTGAGATCTTTAGTGATTGTACTTATTTCGATATTCAATTTTTTCGCGCATCTAAAAAGTTAATTTATGGAGAAGTGGAACTTGACATCATCCAGTTTAGCTCCCGCAGCCATTCTAACTTGCGGTAGCTGCTCATAAACAGTGCCTTGGAAGCGTGTTTGGCTTTCGTAGTCGTATGCTCTAGATCGAACTGCATAGTAGAGGCAGAAATAGGCGGCTGGCTCCAGGGTAAAATAGAATTTGTGTGCAATAAGCTCTGGGCGAGTCAGCATATTCTCCAAATCTCCGATTCCAAAAACACAAGATCCACTTACAATTTTACCTGAATAAATTAATTAATATTAGTTAGGCATATTTAATGACTATCTATTTAGTAAGCAATATTTTATGGGTTTCTTATTTTTGTTCTCGCTATTCTCGTCTGTATTTTTATATTTGTCTATTTTTATTCATGTGAATATTAATGAAGTGCTGTTTGCATGTGATTCGAACTTAATAAAGTGAAGTTTTGGAGAGGCACCGGGGAAGGGGGAGGAAGCCATTTAGGTTTGAAAAAGTGGCCTCCATGGCGCAGTGCGTAAGCGTTCGCGTTTTTGGCCCAAAATAATGTTGCAGGTTCAATCCAACGTGGTGGCACACTATTCATTTTGGCTTTTTTGACCAGATTTAAAAGTAATTATACTTTTTTAACGCCAGATTCGGAATCAGCGACCACATTACCCCTAGAACTGGTCAAACAAGCCAAAATAAATAGCGTGTCACCACGTGGGATCGAACCTGTAACATTATTTTGGGCCAAAAAACGCAAACGCTTACGCACTGATCCAAGAAAGCTACTTTTTCGAACCTAAATGGCTTCCCCGCTTTAAACCGTGAAAACCCCCAAATAACCCCCCCCCCCCCCACCAAATAACCCCCTCAAATAACCCCCCTAAATTCAAAATAATTTTTGTCCTGGAAGGAAAAATGAAATTTTTGAGCTGTAACATACATAGTTCCCCAATTTCTTGCAATGTGGAGTGTGCTGGTCTTGGCCGCGGAGCGGCCAATTCCTTGGCCGGGTACAACAACCTGTTTCCATTAAAAAATTTCATTTTTCCTTCCAGGACAAAAATTATTTTGAATTTAGGGGGTTATTTGAGGGGGTTATTTGGTGGGGGTTATTTGGGGGGTCACGTCGCTTTAAACAGCACAAGAGCTGGTAAACTACCCATGTTTCCGTAATTTCTTTAAAGAACCATTGCCGTCTAGGGCAACGAGTCTCGTATGTTTGAATTGGCGAGAACGCCTTTTTTACTTCGAAAATGCACGAAAAATAATTTTATTACTATTTTTAATCATTTTATAGATCGAAAAAATGATTTTGTGCATTTCCGGAGTTAAAAAGCTGTCCCCTGCCGATTATACATACGAACTCGTTGCCGTAGACGGCCATCTTCCTTTTATTCAAGATGTTCTTGGCTCTCTTTTTGACCCACTTTGCACACCACTCTCAGGCAAGATTTTATGTAAGACTTTGAATAGCTCACCAAAACATTGGTAGTTTTTAGTTGAGGCCCAGACTTGGTATCGAGAGATGTAGTACTCATCCAATAAAAACGGCTCCTCCAGCTTTAACTTTTTTTCACTTTGGAAACACTGGAATTCTGGTTGTCCTTTAGTTTAGAACGCTCATTTAACAATTTGGCGTAGATAGCTGTAGCATTAAAAGAGTTGGGAATGGGCAGTTCTGCAACATATTTAATCAATATTATTATCAAATAAAAGGTCAGGCTCACCAGCTGGGTTGCCTCCAATAGTGGTCCATAGTGTTTCATCTGGGCAGTAAGTGTTTTGTAAAAAAGACAATAGATCGCGCACTTTTTCACTTTGCACCATAGCATCTACGGTGGCTCGCGGAAGCAGTGAAGAAAGACTAAAAACTAATTTATTATGAAGTAATAAGTGTAGTATCAGCTACTACAGTCTACCCTTGATATAACGGCCCCCACCTCAAGTTCGTTCCCGCCTAGGTCCAACACCCTTTTTTTACCTTGATTTTTAAATTCTTTTTCGAGTTGTCTTTGGCCAGTCCAGTCCTAGATATCTAAAGGATTTTGGTTTTGCCGAAAAGATCCGCGGGTACTTGATATTACTGCCCACATCTTAAAGTTAGAGGGCCGTTATATCGAGGGTTGACTGTAGTAGCACTGTATCTAAGAGGCTATGCAGAAACAGACAAACCTAGACTTCCATAAAGGCATTGGAAATTTTTTCTAAATAAATTTATTAGAACTTGAACAAATGGAGAAGGTAATACTACTAATCGGTCTTCTTATAAAATAAGACTTTTAAATGATGCTATGTTTTCACCAACCAATAATCGACACTCAAATTGTTAGAAAATAATCTTGTAACGAATTTTTCTGTACACTTCAGTGCTATATAAACGCAAGTAAATAATAGTTTTTTTAATTCCATGGGCTATTGATTCTGCACATCACAGTATTGGGGCACATAACCAAAAAAGCGGGGTGGCGGTAAAGGCTTCGATAAAGATTTGGGAAATATTTTCCTATGCCTTTTGGTTTTTACCATTTGGTTAATTATGTTTACATAAAGGCATTAATGCGCTGCCCTTATTCCACAAAAACTGACTACGACTTCAGGCTCAGCGTGGTCAATTTACTCGGATTCTGCAAGCAAATCATATGTATATAGCAATAAACTAACATTTTTGGCAGATTTAAAGCGCTCTCGTGGAAATTCTGTCACTTCTGCATTAATTGTTCCATTGAGACGTTTAAAAATGCGCACCATTTCAAGATTGGTTTTTAAAGGCACATCCTTAATAAAAATAGAAATAGACAAGAATCTAAGTTTTTTACATATAAGCTTTATTCTTTATCTTTGCAGAAAATATCTGTTTCGACTGACTAAAACGAATTCACGGGAGGGGGGGGGGGGGTCGGGTTTCAGAAAATTTTCGGAATTCGGTGAAAGGCGGGCATTAGAATTTGGATGAAATTACAAAAATTGTGATAAATGTGGCGGACAAAGCTTTTTTTTGCTGCAAAAAGACTTTTTTTTGCTGCAAAAATTAGTTGATGCAAAAAGTCTTTTTTTTGCTGCAAAAAATCTTTTTTTTGCTGCAAAAAGTCTTTTTTTCGCTGCAAAAAGACTTTTTTTTGCTGCAAAAAGACTTTTTTTGCTGCAAAAATTAGTTGATGCAAAAAAACTTTTTTTTGCTGCAAAAAAACTTTTTTTGCTGCAAAAAGTCTTTTTTTTCGCTGCAAAAAGACTTTTTTTTGCTGCAAATCGGCTTTTTCTGGTCCAAACTATTTTAGCTGTAATTTTGGCGTGCGGTCAATTGGTCCACAGGTCAATTGCTCCACAAAATTATTTTCAAATTAATCTTTTTTGTCTTGTGAAGAACTTCGGTTATTTTAACAAGTCACACTGCCAAGGTCACACTGCCTGAGTTTTCCAACCTGGGTACGACTACCTGGTCACAACAAAACCAAGTGGTCGTCCACTTGGATCAAACTTTTTTTTTACTTTTCGGGTTCCAAAACTTGTTTTCTGGACTGATTCGGTGTCGATAAATTCGCTTAACGCCTATTTTCACAGTTTTTGTAAATCTTGTATAACGTGAATTCACTACTGTCAAAACATCTTTAGAATGCTCGAATTAATGCAGAAAACAGTTTTTGGAACTTAAAAAACATAAAAAATTGACCAACCACTCGGTTTTTGTTGGTACTTGGAATATCCAGAAGATCGAGCTACCAATGAAAAATGGTCTAATAAACAACCTGGGTACCACCTAGAAACAACCACCACCCAAGCACCACTACCTAGGCACTTCTACTCCTGAATACCGGTACCTGGTCAATGCCTTGGTACTAGTACCGTACTACTACCTTAACACCAGTTAAGCTTTCAGGGTCATTCCAGCAATTTTAACGAAACTATAAATTACCCCACAAAATGGAATTTTACTATTATCAAACCCTCTTCAGAATGCTCGAATTAGTGTCAAAAACAGGTATTAGAACCCGAAAAACATAAAAAATAATTTAACAACAAAGGGATGACCACCTGGTTTGGTTGGTGCGTGGATTAACCAGTAGGGTTAAGGCTGAATTATCGAAAAACTGTTAAAATAACAGAAGTTCTTCACAAGACAAAAAAGATTAATTTGAAAATAATTTTGTGGAGCAATTGACCTGTGGACCAATTGACCGTGGATCAATTGACCGTGGAGCAATTGACCGTGGACCAATTGACCGTGGACCAATCGACCGCACGCCAAAATTACAGCTAAAATAGTTTGGACCAGAAAAAGCCGATTTGCAGCAAAAAAAAGCCGATTTGCGGCAAAAAAAAGTCTTTTTGCAGCGAAAAAAAGAATTTTTGCAGCGAAAAAAAGACTTTTTGCAGCAAAAAAGTCTTTTTGCAGCAAAAAAAAGCTTTGTCCAAATGTGGCTTCTTTGGAGTAACAAAGGAATATTTGGGTGATTTTGGGTGGATTTTAAAAATCTTATAAATGAATGGCCCCGATAGGTGACTGAAAACTTGTACTTTGAATAGTCCAATACAAAGACAAACCCACCACGCCACTCAGGTACTAAAACATAAAATGTAATGAATTTTAAAATTAAAGAAAAAAGACCTGAACATATTTCCATTGGTGGTTTAATTGGGAGAGATAACGCAAGCAAGTCATAACCCTCTGACTATAGTGTAGCCACACCACTTTACCTTACCTATTTGCTAAATACAAATTCCAATTATCGGTCGCAACCTTGCATAGAATTACAAAAACGAAAATGTTGGGAAAACAGTCAGCCAGCAGGTCCATGTCAGCCTTAAACTGATCACTACTCTTGGCATCTACAGCTATACAGTAGGCATTTGGGGTTGGTAAATGGCGCTCAGCAACAGAAAAATCTGAAACCACATAGTATACCCTTTCAATAACAAACACTGCACATTATACAGGATTAGGCATTACTTTTGCCAGCTTATTTCAGTCTTAATTTTCTGAATTTTATATTTTCATACAAAATCTTTTTTCGCACTGTCCTAACCTCTATACGAGATTAAGAACAGTTAAACTTTTTCATAAGTATATTCATGGCAAGTAACTTGTGCACCTGGGGCCACTTCTTTTAAAGGAGGGGTGAAAGCTGTTAAGGAGATAGTTTCGACACGAAAGGATTAATCCAAGATTTGTGCTTATGAAATGTGGTTTTAAAGCCATTTTTTGTCGACACAACTCGGTGTTTGCGATCTCAGACAAGCTTGTGCAAAATAAAAAGTTGGATTTGTATCATCGGTATCAGTATTTCTAAATTCCTTCAAAAACGCCCTAAAAATTGAAATGGATAAGGGAAACGCATATCGAAAAAAAGGTTGATTAGTTTTCTATTGCATTTGGATTTTAGGGCATTTTTTGAGAGAATTTAGAAATTCTGATATTGATGATGCTAATCCAACTTTTAATTTTGCACAAGTTTGTCTAAGACCGCAACACCGAGCTGTCGACAAATATGACTCAAAAACTGCATTTAAAAATATAAAACCTTTCGTGTCAAGACTATTTCCTTAACAACTTTCACCCCTCCCTTAATGAAAAAGGGGACCTTTTTATATTAATTGTCAATAGTGTTTCAACGTCTCCTAAGTAGTTTTTATACGCTAAAGGCAGTGAAAAAGTTGTTTTCTAACGTTTCTTTTACTAGAAAGTGGAATTAACAAAAAAGATTTGTTACCGAAATTTGAATTTTCGCCATGTTTCTCCAAGCTATAATAACCTACAAGGGTACCAAAATATACAAAGAGATGGGAACCGAAGCAAAAAGATCAACCTTTTTATTGTATAAAAACGAATTAGGAGACGTTAAAACACAATTCACAGTTGGTAGGAAAGGGGGACACAGGTTCACAAGCTCCCAGATCATAGAAGAAACCTGAGCGGTAGATTTGTAGACCAAAAAGCCATAAGCTAGTGGGAAGTCTTTTTCTTCTTCCGAAAGGGGTTCATCAGCAAAAGCAAGTCCATCTCGCAACGCTGAGCATCTAAAATTGATAAAGTTAATGAAGGTAAGAAAAGTACAGTTGAACTTCTATATGTCATTAGTTGAAATGCATTACATGAAAAAAGAAAAAAATGTAATCGGTACAATTGAATCATGAATCGAGTTTTCGGTCACGATTGACTATGCAAAGACGTATCTATAACTCAGGGCTCATATCTGTACTCAGGCGCGTAGCTAGAAAATCAAAAAATCTGATGAAGGGGGGGGCATACCAGAAAAACTTTTTGAAGACTATTTTACCTACACCGTTTTTCAATTTCGAATAGAAAAAAATTTGACGCTACTCGTTTATACCCCTCCCAAAAAAGCTATTCGGTTTTACCCCTCCCAATAATTTTTTAGGGGTACCTAAACCATACTTTTTCAAAAAAAAGCTGGTATTAGTAATGGTTTGGCCCTGAGCCTAAACCTAAGGGCCAAAGCCTAAGCCAAAGCCTAAGGGCTAATCCTAATTCCTAAGCCTGAAAATTATTGGGAGGGGTAAAACCGAGTAGCGCCAAAAATTTGGCGGGGGGGGGGGGGCGTGGTGTTGTTAGTGTCCCGCCCGGCTAGGCCAATGTCTGTACTCATAAATAAAATTTTTACTTAACGTAATCCCTCTAATAGAAGCTTCGCTCCTATAAACCCATGCCCTCCCACCTCTAATTAAGCCAGCCCAAAATCTTAGGGGTTATTTGAAAAATATAAGCCCCCTCACTTTTATGATTTCTAGCATCGAAAAGTTTTACGAGAAATAGATATGGTTATAAAAGGTGAATCAAGGAGAAAAAGTTACACCAAAATACAACTCTAATCTAGAGATGTATGTATATAAATTTAGAATATTCTCCAGAAAAGAAATTTTGGCGCTAGTAACGAATGCCCCCCCCCACTAACAATCCGACCTTTTAAAAATTGCTGTAACTATCCTTGCAAACAACAAGTTTAGGCTCAGCCCTTAGGCTTGAGGTGGGCCAGCGTACGGAAGTTGTGACTAATAAAGAGTTTACGCATATTTTCCGGGGTCTGGGACATAAATTTGGGTTCTTTTACTTAAGTAAAAAGGTGAAAATCGTCGGGGGGGGGGCGGATATTCGCTACTAGGGTCGAAATTTTCAAGTTTTCAATTCTCCCGATGACAAATTAATGACATACTTATTCGGTGAGCTCTGGAAAAGCCGCATGCGGAACCTATTTTCATTGAAGCGCCAGCGTTTGGCTGACTTGTCGTGGCTAATATTGTATGCATCTTGCTTGCTGAGTTTAGAGCATTGTTTGGCAAAATTTGAAAAACCTGGTATTCTTTTGATTACATCATCCAATCGGCGTTTGTATTCAGCAAGTCTTTTAGTATAATTACTATTAAGATTTACTTCAAACAGATCACTAAATAGCTGGACTTTAATTAATTAAAGATATGTGGTATTATACCTATATTAAGTAAATATACCTCTTCATTAAAAAATATCCTTTGTTTGGGAGAAACAATAAAATTCCGGCTATGCAAATAAGCAATATTAAGAAAAGCGCTCGCAGACGAAAAGTCTGGGATACATCTAAAACGAATTAAATATATACATGCGATTCTCAATACCCAGTCATATCCTAAAGTTTGTTTCGACACCTTCCAACACTCCTCCTTTTTAATATTTTATCAATGAGTAAATAAGTCTTATTAGATTCCCAACTGATCGTTTTCAACAACTTAACCATTTTGATATAAAAAATGGGCGCTAGTAGCGAATACACCCCCCTCCAAGAATCCGACCTTTAAAAATTGCTGTAACTACCCTTGCAAACAACAAGTTTAGGCTTAGCCCTTAGGCTTGGGGTGGGCCAGCGTACGGAAGTTGGGGCTAATAAATGTGTTACGCACTTTTTTCTTGGTCTGGAACATAAATTTGGGTACTTTTTACTTAAGTAAAAAAGTGAAAATCGTTGAGGGGGAGGGGGGGATGTATTCGCTACTAGGGTCAAAAATGCAAATCTCAATTTAACAACAACACCACTTTATCAAAATAGAGTGTTGTCATATTGAGTTCTACGGATTTTTTGTAAAAATGATTGAGTCAGTGAAATCTTTGTGATATTTTAGAGAAGTCTGACACATCATCAATGAAGCCTTCAAAAAAGTAGTTAAAAAGTGTTAGACACAGCGGGGAAACGAATTTTCGGGAGTGACTGGTTATTGAAAGTCGACTGTATGACTCATCCTGTAAAAATATTTTTACACAACTTAGAGTAAATATTACCGCAAAAGTATTATTGTTCATTTAACTAGATTCCAAATGTTTTGATTAATTTCAGGACAATTTATTGACTGCTCGCTCTTTGCTTGGGAATGTTATGAATATTTTCAAAACCATCTGCATATGATTTGCATATCAAATTTAAAACTTTAACGGAAATTGGATTGACAAAAAGAAGAGAAATATTATTTTAATACCAGCACTCTTTTCACCTCCACTACTCATCAAAGAGACTCCATAAACTATAAACGTATATGAGCCTAAATTATGACTTCTTAAACAAATATAATTAGCAAACAGAAAATATTTTATCGGAAAAAACTTCTGTAAATAAAAATGATATAAGTGAGTTATAAAGATTGAAATGCAGGCGGCCACATTTTCTTTAGAGGTTTGATTTGTTCATGAGTCAAACCTTGATAAATCGGCACTACGATATAGTGGCCCTCCAATTTAGTCATTATGAGTTTTTTGTACTCTTCTGCCACTGAGATTAACGCACTTTTTCATGTGGCACTGATAGTCGTGCATGGCCTTGTCATTGGAATCATCTCTTATCAAAGGTTGATGAATGACGCCTGAATTGGGTTCTCCAAGTTCTTCTAAATTTGCTGGCTTCCCTTGGCGGTAGACTTGATCTGTGATGTATGCCCACAGGAAGAAATCGCAAAAAGTATTGTCAAGACTGTATAATGGCACCATAAAGAAGCCGGTCTCCCTAATCCACAAAAATGATAGAAAATTAATGAAAAAACTCTGCTGAACAGTCTTGGGGATTAGAAATCCAGAGCGGTGCTGCTTACCTGATTTAGGCCTAATAATACTGCAGCAGGCGAGCAAGAACAGAGAATTGGCTGATTTATTATTAGAAATAAGTTTTTAGAAGAAAGATTCAAGTGTGATAATGATATTTCGTTGAGATGTTAGATTTTTTTCTGATTTCGGCTGGAATTGTGAAGTCTAAAAATAGAACAACAGTCTCTCTTAGAAAAACTGTTTTTAATAGAACGACAGGTGTCGAGGGGGTTTAAAAATAAAGCGACATGTCGTTTAATTAGAATAAGTAGGTAATCTAAAAATGCGTGTAAAAGTGAAAGAAATAACGTAGTCAGTTAACTGATTCTTATGAAGCTTCTTTATAATGCTTTGATAAACAAAAATTAACACAAAGAAGCAGTGATCAAAAATTAATTATACCTTTTTACTGTTTTTAACACTCCGCTCCCAAGCGTAGTAATTGCCCGAATCGACTCAGAATTTCTCGCTGAACACGATAGTGCAAAAATTTTGAAAAAAAGTTGGTATGAGATGGTGAAAACCCCTCCTGAAAGTAGGCTGTTTTTGGTCACCCTCAACCACCTAAAATTTTGAGAAATTTAGATGCTAGTCACCTATAACCTTATTCCCGCTTGAAAAAACATCAACTCTGACACCGAATTCGTGTTCAGCGTAGTCGATTTGCATGTAAAACTGCTCTTGAAGTTGAAAAGTCACTGTCAAATTCCGAATTCCGCTCAAGACAAAAATATTCAAATTTTAAATTCAAATATTTATTGTATTGAGCGGAATTCGAAATTCGACAGTGACTTTTTTTATTTCGAGAGCAGTTTTACATGCAAATCGACTACGCTGGACACGAATTCGGTGTCAGAATTGATGTTTTTTCAAGCGGGAATAAGGTTATAGAAAAGTTGCGCTACAACTTATATATTGATTTTGGATAATTTGTCTCAATTTTATGATAAACTATTGCTGTATTTAGTGCCAAAAGAACCGCAAGATTTTGTTCTTTCATGTTCTTTTGACCATTGAGCTAGAAATGATTTGTAGGCAGAGTTTTGGCTTTTATAATGTCGCAAAAAAGGATATCCAGAAACTGGATATTTGAGGAAAAGTCGTAAATTCTCTATGAAAAAATGATCACTCTGATGCAAATTTGGGCTCAATAGATAGCTCTGATCCAGGTTAAAATTTTGGGTGGTTTTGCGCCTAGGTGAAATAGAAATTTTGGTGACTAGCATCTAAATTTCTCAAAATTTTAGGTGGTTGAGGGTGACCAAAAACAGCCTACTTTCAGGGGGGGTTTTCACCATCTCATACCAACTTTTTTCAAAATTTTTTGCACTATCGTGTTCAGCGAGAAATTCTGAGTTGATTCGGGCAATTACTACGCATGGGAGGCGGAGTGTTAAAAATGAGTGCCACCAATTGAGTGCCCGCCAATTCAAAATATTTTTCGGATTTATCGACTTAGTTTCTAACAAAACTATACCTAAAATTAAATTCGAGGTCTTGTTTTATTAGAAACCAAGTTGAAAGATTATCCAATGATTAGGAACAAAAGTGAATTGGCGGGTACCAATTTTGAACGCACGGGCATGCCCGAAGAAATTTATTTCCTTTAGATGTTAATGAATTACAACCAAAATTACAACCAGGTGAATTACAGCCAAAAGTAGCTGATTTGACGTGAAAACAAAATGCACAGGCTCTGTAACCAAAAAGAGGTGCACTTTGTGTTTGAAAATAAATTTTATATGAGCAAATCAAAACCCTAAAAAGTTGCCACACCCTGTATAATACGCCTCCAAATAAACTTTTTTTAATTCAGGATGAACGCTGCCCATTCTGAGTCAGTTTTTCGCCTCTTCAATTAGTGTACGTTGATGACTGTAGAATTTCTCGTTTAATAGACGAGAAATTCTACAGTTATCGATGGGCAGAAATTGACTCAGGATGAGCGGTGTCATGCTGAGTCCGTCATTGCCCTATGCAAAAAAGTACTAAAAAATTTCAGCCCGAAATACATAAATAAAAAAAGTTTATTTGAAGGCGAAGATACGGTAAAGGTCTGCCACAATGCATCTTCATTTCTCAGCTTTGGCAAATTGTTTTTGCCTTTTTCGGTATTGAAGCTGAGATTCAGGGTTTTCATGTGACAGAAAACTTGCAAAGAGTAAAAATTAAAATTATAAATAAAATGCGTTTTCATTCAACATGTTCCTCATTGTACAACTCGACCTGTGTGACATGCTGTTACGAAAACTGATGAACTGATTATTTATATAAATTTAGAGAATTTAGACACTAGAAGCAAAAATCCTCAACCCATCCAATCCAATTTAAAATTTAAGTAAAAAGTACTCAAATATGTCCAGACACCGTAAAAAGTGCGCAAGACATTTTTTAGTCCCGACTAACATACACTGGCCTACCTACGCCTAAGCCTAAAAAAGTTGTTCCAAAGGGTAGTTACAGCGGTTCAGGAAGGGGGGGGGACGATGTTATTCGCTATTAGCGTGGAATTTCACTACAATCAAAGCTCGATTTAACATACACCATAGGGACCGAGTCCAGGTGTATGTCAAATCAAGCTTTGACTGTATCAAATATTTTCTAGATTCTAGCTGTGCTTCTTCAATTGCACCAATGCTTCTTCTATTACAATCTCGCCAGAACTTTATCCACAACTGCGCTAGCCACGACTCTTTCTTAAAATAAAATGAAAAGAAAACGAAGAAACTAGTAAGGTGAAAAATCTAAAATTAGAACTTGATATCAATGTGAGTTCGAAGTGAAAATTGCTATTTTTATTATTTCATTTACATTTTATTTTTCGGACTAGCTTGTACGTTTTAGTCTTTTCAGTTTTTAATTTTTACACGATACAGACTAAACTGACTGTTTTGCAGTACAAATAAAATATTTCTGTTTGCTGAAGGTGGGAAGCGGGCGAGCATGTGTAGTATTTTCTCAATATAGAGAATTCCCCTTTTTTTCTTTTTATGGACAACACATTTTATTTTCTACAAAAAAGGCAAGATAACAATATTTCCCCTTCTTCTGTTGCATGCTAACTCCTCTACTTTAAAATTCCACTCAATAATGTATGTAAAAGTTGTACAAATATAGTGCCTGATTAGTAAATTATGAATATGACACAATTTTAAAACAATATGGCTACATTTGATTGGGAGACGATTCCAACAAAAAGCCAATTTGCTGGCGAATCTTTTGAACTAGATTCTGACTCCAGCTCCTCTCCTAGCAACATTCGCACTGTTTATGTAGGTGCCTCATCAGGTACGCAAGAATTTATGTAGAGCCTGCATTTGTATCAATTTAAAAGTTTAGACAATTTTGTTAGAAAATCCCGGACCATTATTTGATAGGCGATGAAAATTCATCGGAAAATATTTCCTTACTAGTTGATTTTATGTGCAATTATTTTTACGGAATAGAGTATAATTACAATTATCGACTTCGAGTGGCAAACGAGGTTAACTATTATTCTTAATTTTATATACAGGGCGGGTCAAAAAAACGCGGACACTTTTAAATAATCTTTGTTTTTATTTAATTTTTAATTTGTTCATGAATTTTTTCACAGATTATTGTTTGCTAGATAGCTTGTTTGAAAGTCCTGTTGAATTCGTATTAAATTTGATGTAACAAGGATGAACAGTTAAAGCCCTAGGTCAAAAGGTCAGTTTCAAGTGCGAGCATACGCATATGGGAAGCCACTTAGTGAGTTAGCCCTGTGCAGCGAGCCACGTTAATCTCATGCTAAGAGAGCTAGACCTAGGGTTACGGCAGAATAAGAGGACTCGGTACCGACCTCACAACTTTTATTTCAACATCCTTGTATACACCGCAAAAATATTTATTCAGACGGTGAGCGAGAGCCCTTGGGAATTTTTTTCAAAAGTGTCCGCGCTTTTTCGCCCCACCCTGTAGTAGAAATATATTTGACAAAAAGTTTCAGTGTTTCGACAAGACTACACCGCAGAGACCTGTAACCAAGTATGTGTTCAATGAAACAGTTATGTCTTTTCGTCCTGTGATTATTACTGTACTCCTTCATGCAAGTAAATATTACTATGAAAATATTGCTGAAACACTTTCTACATACTTGCCACCAAGTACTGAGTTTCACTCTATGAGTTTTGTGCTTTCTGCTATGGTGGAAAAAACTGCATCGGATAAAAAGGTGATAAAGTTTTTTACAAGAATTTATTATACAGTCGAACCTCAATAACCCGCACGTCGATGATCAGGCAATTTAGTCTAATTGACTTAGTCTAAGTGAATTTGGCTGGTCAGAGAAGAAATACAAAGAAATACTGACGCTTCGATAACTCAGCACATTAATAACGGTCCAAGGGCTGCCGGGTTATCGAGGTTTGACTGTATATTGATAAATTTCTGCACCCATATGCAGCAGCCACTACAACTAAGACTAGAAATTTCTACAGCTAACTTTATGGCTAAAGTTTTATTGCAAGTTTTCAAACAAAGCTTTTTTCTAGTTTTACTTATTTGTAACAGTTAAATGGGGTACGCCTACGCTATTGCAGTTGGTGCTCGGAAGGCAAAAAGTTTTCCTAGTCATTGAACTTACGCACGAATTTTTTACTTGGTTTCTAGTAAAACCATGCCCTAAATTAAATTCTAGGTATTGCTCAGTTAGAAACCAAGTTGAAAATTTGTACAGAAATTCAGTGATTATGAATTTTTTAAATTCCCGGGCGCCACCCGGGCACCGCTGGGCATGCAATTTTAAGCAGCGAAAAAATAACAACAAATCATTTAAATCATTGGTAACAATATATCTTCGCTTTTTTCTCAAAAATAGGGGCAAAATTGTTGCTCGACAAATTCATAAAAATAGATAATTGTCAATTTGCCGCTTAAAAATTCTAGAATAAAGTCAAATCCCGATACTGCGACTTCATCACGCTCCATGCAGTTTTACAATTTTAGTCCTCAAGGTATTTCCAACTCCCAGAATGGCTACTGCAAATGCCCATAAAAGCTAGTCCAAGAGGATCTTTAGTGCTTTGGCTTAGCTATAGCCAGTCGGAAATAGATCGCTGTTTGTTTTGGGCAAGCAGCAGTGGTCAGTCTTCTCTCTATTCCACTAGCAGGATCTCCAGTCAACTTACTATATTTCACACTAGCACACAAGAATTGTTATTCTCGAAACCAAGTGGTAAGTCGATTAATAGTTTTATAGAGGGTTCCATTAAGAGCGCAAAATTTTTTTTTGCTTTTATGGGTTGGTCAAATGGCATGCCATTTCTAAATCGACCATTTCCACAATAAATTTTCAGGGCAGAACCTTCCAAGGTCACCAAATTGTATGTTGGGCAAAAAGCCAGCCCTTTCGAAATACCTTGGCTATATTCCGCTGACCCTAGTTTTTACCCAGTTTCTATGGTGATTGAATGATGTCCAAAAGCAGGCATACCGTATTTGCTCTAATTAGCCACCATAATCGCCCAGGCTCTAATAATCGCAGAAATTTTATAATTTTATAAATTTTAAACTTCTTAGTTTTCGCTTTTTATTTGTTGTACAAAAATATTATAGCTGATCCGTTGAGACGACATCACCAGCAAACTCATTGGAAGCTGACGCTAGAAAACTTAAAGAATTATTGTGATGTATTAAGGTTGCTTCGACCCCAATTAGTCAGCGAACTATTGAACAGAGAAGGAACTACTACTACAAAAATACCAATTTCACCTGACTCAGCTATTTCTTCGTTAGAAACCAGTCTGAGGTTCAGTCAGCAAACTAATTCTCCATGCACTCCCACAAAAAGTTCAAATACCTACATATTTTCTGTACCTCTAGAGCATAAGCCTTTGTCTCACCTGTATTGAGGCCAGAATTAATGGCTGAAGTGCCAAAGGTGATTGTTATTCCCAAAAGTCAACCAAAAGTAGCAGAAGCGATAGGAAGTTTATTGGTACAACCAGGAACTGTTGCTTTAGAACAAGACAGCAGATATATTGTGAAAGAGACAGAGTTAATCCAATCTGCAACAAATCAGAGTTCAACAGATTTGGGGCTTTTTTTGGATACCGAACAAAGAGAATTGGATCACCAAAGTAAGTTAAAAGTATGTGGCATTAACTTTTTTTTGAATATTTCAAATTTTCTAGGCCGTAAAATGTCGTCCTATTTTTTAGTTGATGACTTGGGCGTGTTCCGCCGTTATGTCTACGATCCAAACACACTTTCTTACAAAATCCGCTTCGTCTTTGAAGTGAAGTTGTGGAAAAGTACTTGTTATGCTCAATCGAGTGATACAATACCATCATCACTCAGGATTAGTCATTCACTTTCCGACCTAGAAACGAGTAATTTATTGTGATCCAAAAACTATTAAATAAATATCTGTTCTTTAGCTGAAGGACCTGGAAAAGAGAATGATTTTAAAATCCGATCACAAAGTACTAGAAATTCCTTGCAAAACAAACGCTCCTTACCAGAACTGAAAACAGCAGCCAGTTCTAATTCAAAGACTGATTCTAATGCTGATTTCACGAAAAATCTGTTGATGGTTGTGCAAAGGTCACATATGGAACACTTAAAACATTTTTTTATCAACCTATATATTTAGCCCTTCGGATTCAAAAAAGATACGGTTTAGCAATCCGCTATCTTCAATACCAAATCAACCATCCTCAGCAGCTATGTCCAAACGGTCGTTTGAACGTAATTCTACTTTGCGCAAAGTGAGCTTATATTTTCTTGGATTCTTATTTTAATATCTTATTTTGGCCAATGCATGCCAGTGGATCCAGCCGAAGAGGCGCTGCTCGTCTAGCCTTAGCCAACGTAGCTGCAATGCCACCTAAACCAATAATTCGTCCCTCTATCATAGTCAAAGGTAGTAAGGACTGAGGCATTCCGCACTATTTTAAAATACAAAAAATATTTTTATTCAACTTGTAAATTTTTCGACCCTAGTAGCGAATACCCCCTCCCCCCAACGATTTTCACCTTTTTTACTTAAGTAAAAAGTATCCAAATTTATGTCCCACACCCAGAAAAAAGTGCGTAACACAGTTATTAGTCACAACTTCCGTACGCTGGCCTACCCCCAAGCCTAAGGGCTAAGCCTAAACTTGTTGTTTGAAAGGGTAGTTACAGCAATTTTTAAAATGGTCGGATTCCTTGGGGGGGGGGTCGTTGTTGGAGGGGGAGTATTCGATACTAGCGCCAATTTTTCGATTTAAACTATGATTCGAAAAAAAGAATAAGTTTGCTAGCTTGAACAATATGTTTGGCACCTTGCAATAAAGTCAAATTAACAAATATTGCGGCATACCTGTATGTATATGCTGTGATTTTAACCAATAATGTGATCTGTCTTTCTAGATAGCTGCTTTGGACCAGAGCTCTCCAAAGAAATGCTAAGAGAAATGCTTAAACCGATTCAAATTGGCTACCCAGCAGAAAAGTCTGACTATTCCTCTCCTTTCCAACTCCCCTACCGATCAGCAGCTGTGGGCAGTCGACCAACAGGCAGATGGCCCTAAAAGCATGCTTAAAACGGCAAAAAGATTACCTAGCAAAAAGGTTAAGCAGAAAAAAGCAATGGACAGTGGTTCTGGTCTCAAAACTACTGTTATTTTATCCTTTTTCCATTTTTATTGATCATGTTGATTGCAATTGCTATTGCAGCATTTGTATATTTTAATTCGAATTAAAACAATATTTTATGTAGTTATATCACCAGCTTGATCAAATATAATTTTGACATTGACCATTGAAATCTATGGAAGGTTTCCGAGCACTTTTTTCACAACTTTATATGGAAGCTCAAATTTAAGACTCTACAGTATAGTTGGCAAAAGCGCCCAATTAATCTGGTGTTTTAACCCTGCAACTCGCCGAAATAGCGCCGACTCGACCCTACTATAGAATACCCCCCCCCAAAATCCGACCTTTTAAAACTTAAGTAAAAAGTACCCAAATTCATGTCCCAGACCCCGGAAAATGTGCGCAAACTCTTCATTAGTAACAACTTCCGTACGCTGGCCTACCCCAAGCCTAAGGGCTAAGCCTAAACTTGTTGTTTGCAAGGGTAGTTACAGCGATTTTATAAGGTCGGATTTTGGGGGGGGGATTATTCTATAGTAGCGCCGCCGACTCTAAAGTCTACAGTTTTAACAAGGAGCCGAATAAAAAAATTAAGTTTTACATTTTATTTTTTCCTGATGGCTCATTTATAAACGTTGTCGTTGTCATCGTCGTTGTCGTTGGAATATTTTTTTTATAAAACCCTTTTTTTCGCCAACGACGACGACAACGACGACCTATTTATAAAAAATCCAACGACAACGCCAACGACAACGACGACGCCAAGGACAACGAAATTTTTCATTCAAATTGGACAAATTTCGCATTTTAAGTCGAGATTTCGAGGAAAAACGTGTGGAGAATATATATAATCCTTAAAATTCTGACTTAAAATGCAAAATTTGTCTAATTTGGAAGAAAAGTTTTCGTTGTCGTTGGCGTTGTGGTTGGACTTTTTATAAATAGGTCGTCGTTGTCGTCGTCGTTGTCGTTGGCGCAAAAGTGCCTTTATAAAACATTTTTTCCAACGACAACGACGACGACAACGACAACGCTTATAGATGAGCCATGATAAATAACTAAATAACAAGTTAATACTAAATGAGTCTTACAATAATCCCGAAACATCAGTGTGGATAAGTTGATTATTAAGTGCCTAACTATAAATTTGAGGTCACTTTTTAATACCACCCCTTTTTATTTAGCCTGAATGACAAGTTTATAAGAGTGGACCAAGAAAAATGCCGCATTGACCAGAGGTGGTTGTCATGGAAATTCGGTTTATGAGAAATAGTTCATCTAGCTAGAGAGCAAGGTGTAGGAACCAAATAAAGAAGGGCCGAAAGCTGGACTCACACAAGCGCCAGGAGACTGCCAATTGTCCTTCGTTTCTCTATTTTTTTCTTTTCGGCACACACGTTTTGATGCAGCTACTATAGAAAATGGCTTTTGGCACCTTTAATATTTTTTGGTTGTAGTCAAAAATATTTAATTGCTAAACACTCCATTGTATTTGTTTTTAAGTTTCTTGGAAACTTGCTTCTGTTGCTTTTGATAGAAACATAAATAAACTAAAAAATATATCATTTATTGCTGTAACATGAACCTTAACAGCAATTTCGGAATTCCAAGGCTAGAAATGGATGTTCTTGAAGACCCTCCAGCAGATCTGTATCAGGTGAGCTAACAAGGATAAATTTTTAAACAGGAATTAATAATTGTTTTTCCAATCTGCTATCATGCATTTGAGCGTGAAAATGTTTTTTTAAAGATTTGTCTTTTTTTAACTCATTGAAATTCAACTAAATATGCCGCGCCCAGATAATTTTACTTTTTAACCTTATTTAACCGAGAGCTGAAAAAAAAGGAACAAAAGAGAGAAGATACCTGAGGCCAAAGCGGTGAAAAGGAAATTCTTGGGTGCAAAGTTATGTTAGTCTTATCTATAACTGAAGGGTAAATGAAAGTGCAATCCCAATTTTTAAATATTTTAGGTGACAGAATCTTCTGCTCAACGCTTTATTGAAGAGTCTTTGCTTGTTATGTTAGCTAAAAGTCGAAATCCACATCCACTGATGTAAAGATGGATTATGAATTTTAAGCCATAAATACACAATGGTTATTTAGGAATTTGCTTGCAGCACATTTCCTAAGCGAGGAATGTCGCCTGATTTCAAGAGATTCCCTCAAAGCACGTTGCACATACAAAAAGGTTAAGAATTGATCATTTTCAACAATTGAAAGACTATTTAAAAAATTAGAAAAAAACTATGTAATGATATTTCGCGCTGATTAAATTCAGATTCTTCGTAAAATTTAAAACTATTGGGTTGAGTAATAATTAACGATCGCTTGAAATTCAACTCAACTTTGGCATTAAGCTTTTGACATAAACTATCCAGGTAGCTCTCGGGCATGTTCTATACTAAAATTTAGCTAAGAATCTAAGCTACATTTTATGTATAGCACTTAAGAGCTACCTAAATAATTTATGTCAAAAGCTCTATGCCAAAGCTAAGTTGTATTGAAAAAACGATCGTTAATCATTACTCAACCCGACATTATTTAAACTAAAACTTTATTTCAAAGAACCATAGTAATTTTAAAGGTCTGAACGTGCGCATGACCACATAGATTTTGTCAATAATGTTTTCGAATTGTTTTTGTTTGAATTTATTGTTTAGAAAATATAAGAAAACTTTATTGACAAAATCTGTGTGGCCGTACGCGCATTTAGACCTTTACAATTACTATCACAAGTATGAGACATGGTCTTTTGAGCGTGTTGCTAGTTATTAGAAAATCTTTTAAACAAATGTCCGTGTTTTCGGATAAGAAGGTGATTATCAAAATCTTCAGGCCCCAAAATCGAGCAAAGATAATGTTTTACCTTTACTGCTGCTTTTGTCAGCAAACTGTTTAAGAAGTAATTTGCAGAAAATGAAGAAATGTCACATCTAGCAGAGAAGAACGGTGCACTATCTGATAGGTCTGAAACCTTTTTTCTTCCTCCAAAGTCTCCACGGATGAGACCAGTGTTCGAGAATGCTCAGGTTCATTCTTTGGTCAAAAGCAAGGCCATTCAATTTCTGGTTGGTTTAGTTTCACTATGGAAATCGTTTTAAAAGACACTAAAGCTTGTATGCTTAACTAAGCACTCTTTTTGGATGTGATCTTTTTCGATAAATTTATTTCGAAAAGGTTTATTTTGACTTTTTTAGAAAAATTTATTTTAGCTATCAGTGATTTTAATAGTAGAATACCTCTTTTTTCCTGTTATCTTAAATGAAAAACACTGTGAATGTTTTATTTATTATCTTTGCATGTGAGGGGTGCTTCATTGGCCAGCCACAAGCAATTATGTCCCTGAACAAGCTGGTAAACTCATCTCACAATTGACTCTAGACCAGTAGATCATCCATAGGCAAACCAACTAACCAGGCAGACTCATCTCGCAGCCTGAGTCACTCAATCAATGCAGAGTGGTTAGCAGCCAGCCTCTCCACTCTTGCCCTTCTTGTTCGTCTGTCAACTTTCTCATATCAATAGTAGTACTAGTAGTGGATCAGGAGGGGTGAAGAGGCCACCTAACTGCCTCCAGTCATTTCCTTGTGGACCACGACCTTTGCCATGATGGATCTTCTCCTGGAAAGGGTTGCTTGGTTGGATGCTGCTGCTGCTGTTTAGCTGGCGCCAACTGACGCCCTTTTTGCTTCTTTTGCTGCTGATGGTGGTGTGTATGTAGTTGGTGGTGGTAGGTAGGAAAGCTAAGGGCCAAGAAGGTCGAAGATGCTACTAAGGGATATGCAACCAAGCTTGATTTTTATAACTTAGTTTTCTTTTTCACGCTATTTTTATCTATCCACACTGACTTAAAAATTTTGTTAATCATATTTTAACTATATTTATATATGTTGGATATATTTATATAATGTATCCTTTGCATTCTTTCCCTTTTTATCGAAATTTTCAAGAGTTCATGGAAATTTAAAAAATATCGTTTTTAAGAAGCTCGATTTTTTGTTACTATCGATGTATGATATGATCATTGTGTAAGTTTTAATCACTAAAGTTAAAAATTTACAGCTCCCAAACAGAAAACTTTAGGCGTAGAAACCAAGTTTATATTCGTGTTTCTCGATGGCACTTCTTCCGCTCGTGCTACTCTTTCACTCTCTTTTGTGTTTTAGATATATAAAACGTAGATATATATACTCAGAAAGTTTTGTGGTTGTCTTAAAATATCTACTTCACTTTCTGCCTCCCACCTCGCCTAATAAACGTTGAAGGGACGTTTTCGACATCAGTCAAGTCTCTACGGGGCAGGCTCCAGAGTTAGGGTTAATGTGGGGTTTTTTTGAGAGGTTTAGTGCGGTTAAGGGTTCTAGTTGCAACGAAAAACAATAAGATCAACGAAATTAAACAGAAGAAAAGAAAAACTAATGCACAAATATTTGCATATTATTAAAATTGTCGAACAATGATTTCAGAATTAGATACTTACCTGCAAAAAGACGCATAACAAACTTTCAGACGCTTTTTTGCCATTTACTGATATAATAGTCATGGTGGTCTTAGAATGGTGGTCTGATTGTTAACTCTCTTTTGCCAGCGCCTCAGGCTTATACTATATGAAAAATATTTCTGCATTTTTAAGTCAAGCAAGAAACTAGGGAATACGCAAGCAGTCGAAAAAACAAATTTTTCCGTTTCATGACCCCCATCGATGATTTTTCGAAAATTTTGGTTTTGCACCATGAATTTAAAACACGAATTCAAGATAGAGGTGCACACCAGTAAAAATACTGCATTATTTTTTCTGATGTATTTTTCCGCAGTTAGTTTTTCATGGATATACATTTTTTATTGACTGTAATCTTTCCAATAATATGACATCTACCCTAATTAGCCTGACAGGGAAATTTAATAGTAAATTTAAGAAACTAATTTCGATTGAGTAATTTAGTTATAATATTGTTCTTTCAGAATATTTATTTGTTAAATTATTGTAGTTTGATACCTTCGAATTGTTATAATAATTTAAAAAATTCGAAGGTTTTGAGCTAATCCAATCCTAGCCAACTAGAAGTAACTAAGAAACTAAAAAGTACATTTTTAGCTAGCCAGCTAATTTTTCTAAATCTATATCTGTGGATCCAGCTGCTTGTGCAGTCCCTAGATCAGTAGTTTTTATCCTATTACACACCACATCTAATCAATTTCCTAAGGAGCAGCACCCAAATCCCTGGTCTTGTTTAGTCAATCACTCACCCACAAGTGTTCTTTTAGGTGCTCTCTCCCGATTATTTGCTCGCCAATTCATTTGACAAATCGGAGTGGTGGGCAGTAGAAAGAAGGAGTTTCCGCTTGGGTGTGAATGACCTTTCAATTGTTTTAGATTTAATTTTATTTTTCAATGATCCACTATCACCCAAAAGCCTACTGCAACTAGCCAGCTAATATTCAAATGGATAGTCAAACAAGCAAAGGGGGAAGACAGTTTGCTTTTCACCACTTCCCTTCTTCCAACCCTAACCGGCAGCGCCAGACCAGTCGAGCGGATCACTACTATGCGCCTATGGACCAGCAGAACAGCTCGTTCAGACCAATTTACGACAGTCCCCCACCACCTAATTCTGGTGGCCGTCAATCAGTGCCACTGGTGCACCAGTCAGGCACTGGTGCGTATCACCTGCTGTCCTCCTCCCATCCCACCCAGAAGCAGCATCCCCAGTTTTCTCATCAACAACAACAACACTATTTTTTCCAGTCACCGCCAGTTGTTCAGCCCTCAGACCATCAACAGCAGCAAACAATTGGTCTGAATGGAGGAGGCAAGAGCAGAGGTGGTGATTAACTTTAGCTCAAAAAGCTAGTTTACCTGCTTGTGCCCATCTATTTTTACTAAACAACTTAATGTTTTATTTTTCAAAATTCATTAATGGTCTGATTGGCAACATCACTTTTTGCTCTATTTTTGTTAAAACTACTTTCAGCAATTTTGGCACAAAATTTATTTATAGCTCCACTCTTTAAAAGTTACGGCTGTTTTTTGAGGCTTTAGGCTTGAAACTAACAAGGGAGCATCGCAAACTTTCTCTACTTTTTTTTGGTCATCTTTTTACTGTTACTTCACTTGGTATCTCTGGCCTTCAGTATTTTTTTCTGATTTTTAGCTTTCGGTTTAAAAATAGAGGTGAAATAATAACTAGCCATAGATAAAAACAGTTTTAGTTTGGAAAAAGTTGAGAAAATTGGTCAATTTGTTAGTTTTATTTATGAAAACAGTGGCTGTCGAAAGTCTGCAATTTCTCTCCATGGTTATATATTTTAGAAAAAATCTTTGAGAATCTATATTAAGTGGAATAAGCTACTGAGACACAAGACACAACTGTATAATTCAGGTGTGAATGGTGGGTCGATGAAATTGATGATTTACTGTCCTCCTACCACATAGTTAAACAACCTCCACCAGCCTACAGTCAACAACCCAGAAGACCCAATACAGTGCTTGGTGAGCCTAGTTTCGGCGACTCATCCCAGCAATCGAGCAACAATCAGAACAGGAGAGAGAGTAGAAGACAGGTGGTGCCACTACACATCAAGAACCCCTTTTTGTATCCTGAAGAAGAGCCAACAGCAAGCACAGCTCCTAGAGTCTACCACAGAACCCTTTCACTGCCTATTCACCAACCAGACACTGCTAAAAGAAGTAACACCCTTCCACACGACAACTTTTTGTTGGATTTGCTGGAAGACGAATTCGACAAGATGTCCAAAACAACCCCTAATTGGAAGAACTCTTTTTCGGCAATGAGAGATCGATTTGGACAGCAGCCATCTGGCATACAAGATGCTCTAATAGAAGACTTTGGAAATGGTGCGAAAAAGATGCCTTTTGGAGGCATTAATGGGAGGCAAACACCCAAGACTCCTGCTGCTACGTGAGTTTTTACATTTCGTGAATATGAAAATGTGGTTTTTAAAGAAGAAATTTTTGCACCTTTAAAAATTATTTTTTAGACGGTGTCATAAGTTTGTAGAATTTCGCCTTGGTCTCTTTAATTTTTTTTGGCGTATTTTTCGGCGTATGTATTTTTACGCTGTTTTTAGGCTTCCCTCATACTCCGGCGAGACACGGGACAAAATTTAGGTATGAATTTCGAGTGTCCCGCGGTACAAGAAATTTTTCCCGCGGGACTGACTCACGAGACAAAAGCTGCGGCACACACTTTGCCCGGCGGGAGTCTGAGGGCAGCCTTACAATGCCAGGTTCAAAAGAACAGAAATGACAACTATTTTGTTAAGACTATGGCATCGATGAAATTAAGAAAACTGCATGTTACAAATTTTAATTGTTTCTGTTCCTTCGAACCTGGCATTAAAAACAAAGAGAATAAATTGATCGATATTCTTCTGGAAGAAGTAATCAATTCAAGATTTAAAAAGCTATAACAAGCTTAAAAATACGCCGAAATAACAACAGGAGGAACGAGGCAAAATTCTGCGAAATAAGGTTTTTTTAGAAAAAGCCAAACCAGATATTGTTGTCTACTTTCCGAATCTATAAATAGTTACTTCTTACGGCTCACGAAAGTCAAATACGGAAATTTACTGATTTTCGTAATATTTCTGATTTTTCAAAAAAATAAATGCAACTTAAAAATCAAGACTCAAAAAAGTAAACATGTTTAAAATCAAAAGATAGACTGGTAGGGCATTTCAAAGTTTGACAAATTTAAATTGCAACAATTGGGATTGCAATTATTTGAGTTGGATAAACATTTACAAATTTACAAATAATTCGTAATTCGAATAGCAAATTTTTGTCGCAATATGAATTTGTCGCAATTTTAGTTGGCGCGATGTGAATTGTGGCAATTTATTGCTCGCCTATTGATATCATCTATATCAGATTAGCCACTTTCTTTCAAAAAAAAAACCCCAAACTGTAGTTACTTTATGTTTTACCGGGTTTTTCGTTAAACATGTAACAGGCTAATGCATTCTGTCCCTTACCACATCTTTGTGTTCTTAGTTTAATAAAATGAAATAAAAATTATTTAAAAACAACTCAACATTTGCAGGAATTCTTTGTTGAAGAGTGCCATTAACAATGCCAGTATTGTGTCATCGCCCAAAAAAGAGCTTGGCAACTTCTGGATGGAGACAGTGCGCAGTCGTGCTGATTCCCCACCACTCAACGAATACCTTTGGGCTAACAGCAGCTGAACGGCTGGAGCAGCTGCAAGAGGCCGTGGAACAAGCAGAAGAGCAACTCCAACGTCCGCCCACCTCCAGCGGCAACTCTCTTAGCCAGACATCACGGTTGAATAAAGGTGACGGGATGATGGCCAGCAATGGCTCTGCCACTTATCCTTACCGTCGCTCCGGAGTGGAGAGTGTGGCAGCAAGGCGTAACAACTATTTGCGGGAAACTTTTCGTTCACAAAGTCCCGTGAGTGTAACTGCTAATGGTAGCAATTATTCTGGGCGTTCCACTCCTACTTTTTCCACAAATCCACGGTATGTCGATCTAAAATTGCTGAATAATTCTGTATCAGGGTTAATTCAAGGCGTAGGGCATATGGTGCTTTTTGTGCCATTCTGTTTGAACTCGCGCCTTTTAAATTTTATATATTTCTGACTGTTTAATGCATTTTTTCGTTTTTCAGCTTACGCTAAGCGTTAGGCGCAGGTAGGCCAGCATATGTTAGCTAGGACTAAACAATGTCTTACGAACTTCAAAATAAACAAAATTTCAAAATTGCGCGAACTCAAAAATGGCGCAAAAAGTACCAAGCGTCTACTCATTCGTCAGAGCTTCAAAAAATTAAAATTGTTCTGTTGGACACCCGAAGCGTGCTATCGAACACGTCGATAAAATAAATATACTCTATAATATACGCTCATACTTCTTGAAATTGAAAAGTTGCTTCTTTTTGGAATACTTTTGCTTATTTATATCTCGGTGTTACGTTAAGCTCACAAAGAACTTAGTGGTTTCCAAATGAAGCTCAAAGACAGAGGAATTTAAAGAATTCTCAAACTTTGTATTGTGATTAAAATATTTGAGATTTCAGCACATTTCAAAAAGTGATGTTTGCATTTCACATTTAAATTTTAAATAAACTTAAAGGACCATACTTGCTGATGAAAATGAGAATTTGGAAAATTCAAATGCGCGCGGGACACTTCTCTTTCGTCTCGCTCTCTACTCTTTTGAGTTATTTTGAACGACTCAAAAGAGTAGAGAGCGAGACGAAAGAGAATTGTCACGCGCGCATTTGAGTTTGCCAAATTCTCATTGTCATCAACAAGTATGGTCCTTTAAATACAAATTTTGCTTTCTGAAATGTGCTGAAATATAACACATTTTTCTACGATAAAACAAAGTTTGATTATGCGATGTATTTTCCTCAAGACAGGGCTTCATTTTAACACCAAATACTGTCAGGACAAATTTAAAATCACAAGAGCTGTAATCAAAATTATGCCAAAATGGACCAAAAAGTGCATTTCATTTTGAATTTTAAGAAGTATGAGCAGGGGGGTCGTAGCCTTTAGGCCCCTTTTTTCCATTTGTGGAAAAAAGGGCCAAACGACTTACGTAAGTCGTTTGGCCCCTTTTTTCCACTTTTTTAAATACGCGCCTTTTATTTATTTTTATTGTTTTTGTGCTTTTCATAATCTTGGCTCCAGGTAAATTTTCCCGCGGTGTATACTCTTTCTGGTAAATTTCTCTACGGTGAATTCTCCCTCTGGCCGCTAAATTCCTCAGCAAAGATTTTCAAATTAATCTTTTTTTCTTGTGAAAATTCTTATCACTTAAGATGTTTTTCAAGTTTTTCTATAATCTAGCACCCGTATTATTGGATGATTTATGCACCAACCCAACCAAATGGTCGTCCATTTGGTGGAATTTTTTTTTCATGTGTTTGGGTTTCCGAAATCCGTTTTTTGCAGTAATTTGAGCATTCTAAAAAAGGTTTGACAATAGTAAAATGCCATTTTCTAGGGTAATTTTGAGTTTTGGTAAAATAGCTAAAATGACAGTTTGGAATTTACAGAGTATATTCAGATTATTGGAATAAGTGAACGTAATAGCTTCTCGAAGCCGAAAAATAAGAGAGAGAAAAATTTTACCCAGGTGGACATCCAAATCCACCACTTGTACCCGGATATGGACCCGGACTGAGTAGACCAACCAGTTAACTCCCTCATTTCGACCTATCTGCCTAGGTATCCACTTACTAGATGTATCCATTCTTTTCCAGGTATCTTCATCCACCTAAACCATTTGAGCATTGGGTAACACTGCCTGGCTACTGCTACCGAGGCATTTCCACCAGAGTACCGTTACCTAGGTAGAACAACCTGAGCACCACCTGGTTACTCTTCGGGATACGTGATTAATGCAGAACTGGGGCTCCTGCAAGTCAAATTGCTGTTTTAGCATTATCCAACCGCGTTTGGGACACGATTATGGATAGGGTAGAATGACTTTTAGTTAGTTTCAGCTAAATCCAAAATTTTGGATTTTAGAGATGGATACCCATTTGGAGGAGGTACCAGGTGGTTCCCTATCCACCCTGAGGCTTAATAGTCTTATAAAAATTAGTTTATAACGGTTATTCAAGAAATAATAATAAAAAAACGACAAACTGCAAAAAAACAATAAAACTAAAAAAGGCGCGTATTTAAAAAGTCGTTTGTAAGTCGTTTGGCCCCTTTTTTCCACAAATGGAAAAAAGGGCCTAACGCCCCTACGCCTGAGCAGGGCAGTTCGCGGGGCCATTTAATCAAATCTATTAAATTGGACAAACATATTTTCAGAGCTTTGTCTGTGGACTACAGTGCGTCTTCCTTACTCAACAATCTGCTATCAAATGGCTCGGAACATGGATCGCCTGCCCCCAACTTCTCTTTACTAGACAACGCTGTAGCTGAAATCAGCAATGGGAGAAGAAGCCCTATGAACAATGGCAACAGGAACGGGTGTGGAAGGTATACTATTTTAAGTTAAAACTGTTTCAGCTCAAATAACTTTCCAGGTTTCCCACAGCATTTCCGCTAGCCGAAGACAGCCATAAAAGCTCGTCCAAAACAAGGAGCAATCAGCAGTATGAACCAACATATTCTCCCCGTCCAGCCAACAGCTTTCTGCACCCCAACCAGTCTTATAAACAGGCCCACAGCCCTAGTCCCGACAACCTTAGTGAAACATCGCAAAACTCGCTGTCTTTGTTGCCCCATCCCAGACCCAAACACAACATCACCCAACAATTAATAAATGCCGGTATAGCCTCCAATTTTCAATACAACAATACTGGTACGTCCTCCTCCACTTCTCATACGTTAGGCAGACAATCACCCAATTTCCCATCTCCTAACAAAAAACATAGTGTGGCTATGAGAATATCAGCCTTGGAGAAGTCACGACCATCCACTGCAACCACCAGCAATAACAATTCTAACTTGCTACAGTTTTCCCTGGCTTTTAACAGTCAGCAATCCAAAGATTCACAATCCTCTAGCGCACCAATGTCCCCCAAATCGACAGTCTATCGAACAAAGCCAGTAATCCACTTTGATATGGAGTCGTCAAGTTCTTCCAATAGATTTAAATTTCCCTCCCCTGCTCACATCAACAATAATAATAAGGTCGGAGTTTTATAGAGCTTTGGACTAACTGCTCCTAACAATTGCTGATGCTAGTGTGGTTTGAACAGATTGATGCAATAACTTTCTTTTATTCAAGGCTTTAAAGGGACTCACCTGTAATCATGTCACAATACCATTTGTAAATGTACGCCTAGTTTCACACAACATTTTTGGTTTGTTTGAAGGACCATGGTTTTCGCGCGCAGCGGCATATGCAAAATTCATATTGACGGGAACAGTTCTCTTTCGTCTCAAACTTTACTCTTTGGAGTCGTTCGCCATAACTCCAAAGGATTCAGGAAGAGACTAAAGATAAGTGTCATCCGCCAATTCAAATTTTGATCATGCCGCTGCGCGCAAAAACCATGGTCCTTGACTAAATCAATTTTGCAGTGAATTCTCCATATCGGGGCATAATTGCTTCTTGTTTTGGTTTCGAAAATTTTGAAAATGTTCATCAGCGGCAGCTCTATTTCTGGATAATTAAATACCACTCTTTTATATTCGTACAAAAATAAATTCAAGCAATCGCCTTTGCTATTTTAGGTCTTCAGGGGAAAAATTTGCGGCTCATCGAATAGTTTTTATTCCCATCACTTCTATCAATTAGCTTAGTGACTCAGCCTCCTTTCACAAAAATATGTCGTATCTAAAAAGAAGGAATGCATTTGGAGGATTGTGGCTCTTTCATGCTGTCTTTTTCCTGGAATTATTAATTATTCTTGTCCATTACTCCACATGCCCGTTTCTCCCTCCTTTACTCAAAAATATATAGACAAAATCTGCAAAGAAGATTTTGACTCACATTTTGGTTGCTATATTATTAGCAGCGGTATAAAAGCATTTTCCAGCTGCTCTATTGTCAGATCTATTTTTAATTTCTTAAGAGGTGCTTTGCGGCCTATCAACAGCTTATTGTTGTCGTGGTTCATAATCTTAGTACTCTAAGGTATTCTTCTTCTTATCTCCCTGCTCCCTTGTTCACAATCATCAAGAGTCCGAGTGTGTGCTGATACTTTTAATCTTTTTCCTTTTTTAAGTTGCTACTAATTAATTTTACGGCCAGTTGTATTGGTCCACTTAAATGCTTCTCTATCCAACTTTGCGGTACTTAAAAGCACCAGACCTTTTTCTCCTTGTATAGTAAACCAGGTCCTCCTCCCTTAGCAGCTGTTATTGTTTTAATTGAAGCTGTGCTGAATTAAATGTATGTTTTCACATTTGGCTTCTAGTTTTGGACTATTTTGTTTTACTATTTGTAAATATTTTTTGTTTCGTTTGCATGTGTGCGGGTAAATGCATTATATGCTTTAGCTGGTTCTACTAAGGCAGATTTCTCGCCTATTTATTCAAATCATTGAGGCGCGAAAACAGGATATACTTCTTTCAGCCCAACCCCCTAGGTGTGTGTTTCTTTTAGTATTAGTGGTGAGGCAGATCGGATTACACTCGCAAATATTTCTTCCTCCTCCAATATTTCCTCTCCCACTGTTTTGGTATCCACTTATCGGAGATCTCTAGCTCTCCGGTAATTTGCTGTTTCAGGGTTGGGTAAATGGGAATGATGTAACTTTTTTAACACCATAGTTAACCACACCCCAAAGGGGATCGAATTTCTGAGTGCTCCACTATATTTAACTTTTCTTATTTGGGAGTGCAGGGGTCTTGGAGGAGTGGGGTTAAGATGTGCACACACCCACAATTCGCCTCCGGAGCACAGGACTTTGGATGATCAGGGCATACTTTTTTCAGCCCAAACACCCTTGGATTTAAGATAGTCTTTTTAAATGCAATCAGATCATTTGATCTTCCCCTTCGAGTCCAATATCTTTTAAGCTTCATCTAACGTGTTGACCTAACCAAAATATTGTTTCAATCCATTTTTGATACCTTGTGTGTTTTGACCGTTTTGAATATATTCTGCGTCTTTTCAGAACTTGATATTTTCATCCTTAAAAACATTTAAATTATAAAAACATTTATTCTCATTTATATTTAAGAATTTTTTAGTGGTAGCCCTCATTATCAGTCCTCATTACATGGAATACACTACGGTTGAGTCTTCTTTTAGAATTTGGGTCCGACATTTTTCCTAAATTCACTAAGCTTTTTACCAATTCTGTTTGAACGATCTGGTCGTGAAAATTGCAAAGACTCATACTTTCAAAGATAATGCGATTGTGTCATTTAAAAACGCAGCCCCGACAAACTGACATTCTATGTTAAAAAAGCTTGCCGAGTTATCGAAACTCGACTAGATGAAGACTGTATTCGGACTCTTAAAAATATTAAAATACTTACAGGAAAAATCCAGGTATTTTGGTTTAGCATTTTATAAACATTAACTTTCACCCTAACTTTTCTCTTAGTTAGCTGACATTCACTCTGCCCCCACCTCCCTGAAAACAAATGTCATTTTGATAAAGTAAAGTGTGACAGCCCCTCCAACCACTGGTCACTCTCTTGTTCTTCTTTGATAGAGCCACCGGTCGGTTGAATGGCTGGCTAGTTGGATTAAGAATCTTTCCTCCACTTTACCTACCTACCTGTTCCACCACCAGCACAGGAATGTAAGAGAGCTAACAACTGGCTGTTGTCATCCTCTTTTAACTTATTTGACCGCCGCCCCTCTGACTTGCCTTGAAATCAATACTTTTGTTTTGCTGTTTTAGAGGCAGCAGTTGGTCAGCAGTGGTGAGCTAGCTAGTCAAGCAGTGTGTAGTAATGTGCTGCTGCTACTGGTTAGTTTAATGAGAGGAGGGGATATGATTTGTGTTGGACTACTACTGCTCCTTGCTATATCCATCACTTCCCCGTGTGTATATAGCAGTAGATGGGTGTGTGTGAGCATGGGAATTAATCAACTTTTATCTGGCTCTTTTTCAATTTGGGTGAATTGCTTCATGAGCTTATCGGCTGTACTTGTCTGGAGTGTTTGTGAGCACTAGCAGTCATGTGATCATTCAAGACTTCTAGCTGTTGGTTGGTTGAGTGGCTGCTGTTTTTGTTTTGATTAAATTAGATTACATACACCATCCTATTTCCGGCACTTACTCTTCCCTTTTCTGGAATTTACTTTTCTAAAAAAGCCCTGGGCTAAATGTTAGGATGTGTAATTGAGAGCGCATCGCAAAAAAGCCTATCAACGTCACAACAACCCCAAATATAGCTGTAACATGCTGTCTGAATTTCCACTTCTTTTTTGAATAAAATTTTCTTTACAAATTAAAAAAATTGACTGAATTTCACTGTTAATTTTAAATAGTCAATTGGAAGTAAAATTGTTTTCTAAGAGTTACGTCCGGTAAAATGTCCTGAATACTGAACACAAAATAATCAAAATACGGCCTTAAAGAAGGGGGGGACCATTTAGGGTTTTAAAAAGTGGCTTCCATGGCGCAGTGCGTAAGTGCTCGCGTTTTTTGGCCCAAAATGGTGTTTTTTGGTGTTGCAGGTTCAAACCCACGTAGAGGCACACTATTTTTTTTGGCTTTTTTGGGCAGTTTAAAGGTAATTAGACTTTTTTGACGCCAGAATTGGGACCAGCGACCCATTACCTCTAAACTGGCCAAACAAGCCAAAAAAAAGTGTGCCACTACGTGGGATTGAACCTGCAACACCAAAAAAACTCCATTTTGGGCTAAAAAACGCGAGCACTTACGCACTGCGCCATGGAAGCCACTTTTTCAACTCGCCCTCCCCTTTAATTCCCAAAAATTCCTAATCATTGAACTTTTGTGTGGATTTTTTAACTTCATTTTTAACACAACTATACCTAAAATTAAATTCTAGGCCTTGTTTTGTTAGAGACAAATCTCATAAATTCGTACAGAAGTTCAATAATTAGGCATATTTTTTGAATTGGCGGGGACAGTCCAAAACGCGTGGCCATGGCCCTTTAAATTTGAAAAAACCGCTGGAAGTTGTTCAAAAGACCATGCTTGTCACTAGAAATTTAATCGTTTAAATGCGCGCGGTACAATATTTTTACCCCTTTAAATACTAGGTTCACTGTTTTTCGCTATTTGCTTAGATAGTTCTTTGCCGGGTGCTTGTAAAACTATTTGGTTGGAGGGAAGGGAGGCGAAGTTAGCAGATGTGTATATGCTTGTTTTCTATTTTTTATTGTATATGTATGAATGGGGGGAGGTCAATGAGTGAGCTGAATGGCTTTTTATGTGGTGGACACGGCTTGATCTCTCTTAGCAATGATAGAAAAGAAGCATTATAGTTTCTTGTTGGACTGGTTTCTGGCAATTTACATTTTTTACAGTTTTATTGATTTGGTTTACTTTGTTTGACTAGTATGACTAGTAATATTATTGGCTTTTACAGAAGTTGCAAAAAGTAAACAAAATTTGTCTGAATTTTAAAATTACAGCGAAATGTTAAAATTCTGGACGTAATTTTTGTTATTATTCATTATTTCTTAGCTACTATGCAAAATTAGAATTGAAAAAACCTCTTCGTAAATTTTTAACCTATCCTCCAGTACTAAACTGCTATTTCAACAGGGATGATTTGAAATAAAAATATTATTGAAAATCTGATACGATGAAAACTTGGTGAATAAAAATTCTAATGACCGATAAAAACGTTTGTTATATTAAGGGTACAACAGACCCATTATTCTTGATCATTGGATAAATGGCGATCCAAAAAAAACGTCCTGTCGAGGGTTCATTGTATTGATGTTTGACTATATTATCTTCTTTTTACAAAAGCTATGTAAAAATGCTTGCTTGTTGTGATACTTGATGTATTAGAGTGTATCCATGAAAATTTTGGTCTTTTTCAAAGTGAAATCGTATTTTCGGGACAAGCTAACTTAGTGAATATTAGATGGTAACTGGACATATTGCTTCATTCTAACTAGTCTACATAATAAATGACGGCTTCGAGTAGCCTGATTTACTCCAATCATGTTGCCTCTCAACCCTCTACCACCAGCTTCTACCCCTCTCTGGCCGAAAGTGAGTGTTCGGACGACGAGTCTTGCAGTCGATTACCCAAAGTAAGTGCTCTGACTGATGAGGAAGATGATAATGGGTCACCCCCATCACTGCACCTTAACAACTTGCTGCTACTTACTTCCAGGGCCAGCCAGCAGAAGAGACGACCCACCTCCATTCCTTCCAACCGTTTCCCGGTTATTGAAGAGGACCTACACTCCCTGAGTCGGCAAATAACCACCGTTGAAGAGTGCCACTGGAGGGAGCTTCCTGCTAACAAACCTCAGCCGAAAACCATTCATATCAGCCCTAAAAAGAATTCCACTCCAAAAATAATAGCTCCTAAAAACCTGGATGGAGCTTGTGATTGCACTTCCCTGGCTTGGGCCACCCTCCGCAATCGTCCATCCACTGCTTCATCCTCCAGAAAGTTGAGGACAAAAAAGCGACTGAGTTTGGGAGCTGACGATGACTCCTACAGACCTAGAACAAGCACTAACTTGCTGTTACCAGCCAGCCCAGGAGAATCTACTTCTACAGACTCAGGCATTGCCTTGTCAGTGTCTTCTTCAGGGTCCAGTAGATCCGATTCTACAAGTTCTTCTGGCCTGATGACGCGGTTAGGAGAGGAGGGATTACCACCACCTCCTTCGTCTGGGGCAACAAAAGAAGGAGGAGGAGAATAGCCCTCAGACTGCTGCTTGGCAATGTAGTCAGAAAGTGGTTTGACATGCCTAAGAAGTCAGTTTCCCTTCTCCAGGAGATTATAGAAAAAGAGGAAGTGGGGTTAGAAGAGCACGGGGATGTTGAGCAGGCGAAGGTGAGAAAATATCGCATGTTTATTTATAAAATAAGGCACCCCTTCTCATTTGAATTTGGTGCAGGGCTTTTCCAGCCTAAATATCAGTACAATTTTAGCTGGTCAGTATTGAGAAAACTAACATTCTGAAATAAATCTATAAACCTCTTGCAACCCTCAGAAGTATAATTTCCTCCTTACTTCCTTTCCTTCTTCCAAATGCGTCTTTTCCAAGCTTACAAAAAACAGCAAGAATCATTTAAATGAAATTAAAGGGCAGTAGATGTCACTGCATGCTGCCTTATGCAACCCAATTTTCCTTCTTATCATCTTCGATTAATCTCATGGCAAACTAACAACTTCAGAGCCAAGTGCTCGCGACACCATTAACACTCAACAACAACTATAGCAGCAGTAGTAACAGCAAAGCAGTGCAAGACCCAGAGACTTGTTTTTAACTCTGCCCTCTATCCTAGATAGAAAAAGTTATAGCAAGTTTTATTGTTTACTCCTACGCCTGGTGCCAGCACAGAATAACAGCTGGAGTCGAATTGATTAAGTGATTTACACCACCAACCATTGCTGCTTTCAAACACTGGTTCCATTGGATTAATCAATTGGTGCAGCACAAATGTCATTCTTTAATTAGCCCCTTAAATTAGCTGTCTCTGCTAAAAAATGGTGGGCTCAGATATGGCTGTAGAAAAAAAGTACCGACTGACCTGCCAACCCTCCACCTCCACTTCTTCTGTTAATAGTGGCACATCCAAGAAGGGGGTTGAGGCCAATTTCTGGCACTTATCTAATGGCAACCACAAACATTCCACTTCTCATAGCTATTACAAGCAACCACCTCCGCCTATCTATTTTGCGCTCAATCCTACATCCAGAGGTCCTGTTATGTTTCCAAGATCAAGTTTTTTACGAACTGCTCAAAGACTCCGGCTGTATCGGCCACAAAGACTCGGGGTAAAAGAAGAGCACAATGAGGTGTGACTACATGAGTTGAATACAATAATCTTTGCTCTGAAGCTAATAATGCTAATAGCCAATAACAACAACAAATTAATGGTCATTTTCTAAAAACTAAAATATTCTGCTTACAGAATGAACCTAATGGAACAGGCCACACCCCAAGTGGCGTGGTGATGACCTCAACGAAGCGTCTCCCATGGCTGGAAAAGACATTAATGGTAGCTATGGATTGAGAAATGCTACTAAGACAAATGTGACCAACAGGACAACTCAGGGACGGCTGCTGGATAATGACTCCCCGGTCACTTCCAATGGGTAGATTAACCAATTTTCAAAAAAGTATCTAAGACTCTATCCCATTGTAGCACCTCATCTCCTAGACCATACATTCATCAAGAATTGAATATCTCACCGGCTAATGTAGGCTATTCTGGCTGTCATTCGAATATTCAAACTATTCTTTTAGAAAAGGTCTGAATTCGATGAACCAGCATTAGCACATACAAATGGTGCGAGTGACAGCAAAAATGGAATGGCAGGACCGACTATCTCCCGTTTGGACAGGTTTCACAATAACAGCAATGGAGAAATGAAAAACGTGGCAGCAGCGCAACCATCCAATATTGCCAACAACCACCTGGAGACTAAACATTCGCAATATTCAGTTAAAAAGAAGACAAAATCAGCATTTTCAAACGGCACGTCACCCAATAAGGCAAACACAGTTTCGACTAGTCAAACAAAAGAACTAGAAATGCCGAGCAGTACAGGACATCAAATTGCTGGGAAGCTTGCAAATATGCCGAGGTAAAGTTTCACCATAAACGTATAATAAACAAAAAAAGAATTGGTTTCTTTGGCTCCCTTCATACTCCCGCGCAACACGAGTCGCGCAACAAAATTTCATACAGTTTTACACGACCAATTTTTATTTTCGGTCGTAGACATCTTATGCTCAAAATGACGGCTAGAATCTAGCAAACATTTTGTTAATAAAAAATCTTCAATCTCATATAAAAATGTTTTAGGAATAATCACAAGTATGTGGCAAATCGGCGTGTTGCGCAAGAAAGTGACGCAACACGCCGATTTGCCACATACTTGTGGTTATTCCTAAAACATTTTTATATCAGATTGAAATTTTTTATTAACAAAATGTTTGCTAGATTCTAGCCGTCATTTTGAGTATAAGATGTCTGCGACCGAAAATAAAAATTGTTCCTGTAGAACCCTATGAAATTTTGTTGCGCGACTCGTGTTGCGCGGGAGTATGAGGGGAGCTTTTCTAAATAGATTACCGTATTCTCTCTAATAGACGGCCCCCTTCCCGGAATTCAAAATAGTGTTTTTGGCATTGTGTTTTGACCTACTTTTCGAAGTGCACTCTTAGGAAAGTTACCGCTCATTTCGTAGCTCATCTCACTGACTACAAACTGATGTATAACTTGCAGGAGAAAAGTCTTTAAAAAGTTGCTCAAAAACCCAATACCGTTCATTAGATAGAATACCGTGTACAGGGTTGATATGGGTTTCAGGCTTATGCCTACATCGAATGTTGCGCATCTAAATGGCAAAATTATCGTGTACCTTAGAAATGACCGACAAATAGTGATCCCTGCAATATTTCAATTAAATGGAAAAAATCAGAAATGAAAAAAAATAAGGTTAAAAGTGTCAGAACTTAGGCGAAAATAAACTTTTCGGATGTGCAGTCAATTTCTGATTTTACATACGTCGAGCTCGGTACCCAGGCCGTATGTTTAATCGCCAGTCAAATGTGTGTGTTATATATACGTCGACTTTATATCTTTTTTTAATGTGCAAACTAATTTAGGTTTCATTTTCCTGGCGGAAAACCAGTCAGTAAAATGGAAAATGATGCGGTCAAGGAGCGAGTAAGACCTCTTGATTTTATCAATTCGAGTACTAATTTTTATGTTAAGGTCAAACAAGTTTTCGACTTGCGACCTGGCTCTATAGTCAAGGAAGGGCAAGGCATGGAAGAGGTGTGTCGCAAGATTAACTTCCCAGTGTATAGCAAGAAAGCCTTGTTTGATGCTTGCTGTCGTCTGAATGGCATTCCATCCTCCTCAACCAATGCCAACATCAACAACAACGGCCAAGACAGTTGCACTAGTGGGACCATGTCATTGAATTTCGCGCAGTTTATTACCTATTGGAACAAGTCAGTTTTTAGAATTGTCACTGCGACCCCGTTACAATTTTTATTTATTTCAGAATGACTTCTCGGTGTCATGATGTGGCTAGTCGTTTCATATTTACGTTAGCAGCAGCAAGAGCCGGTCACAAAGCAACTGGTGACTACATAACAAAAGAGGACTTTCTGCCCATGCTTATGGATCTGATATACACACACCCTGGACTGCACTTCCTCCGAGACGCACCGCAGTTTCACTCCAAATATTGTGAAGTGGTACTATTTGTTTCTATTCCGAATATTCAGAAAATATATTTTGGATATTTAAGGTTGTTCTTAGGATATTCTGGAGTGTGAATCGCTCCTGGACGGGTCAAATCACTGTAGAAGAGCTCAGGAAATCCAATTTTCTAGAGGTGCAACCTTTTTTGTAATTTTTTTTAAAGTGAAAATTGTTTTTAGACTTTGAATAGTTTGGAAGATGTCACAGATATCAACAAAATCACCGACTACTTCAGTTATGAGCACTTTTATGTTAGTTTGCACTTCTTTTTTAATTAGATCTTATTTAGAAACGGAAACACAGATTGATTAAGAATTCAGCCCACTTTTAAATCGTCATAACTTTTTTTAACGCAGATCGAGACAGAAACAAAAATAATTTGTGGTATGTAATGTCAAAATTACGATTTTCGCTCGGTCCTACCTGTGGTATGGGGTCATTGAATGTGGATAGTCTCTGGTTGGACCAGGCTTAAGCCATAAGGAGGAGCAATTAAAAATCGTGGTTTTGACATTACATACCAAGAACTTGCTTTTCGATTTCGAGATGATCGCCTTATGCATATTTTGGAAATCGAGCATAGAAAATATTCATGATGGTTTAAAAGTGGGCGGAAATCTTGAAACGCCCCTTACAAAGATCTCTGAAAATTTTAAATTTGGCCTCATTTTATAAACAGTGTTTTGTATCATAGAAATATACTGGCCCTCAGACTAACATACTGGCACTGAAACTAAACTTTTCAGGTGACTTATTGCAAGTTCTGGGAGATAGACACTGACCATGATATGTAAGTTTTTCTAAAAAAATTCTCAATTTTTCATGCAATGCCTTTGATTTTGCAGGGTGATCAGCAGAGAAGACATGCGGCAACACTGCAATGGAGCCCTCACGGACAGGATTATCGATCGCATTTTCTCAGCAGCAGTTATTAGGACTCCGCCAGAGCAAAAACACATTGGGGACCAGGTCCTGTTCGTCAACAACCTATTGAGACAATCGGTTTTGAAGACTTTGTTGCATTTCTATTAGCTGAAGAAGATAAAAGACACCCAACAAGGTTTTTAATTTATTTAGAATTACTTAATTACTTAAATTTCAAATCTTCTAGCATTGAATACTGGTTCCGATGTGTAGATTTGGACGGTGATGGAGTAATTTCTTTATATGAAATGGAGTACTTCTATGCGGAGGTGGAGCAAAGCTACTGCAAAAAAACATGGAGACACTAGCTTTAAAGGATGTAATTTGCAATTTGCTCGACTCCGTATCTCCAGCCAACCCTAATTATGTGACCAGGAGTGACCTGAAGAGAAGTGGTCTAGCACATCGCTTCTTTAACACATTTGTCAACTATCTCAAGTATTTGGAGCAAGAGTCTTCTGAAGGCGAAAGGGCTTCGGTTAAGGTAAGCATTTTTCATAGTCTTGCTTTTGAGCTAAATTTTCGTTTATTTCAGACTGCTGGAGACAAAGAAATGTCTGACTGGGAGACTTTTTGTGCAGTGGAATATGAACTATTGATGAGTGAAACAGATGTGAGCACTGATGGATATGGCGATGATAACATGTAAATATTTACTGCTATAACTAACCTATGATCTTTTTTTTTTGGAAAAATTTGTGCAAAAAATACAGTTGCGGATAGAGGTAAAGCGAGTAATGCAAACACTATGACGATAACAATCCGATAAGACATAAACTCGGATTTTTAAAAAGGGCTCAAATTGAAAACACCCGTCAAAATGGGAGGGAGTAAGTTGTGCCATTTCAGTTCATGTCCCTTCAGTTTGTGCCATTTTTGGCATTTTGTCGATTTAAAATTGTTGATAGAGGGTCAAAAACTGAAGGGGCACAAACTGAAATGGCACAGCTTACTCCTTCCCGTCAAAATACGTAAATATCCCGTCAAATTTTTCAGTTGACCCCTCAAATTGAAATTTCGAACAAAACATGTGAATCTCTCATGAAAAATTTTATATCTGCCGTCAAATTGAATTTTATTTTCTAACGTAGTCTGTGTTCCGAATGACTTTTTCTTGGTATTTGACTTTAGCTTCGGCAACGCTCCAAATAACTAACACCTGAATTCTATAAAGACATTTGTTATTAAAGGGCCATCGCCGTCTCCGACAACGGTTATCCCCGCCAATTCAAAAAAGTTTCCTAATCATTGAAGTTCTGTAAGGATTTTGCAACATGGTTTCTAACACAACTATGCCTAAAATTGAATTCTAGGCCTTGTTTTGTTAGAAACCAAGTTGAAAAATTCTTGCAGAAGTTTAATGATTGAGCGAAAAATGTTGAATTGGCGGGGCACAACGCAGAACACGTGGTCACGGCCTTTAAAGGACCATTGCCGTTGCGACAACGATAATTTCGAATGTTTGAGTGCTCGCGGAACACTTTTTACTCCAATAATATTTGACACAATGCTTTAGAAGTGAAATAAAATAGTTCTTTGTACACTAGATTACTTAGTAATCTCCCAACGTTGTCAGTTAGTTAGATTCCCATTGTCGGCTATGCTTTTAATCATAACTTTACTAAAAAAATTATGAATATTTTTGGAATAAAAAATGTGTCCCGCCACGGCGTGTCAAATTTCAAAAAGGCTATAAGTAGTTTACGCCCTCAAAAACTGATTTACGCCCTCAAAATACTGGTTTACGCCCTCAAATCTATATATTGCCATTTTTTGTCAAATTTTTGTTGCCACTTTTTCAATATTTTTACACCAGCATGTAGCCCTGAATCTTGGCTTTCTAATAAGCTATTGACTGAATTTCTGAGATTTCAAAAAGCTGGAGAAAAAAGTCTTTGTATGGAGCAAATTTTTCTAAAAATTTGCTCCATACAAAGACTTTAAATCAATTTTAGCCTTTCAAAAATCGCGAATATTACATTTTTCGTACGAGACAAAAATCAGAATATTTTCTGAAATTTCTTCTTTTTCGATAAATTGCATGTTGAACTAAATAAGTGGGTTTATACAACTTTTTTCAGACTTGATTCGCTATGTCTAAGCTCAAATGAAAGTTGAGATTCAGGGATACACGACAAATTTTAAATCTGGTGAAATAAAGCCATCCTTTTTACTATTCAAGCAAAGTTTTAGTTTGTTAGTTTTTCATTGAAATGGCTGTTTTTTAAATTTTAATGATTTTTAGTAAAAATTTTCGAATTTTGAGTAACAATCCATAGATCTCTTAGAAATGAGTGAAAATGAACTTTTTAGAAAAGAGTGATTAGCAGGGATATTAAATTTTTTTTTGAAGATGTTAAATATTAAAACGAAAGCCACAAGTTTCAGCTTTCGTTTGAATATCATCATCAATAAGTCATCAAAATCACTGCTAATCACCATTTCTAAAAAGCTTTAAAAGATGTCTGAAGAAAAAAATTCAAAGTTTGGCCCGCAGAAAAATTACAAGTACTGATAATTTTGAAAGAAATCTTACGCGGATCAGAAAGTTCAGACTCTGAACTTTCAGATCTATGGATTATTACCGAAAATTTAAATTTTTCACTGAAAATCATTAAAATTAAAAAGACTCGAATTTTATGGAAAAAGTAACTTTCTGAAATTTGGCTTGAATGGGGATAATAATGGTTCCGCTTTTTGCTTTCGACGATTTCCATGTAGAGCTGACCCTCAGCTTTCTTCTTATCCTAAATATGGCCATTTGAGTAAAAAAATCGTTTAATCTTCATAATTAAGCTTAACATCCAATATATGAAAAATAGAGAAAATTTTACAAAATTATTATTTTTGTCCTGAAGGGAAAATGCGATATCAGCAATTTTCGGGAATGTGAACTGCTGTAACGATTGATTTAGCGACTTACCGTATTTACCTCTAATAGACGCACCGGTGCGCTTAATTTTCAATCTCCCGAAAATTGGAAAATTTGGAATTCGATCTCGAAATTTTTGGGTGAAAATAAAATCTGAAAAGTGGAATCGGTAGAGCTCGTAGGAGTCAAGAAAGCGCAATAAACAGCTTTGCAAAATGTTGAATCTGCACCAAATTCCAGACTCTCAAAGTTGAGGAGGTGCGCTTATTAGAGCGGGTGCTCCTTTCAGAGGAGATACGGTATATGCTTTATCAATAGAAAACTATCATAAAATTGGCAAACGTCCACAAAGAATCTTACATAAAAGGATCAAATTGAATTGTTGCCCTTGAGTCTGAATCCTTGCACCTTTTTTGTTTTTTTCGGCAATTCATTAACGAAAAAAGAAAAAAGGGGCAAGAATTCAGATTTTAGGGGCAACATTTAAGTTACATCCATGAAAAATTGCCAAATATATTTGTCTTTGCGGGGAAAATAGCCTTTTTCGCGATTTTTAGAGTTCGACACGCCGTGCCGAGCGCATTCAAACATTTGAAATTCTCGCTATCGGCAACGGCAATGGTCCTTTAAGAGCAATCTCACGTAACTATTAAATTAATATACTTATTTTTTTATTTACACATGCAATACAACATGCTATTTCGGAAAAATAGGATAGTATTGAGTCTTAACGAAGCAAAAAATATTGAAAAAGTAACGTTCTACCATAAACCATGTGTGGTCTGCGAAGAATATATTTATTTTTTTGCAGAGATGTTATTTTGGACGATGAGGAACAAGATGTGGAAGAATTGGACGCTCTAGATCCAGCATCCCACTACATTGGTGCTCCAGTTGCTGCTAATGCAACAAGGACTGCCTTGAATACAGTTATTTCTTAATGCAAACTGTTTTAACTTATATGAAGACGGCTCAAAGATTTAAACTTCCCTGTACTGGTGGTATACACCAATTTGTTGGAAATAACTATGTTTTGTTACTTGTTAAAATGCCATCTTTGTAATCTCTTTTCTCCCTCTGTTTGCATGGTAAAGTCAGTCTTATGTATATTGTCAGTCAGTCAGTCAATTAACTTCGGATGCAAAATACTTTTACAATGTTCTAAGTTGTAAAAAATACTTAACGAATTGTTAAAATAATAAACTATTTTAATATTTTTTTCTGAAAAGAGATGATCGCATTTCAAACATCGCACACACACACACTTCCCGAAAAATCACAACATGTCATCGCAGATTGCCTGATTCTTAGCATTTTGTTTAAACTAGCAGCACACTCTAGCTTAACACGAATCGCTTAACAAAAATTAAAAAAAACATTTATTTGGACGCAACCGACTCGCCAATGCTAAAAACTCGTCAACGCGAAAACTCGCCAATATCAAATCTCTCCAACTCGGGAAACTCGCCTACAAACAATTCGATTTAACTGCCCCACTTGAGACCGGCCATAGGGCACACCTATACTTGGGCTGGATTTGGGATAATTATCTCATTTTCGGGCATGTGAATCTCCATTCACTAGGCTTGGGCTCTAGGGGTCCGGCAGGATACCGGATCGGATTTCCGAAAAAAATCGGATAACGGAATCCGGCGGTCTAAAAAACCGGATCCGGTACCGGATTCCGGATTTTTTTAATCAGCGAAATGCACATTGGTTTTCCACATATTTTATTCGTAAAAACCAAAGTTAATACAATCAATAAGGGAAATTAACATGTTCAAGAGCCTTGTTCAAAATATCAGTTGTTCAGCGTTATAGGGATCGAGTTGGTATTTAATTTCAGAGTTAGGGCTCTTTTTCGATCAACAATTTCAAGATTTTCGGACATCCAAAAAATATAGCCTCGGGGCTCTATCAAAGAAAACACGGTATATACGTGGTCCTTTCGTCTTTTGTAAATTTGAAATTGCACGTGTAACGCGCTGGTATGTCTCTTTAAACCGCACTTGTAATGCAAAAACCCTATTTTTTCGTTCAATCGATCTGAGGGGTGCACTACGTTTCACCGTCCCTATTTTCACCGTTCACTATTTTCACCGTTCACTATTTTCACCGTTGACTAAATTCACCGTCAGCACTTTAGATCTAAATTTTAATAAAATTTTAACAGTCTTGGTACCAAATTGTAGCCCTGAATGTCAGCTACATTTTGGTACTACAAATTTTGAAAAATAAAAAAAAATTTAGAACTAAACTTTAGAAGGCGTTCAATCTCACACTTTTTCATCACGGTAGAACGCAGGGTGAGCGTCTTTTATAGTTTAGAACTAAAATTTTTCGTTTTTTTTAGAAATTGTAGTACCAAAATGTAGCTGACATTCAGGGCTACAATTTGGTGCAATTTGGTGAAATAGTGACGGTGAAAATAGTGAACGGTGAAAATAGGGACGGTGAAACGTAGTGCACCTGATCTGAGTAAACATGAATTTTCCTGCTTTATCATCTCTCTTTGCCTTTTATTTTTCGTGTTTTGATCATACAACTAGATGCTCGAACAATAAAGTCGAATTTGCCAATAGAAAATGGGCTGCAAATGATTTTACCAAAAGTATGAATGACAAAGAAAAACAAGAAGATCAAAAAATTAGTGAATTATTCCACCATACTATTACTCATTTAAAAAGCCACTTCAAACATAGTACAATCGACTCTCCCAATAACGAACCTTCAAAAAGTTCGTTCCCACCTTGGGTCCGACACTTTTTTTAGCCTGATTTTTGAAACTTTTTCCTAGTTCTGTTTTGACAGTCTGGTCGAAATATCGTCAGAATTCCGATTTTACCGATCGTTTTTCAGAAATCCAAAATTTTTCCACAAAAAAAGCAAAAACTCGATTTAAAAACAGGCTTTTTCAAAAATACCTGTCCTTAAATCGAGTCTTTGCTTTTTTAGAGGGAAAAATTTTGGATTTCTGAAAAACGATCGGTAAAATCAGAATTCTCACGATATTTGCGACCAGACTGTCAAAACAGAACTAGGAAAAATTTAAAAAATCATGCTAAAAAAGTGTCGGACCCAAGGTGGAACGAACTTTTTGGGGGTTCGTTATTGGGAGAGTCGACTGTAGCAGTAAAGAAAATGTTCTTGACACATTCAAATTTTTCGCGAGTACCCTGCAAGGAGCACAGCCTTGCGATTTAATGGATTTGACCAGTCTAATGTCCAAAAGTATGTTATTAAGCGTCTGGAAGTATTGTCGGAGATTGTTATGCTGGAGAGGCACGAAGGACGGACTCATGGCACCTGCGAGCTGACCAGCTTGAATTTCCATCCCCTCCTTGCATTTTTCTTATCCAAGACCACATCGAAGCAGCCGGTTCCAACTTTCGCCAATTGACCGAGCATGATGTTTTCAGACACGCCTGAAGTTTTGAGGATAAACGAATAACCGTGACATATAAAAGTAAATAAGGCCACCTTTGACTGGATCGATTTCACAGTGAATAGCTGCCTCAACCAGAATGTTCACTGTTTCCTCGAAAGAGTATCGTATCATGGCGCCCCCCCAGGGGCCATAAAATCGAAATTTTTGTTGGCGAGTTTTGCTCTTGGCGAGTTTTCGCGTTAGCGAGTTGGTTGCATTCCGTTTATTTTCTTTTTCGGACATCATATAACGCGCCACATATAACTTTTTTTTTCGACAAGGTGGGAATAGGGGGTAAATGCCACTTTTTGCCCCGTTTCGGGGCAAAAATCGCTCTCACCTTAGATGACTCGAATTCTGCTCCGTTTTCCAGAAAATCGGGGCAGAATTCGACTCAAATTTTGACACGATTTTCCGAAAATAGGGGCGAAATTCGATTCATCTCAAGTGAGATTGAACTTCGACCCGGACAAATTGATTAGACGACAATTTGCCCCGGGGCAAATCGTCGTCTAATCAATTTTTCTGGGACAGATCGTCGACTCATCGATTTGCCCGGTCGAAATTCAGTCTCACTTGAGATGAATCGAATTTCGCCCCGATTTTCGGAAAATCGGGTCAAATTTGAGTAATCTCAGATGACTCTAATTCTGCCCGATTTTCTGGAAAACGGGGCAAAATTTTTTATTTTGAATTTGACTCGAATTTTGCTCCGGTTTTGGCTTTACCCGAGTAGACCCCCCCCCTTCTCGCATTTTCGAAAAAAATGGTTTTTCGAGGCGCGTTATATACCCAACAAATGCCGCTGAAATCTAGCAAACAGTTTGATAGTAAAAATGAAAACGAAGTTTATCTAAAAATTCCGATCGATTTTTCACATATATTTAAAAAAAGGACGGAAATTCAACAATTTTTATGCTGGCTTTACTATAGGCGGAAGTGATTCACTTACTATGCGAAATTTCCACCAAGTGTCCAATCATTCGTCTATATATATTAGCGGGATAGTCCATTAACGTTTATTCTGCAATTAAGCAACCAAAGAGTTGAGCTTTTAGCCACAATATCTAAGATATGCTAGTGGTCAGCATTTATTTCTTTGCAGCAATGTTTTGCATGATTGCGAGCACTAGTGTGTGGGATGACTACCAACAGCGATTGCAGCCGAGATCCAAGGCGATGATTTAACTCTGAGCATCTGCAAGGACGAGTATAAAGCAGTAGCCAAACTTAATACTACTTTTGAACTTTATTTGAAATTCTTAATTTTTTAGAAAGGAAAATTGGCCGAAGACGCTAAATCAAATGCAAGTAACATGACAGACTTTTGCAGGTATATATAGTTTCCTATCTCTACGCATTACCTTTTTGTGTTTTTAGTGGATCTGCAGTGTGGTTAGATTGCCTCTCTAACAACCAAGACAAAGTCGATCCAAGAGAGAACAAGTTGATTGAGCGCATTGAAGCTGCTTATAAATACACTATGGCTCTTTGTCAAAAGTTGAGCTGTGAGTTAATCCTACTAAATAAAGGGGAACTGTTTGTAGATCATTTTATGTAAAATAGGAATCTGAAAACGAATCTCCCCAGAAATATATGGTATCCTGAAATTAGGTTATTTTTCAACTATCGTAATTATTACTCTAATAGAAACCATGGGGTTACTATTTTTTCGGTCCCCTAAAAATCTTGAAATTGTCAATCAAAAATGCCCTTAACTCCGAAATCGTAGTCAAAAATAAGAGGGAGGGGGTACTATTAGAGACGGGGTTTCTATTACAATAATTACGGTATTTTAAATGATAGAAAAAAGTGAACTATCTTCAAAATCCATAATTTTCTAGGAAGCAACTTTTTTTGACTTTTTTCATATTCAGAATCCATAAAATTTACAACAAAACGCTCCCTGTCAACTATGGGTCGTGCGAGCGTTAATTAACTAAAAATTTGATGAAATATATTTAGTGGCTACTAGTATGAATGACTGTTGGGAGAGACTGTAGGTTTATTTAAATTAGACACAATATTTCCGTTTTCGGTGTACAGTCAACTCTCGATTTAACGAACCCCTGGGGACCGGCAAAATATTCGTTAAACCGAGAGTTTCATTAAATCAAGAGTTAATTTTAGTCATTCTATTTAATCGCTGGCCAAATAAACGTTGAAAAAAAGTTCGTTAAATCAAGAGTTTCGTTAAATCGAGGGTTCGTTAAATCGAGAGTTGACTTTATAACGTGAAAAAATATTATTTTCCCTTGGTCCCCCCTGGTTTGGTTACCTCCCTTTAGTCCAGAAACTAGTCGCTCCAATTTGTAATGAGACTTATGGTCTTGCAAAATGCGCGTTTCTTGTTTTTGCATTTTCCCTAAGAGAAAAATCCTATCATTAAGTTAGACTTATCGGATAAAAAAAATACTGGTGCGCAGGTGCTTGTCCCTTTTTCGGTCTTTTATCGCCAAAAAAACGTGTTAACTGTTTAGTGGCCAGAATCACTGTGAGTCTGACCTAAAAGCTGTGACTGACGCTCAAAATGCTTTTGAAAGCCAGCCTTCCGATAATAACACAAAAATGATGGGCAAAGTGTGCAAGTAAAATTTTTAGGATAAAATTGGATAAAATTTATCCTTATTAAAATAATGATTACAGAAGCCAGTTTTCTTTGACTAACTGTTTGGAAAAAGTTGCTTCTGCCAATTGCACTTGTGATATGCTCCTCTTCCGCTATCAACTGGCTCCTCTGCTTATACAAAAGTTTTTCTTGAAATATTAGCTTTTCTAACATGGAAAACAGTTTATCCAAACATTTGAATTTTCGGCTAAATTTCGGTATTCACACCCCAGTCAACTTCGTATACACACCCAGTCAACTTCGGTATACACACCCCAGTCAACTTCGGTATACACACCCCAGTCAACTTCGGTATACACACCCCAGTCAACTTCGGTATACACACCCAGTCAAAAGCCAGCTTGGGGACCAAGGCAAATTTTTTATTTTTTTTTTGTAAAAAAAATTATTAATTTTTTAGAAAATTATTTCTGTAAAAAAATTTAAAATTTTTTTTACAAAAAAAAATTAAAAAAATTTGCCTTGGTCCCCAAGCTGGCTTTTTGACTGGGGTGTGTATACCGAAGTTGACTGGGGTGTGTATACCGAAGTTGACTGGGGTGTGTATACCGAATTTGCTCCGAATTTTCTCATAATTCAGGATGAAATCGCGTTTGGCATTGATCCCGATGAGGTTGTCAGTGACTGCCAGATTATGGCTGACTTTACACTAACAAGTCGGGTGAATACAATCACGGTGGTCCTTGCCCTTTCAAAGGCACTCTAGTCGTGGACCCCCATGACAACAGTAAAATTACAGTTTTTGTGTTGATTAGGTAAAATCTGTGCTTAAGGTAGTGCTACCACAAACGGTACTGGCACAGGCGGTACGGATCAACCCGACCAAGATTACGATACAACAACTGAAGAGAATGGCTGTGCTTTTGTGGGCATGAGCTTTTGGGAGCAACGGCCAGTGTTCTTTTTTATTTATTTAACTAATTTTGTGGATGTCTTTTTTCAAATTTGCAATCAAAAGAAAAGTAATCCTAATTTGTACTATCGTTTATTCACTGAAGCTTTCCTAAAAAATAAATAATAGTTTTTCACATTCTATTTTTAATTTCGACAGTATAGCGAGTAGCTCCTTCCCCCTTAAATTTTTTTGCATTAAAAGCTGCCAAAAAGTACTCAAATATGTTTCCTAAACTACGAATGATATCTTTCAGACTTCCCTTCAAAACTCACCGTAAGCCTGTAATTCATGATTAGGGTTGTCGGCGGCAATTTTCTAAATTTGGACGTTTTTTAATTTTATGTGCAACGGAGCAATTTCGCATCACAATCATACCTTTTCTAAAACACTTTATTGGCGCATCAAGCGTTAAAGGGGGCTGCAAATCATAATGCGAATATTTTGAACTTGCATGTTCTAGTTCCCTGGGTGCATTTTTTAAATCCATTTTTAGTGAGTTAACTTACTTCTAGGGCCAAAAAGTATCGAACAATCGATCGGATTCATTTGCAGCACTGCTTTGCTGTCAGCAATTATCTTAATTCTGAGATTTCAAGCAAAATGATCATCAAAATAAAGGAAACCAGCCAAAAGCCATATATTTTGGTTTTCATTGCTTCCTTCCCTATCTTTTAGTGACTTCTCACAAGGTGGTATCAACTTTTTAAAGTCAGAATTTCATAAGAAATCACATGGGAATAATTTCACGCAAAAATCGACGCTACTCGGTAATAACACATTGCACCCCCCTTTAAAGTAAGCTCAAAAAACTTTCACGAACACAACGTTTGTTTTCAAATTGGGACGAGCTTTTTTGCGTAATTCGAAATAATTATAAAACGTACGTTGACTTTAACGCTTGATGCACCATTGTGTCGCAAAGATTGAACAACTTAGAAAAAGTATTATTGGGAGAGAAAAATTGCTCTGTTGCAGTTTAAATTAAAAAACATCCAAATTTAGGAAATTACGCTGAATTTAGGAAATTATTGCTAAAGGCCAAAAACCAAAGTCCACTTTCTTCAAAAAAAACATTTGTTTTCGGGAGAAAATCGTTACTAGGCACACCAGATCCCCAGTACAAAAGGTCCTATCCTAAAGTCGGTACAAAAGGTGACACAAAGTTTTAAAACTAGTGCTTGCTTGGGTTGCAGTGACGAATCCCCCCACGGGGACTGATCAGGTGGAGGAGATAACTTCATATTCGTGTTTCTCGACCCCGATTTCATGAGAAAACCGCGCGTTTTTTTAGTTCTGAGAAAAAAAAAATTTCGAACCACAGGGGTATCATGGTTTTTTAGTCAAAATTTGAGAAATTTAAATTGGCGCCTTTTGAATTTTAAAGGGATTAAGGGCTGTATAGGGAGAAGAAGGGAATAAAAGGGGGCCACTTTTATGGTAGAACGTTAAAAATTCAAAATTTTTGCATTCTTCGCCTGCCTCACTATGTTTTTCGACTGGGCCGTGGCAAAAAGAGACTCTATATGCATTTTTGATCAAGAGTACTTCTCGGAATCATGTCTAAGGTAAGTGAGTGCGCGCATCTCAACTCCAAGCCCTCGGCCCCGAAGGGGGCGGGGGCTTGAGAGTTAGAGATGCGCGCACTCACTTACCTTAGACACAAATCACTCGAAAGTGACTCTGGATGCATGAAAAAAACATGCATACCAGAGTTTCTTCAAACTTCAAACTATAAACTTCTTCAAACTATAAACTCGAATTCAAATATTCTGTAAATGCAGGAGTACCATCTCAAAATTAAAAAAAAATGACATTTGGGCAAAAAAAGGAATTTGAAGAACAAAGTGCATTTTATCTAGTGTTTTTTTCCATTTTAGCGAAAATACGAAGATTTTGACTAAAACTGCAAAAATAAAAAAAGATTTAGGGTCCTAAAAAAAGGACAAATCTTTCTCAAAAGACATATAGCAGCCCTATGTAAATACAATTTTTCGGACGCCATACGACTTGATATAAATTATGACTTGATACATCAAATTGATACATTTTACAGAAAATGGCCCTCCGCTTAGCCCTCCGCTTCGACGGCGCAGGGGTCTTGGTGGCTTCGGATTGAAATGCGCACACCCACATACCTTAGACACAAATCACTCGAAAGCGACTCTGAATGCATGAAAAAACATGCATACCAGAGTTATTTATGCGGTAGGCCCCAGTATTCAAAACTATGTTTAACATCTTCTTGTCAGTGGGCCCTGTGTGATTAGTGGCCCCTTTTATTCCCTTCCCCTCCCTATCAGTGTTGTAAATCGATGTTTTTGCGTTTTTTTGGCACCGGCAGCGATTTAATTTACTTGAAATCGTTACACAGATATGGATGATACATCATTTCGTAGAGAAATTCTCCGCTACAGAATAGTGCTGATATATTTTGCATATGAGCATATTTAAGGGTATTTTAGGGTCGTTTTATGGATGAACTGCCCGGTGCCGCACGCCCGGTGCCGAACTTGTGCCGATGCTTTTTTCGGCACCAGGCGCAATACGCTGCACCCAGTTACGCTAAGAAGGTTTGTTATATACCATTTTGTATAAGAACAGTTAGTTTACAAAGCCTGTGAAAAAGTTTCTGTAATATAATGTGTTTTTATGAGTTACTGAGCTCCGGTGCCGAAATTCTAGTTACAGTAAAAATTTCCGGCACCGGAGCTCAGTAACCCATGAAAACACATTATTTTACAGAAACTTTTTTACAGTCTTTGTAAACTAACTGTTCTTATACAAAATGGTATATAACAAACCTTCTTAGCGTAACTGGGTGCAGCGTATTGCGCCTGGTGCCGAAAAAAAGCATCGGCACAAGTTCGGCACCGGGCGTGCGGCACCGGGCAGTTCATCTATAAAACGACCCTAAAATACCCTTAAATATGCTCATATGCAAAATATATCAGCACTATTCTGTAGCGGAGAAATTTTTCTACGAAATGATGTATCATCCATATCTGTGTAACGATTTCAAGTAAATTAAATCGCTGCCGGTGCCAAAAAACGCAAAAACATCGATTTACAACACTGCTCCCTATACAGCCCTTAATCCCTTTAAAATTCAAAAGGCGCCGATTCAAATGTTTGAAATTTTGACTAAAAAACCATGATACCCCCCCCCCTGTGGCTCGAAAATTTTTTTTTCTCAGAACCAAAAAAACGCGTGGTTTTCTCATGAAATCGGGGTCGAGAAACACGAATATGATTCATCTCCTCCACCTGATCAGTCCCCGTGGGGGGGGGGGGAGGGGATTCTGAACTCAAGCCCTTGCTTGTACTACAAGCTAATTTTACTTTTTATTAAAAGAAGAGTTTAGTTCAAAACTTGGGCTGATCAATATTGTGCTTTAGAAATGGTGGCTAACCAAGTATATCCTAGCTATTTGGAAGTTCTGCTGAATACTTAGTTTATCATACGCTAAGTGAAAAGTAACTTCCACTCGTAAAAGTTCATTCGACAACGCAGCTCCTTTGTATTAATTTGAAATTTTCAATTCAAAAAACTTTAACGCTAATGTATCACTGCTATTAAAAGTGTTTGTTTGTAAAAAATTGAGTTTATTATGTAATATACAAAACATTATTAACAAGCTACGTACATTTTACAGTTTAATACATAAAATTGAAACTTTGGATCTAGTGTCTGCCAGACAACGATTTTTGGTCAGGCGAAAAAAACGGGAAACCACACTACTGACATTAAATCATTTATTAAAAAAATACCCGCAAAGTTATAGAAAGAAATGGTCATAGTCAACGATTTACTAGCTGCATAATCTGGCGTACAGTTTGTTCAGTTTCTTGGATTGCTTTTGATTCATCACTCACAGCCGCTCCCCCTCCACCCATAAAACTCTTGCCATTGGAATGGTGGGTGAGGTAGAAGTGTCTGCTGCCATACCTGCCGCTGAAGAGCGCAGCTGTCTCACTGATTGCTGCTCCATCCTGTTTAGCAATTCCCTAAAAACTAATGCTTTGCTAATTTGTTAAATTAAAAGTTTTGGATTACCTGAATCTAAATTTGGAGTGTGGGGTGATATTCTCAGCATAAATAGTGCAGGTCTGATGAAATTGCTGGCACACATCGCTGAGCTTGATAAGCAAATCATGGTGGTTGCCCTCTTTATTGGAGGGCATCAGCACAGCACCAATGCGTCTGGGAGCCTTTTCATTACGAAGGTCTTGCATGCAGCCTGAAATTAGATTACAGGGTAATTCGTAAATGAAATATTTTTATTTCTGCTTTTTTTTTTTTTTTTAGTTGTTTGAATGAGCAGATAGTTGGGTAGATACATTTTATTTGTCGACTAACTTAAATAGTGTTGTCGAGCCCTCGGTTCAAAATTTTCGGTTTTGATTGTCGACTCGGATCAAGACTTGAAAAAAGTCGAGCTTCGACAATCATAATTTCAAACCCACGGTTTTGGGCGTAGAGGTACCGTATTTCCTCAAATTTAGCCCCCGGGGCTAAATTGTTTGGATGCCCGAAAATCTTGAAATTGTAAATCGAAAATGGCCCTAACTCTGAAGTTCTAGTCAAAAAAAGAGGGAGGGGGCTAAATTAGGAGGGGGCGCTAAATTAGAGGAAATACGGTATTTACAAAAAAAAAATTATTTAGCGCTGTACTTATTCGAGTAATTTCAAAAAAAAATTGAATGACTCAAAAGAGTGGAATGCTAGATGAAAGAGTATGGTCTCCGCCAAGTCAAAAAAAACGGTCCTCCAAGGCTACATATCATTTTACCACTTTATATGCTACTATTTATTTTGCATCGAAGCATGCATCCTCACCTTCTAATTTCCTGTGCAGTTCTACCAAGTATTCCTTAAAAAGTATGTATTTGAGGTTTTCTGTGTGAATTATTTAAAAAACAATATCTGAAATTTAAAAGGAATGGACTAATGAGATGTTTTGCTGCTATCTTGCTCTCCACTATGCGCTGTATGGGAGGGCTGCACCTTTGTGCACATAAAAAGTTCGACTTAACTGCTTATGTACCCCAAATGACTACGAAACCAAAATTATTGATCTTGAAAATAAATGATTTTCAACGAAAATATTTTCGTCCGGAATGTGCACAGATTTACAGTCCTTCGAGAAGTTTAATTTTGTTCGTTTTTACGACAGTTTTCCTATTTTAAGGATTATGGTTTTTGAGAAAGAAGAAGTCTTTAGAAATAGGCAACCAGACATTTTCCTTTTTTGTAGTATTTGTAGCGCGACAATTTCCTTTTTTTGTAGAACATGTCGCAGGAAAAATACTGCAAAAAAAGGAAAATGTCTGGTTGCCCGAGAATACATAACAGGTTAGCATTTTCACACACAGCGCATCGTGGAGAACAGGAGAGAGGTGAGATATTATAGTGTTGATTTCCCTTTGTCCACACCGAGATCCAAAATTACAGATATTGCCTTTTCATTACATACCTTACTAACGGTAGGAACCATAGAGTCTTCCCTAGTGGGAGGTGTTGAGTGGTGAGGTTGCTGTTGTAGATCTCCACTGCCTGACTCCATCAAGGAGTATCGTTTGTCAGGCAATCGCCCTACTGCTTGGTTAACCTCTTCCTTGGGAATGTGTACTCTCTCAAACTTAGAAGCCAAGTCCCTTAGAGATTGCGCTCTAGATATTCGACCGTTTAACAACTCTTCTGATTCCTCTTCCTGCAGTCTGTTTACAGGCTCGGAAGGTTTAGTTGCACTCCTTGGTTTAATGAAGGGTGCCACTGCTGAAGTCTGGGGTAATGTTTTGGAAGGAGACTCTGCTGCTCCTCTTTTAACAGAAGTGGTAGAAGAGCGCTGAAGGGTGGCAAAGGGGTGGTGCAACAGGGTGCGATTGGAAGAAGAACTATTGCAAGGTTGTTGACTAAAGCTGTCCAGGACTGTGGGTGTGAAACCACTTACTCGTACAGTACCCCTTATTTTAGGTGTATTATCCGTGGATTGCCGTCTTTGGGGCTCTCCATGCTTTACTTGTGGTTTGGGGACCATTTGGGGGTTTGCAGGATAGTAGAAGTGGTCATCTGGCTATTGCATTCTTGTAAATGGGAAGTGGACGCTTTAGAAGAGTTGGTTGTGGGGTTTGGGTAAGCCTGCAAGGAATCTACTGACTGCATCGAGAAGGGTCTGTGATGTTGAAGAGGCTCCACCTAAAAATTTTGAATTAAAAGTATCTAAATTTTATAGTCAAACTTACTTTTTGAGTAACTAGTTGACGTACTCTGGCAAGTCCGACCTGCTCTCCTCCTGGTATCTTCTTTACCCCCAAATCTTGTTGACCTGTCCTTTTGCAACCCGAAGGTCTTAACATAACATTTCCACATGTGGCTGCAGCAGACGATATTGGGCTTGAGCTACCTGACATTTCCGAGCTATTAGAGGTGAGGAAGAAGCAGTGGAGAGGTCTTTTTTAATTTCTACTTCCTCAAGAGAAGAATTGGAAGACGACGCACTAGCCTGTTGCACGTGCTTCAGCTGACGAATTTTGGCTTCCAACTCATTTGACTCAGGTTTAATTTCATCTTGGTCAATTTTCTGGACAGATTTAGCCACTGTAGGCACTGACCTAACTACTGCAGTTTTCTGAACCTCAGGAGCCCCTTGCTGCGCATTTCCTCTTCTTGAGATCCTACTTCAACCCTTCTTGGCTTAGGCTCCGGTCGTTTGACAGGCGGAGAAACTTGTGACATACTAGCTTGAGACTCAGATGCGGTCTTCTTCAACTTATTTTTGAGCTGCTGGAGCAGTTGGTTCTGTGGCTCAGGTGAACAGCTTTCAGTGCGAGAAGTAGTAGGAGCACTCAGAGTGGGCAGAGGTATGGCATCTAGAGAGTCATCAGAAACACCTCCACTGGCTGGCAGCCCACCTTCATCTGGACTGCTATTGGAAGAAGAGGGTTGGTGAGGGTTTGCTTGATAGACTCCAAAAAAGCTTCAATTCGAGCACCTTTGGGCATTGTACCATACCGACTAACTGCCTCACGTATGTTCTTCTTAGCTAGCGGGGAGACTAACACTTCTTCGGCACATTGATCTGAAAAGCCTGAAAATGTAATCAATTACATACAGTTCGCGTGAAATATTTTCTGTATTATTACTTTGTGTTGACTCATCAGCGTTGTTGTTCACTGGAGCGCACAATAACTTAGGTTTGCTGCTTGAAGCAGGGGGCACAGGTAATCGTCCAGCACTTATTTGGCGCGACTTATCTCCGCTTGATGGTGCTTTAAAAGAAGAGGAAGAAGGTCTGGGATCTGACCTGAAAGTGGATACTTGGTCTGAAGGGTTAGAGGCAGCCACAAAGCTGGATTCAGAATTAAACAGGTGGTTGGTGGCAGTTTGTGCTGTTGGTCTGATTGGGCGTGGTGGTGGCGGTGGAGGGAATTCTATTTGGGGTGGTCCTTGGGTGGTATTACTCAATCTAAACTTCAGCAATATATAACAGGATCGACAACTGAAACTTAAATCTAACCGTCTATTCCCCTCTTGTCCTGATACAAAAGTGCTGCACTCAAAGTGGCTTGGAGAGGACCTCTCTTCAGCTCTTTTATTGGCACCATATGAGCCCTCTGATCGCCGGATGGAAGCTCTTTGCTGAGCAACTTTAGCAGCCGCCATTGCTAAATTGGCTGTGCCGCCCATATCATTGGAAGAAAAAGACTGAACAATGGAGGTGGAGGAAAGTCTAGACTTTTCCAACTGAGCATCTACCTCCTCATCTATGCTCGACTGAGGGAACATGACATCTAAGGAAGTGTAGATGTCAGCGAAGCGGGTCTATCCGATGGCGACCAATTCCAGCATTGCAGCATCAGTCTATACACTGAAGGAGGACAACCAGGAGGGGAATCCATCCGAAAACCTCTCTCCAACAAACTGTATACACTGTTTAATTCCACACCAGGGTAAGGAGCCATTCCATAAGTGGCTATTTCCCATAATCTGAAGTAAATATAGTTGGATTTTACAATTCCGACAAAAATTAGACTTACAAAACGCCAAATGCCCAAACGTCAGATTTGGTGCTGAAAGTGTTGTAAGCCAATCCTTCTGGTGCTGTCCACTTTATTGGGAACTTAGCACCGGCTTGAGCAGTATATGTATCTTCCCGCATAAACCTGGCAAGTCCAAAGTCAGCTACTTTTACAACGTGTTCATCGGCCACCAGACAGTTGCGAGCTGCCAGATCTCTGAATAAACGTGGATGAAGAATAAAGGAAGTATAATAAGATATAATGAAAACCTATGAAAAATTTCTGGACTCCAAATAGGCCATGCCAGCAGCTATTTGATTAGCCATGAACATGAGTACAGCAGGAGGCAGCAATTTTCGGTCAGTTTTGCGTAGGTAGTCCAGCAGGTTACCTTTGTTCATATACTCTAAACAAATAATTCTTTCGGAAGTGTCAAAGTCTTATCTGACAGTGTCGTTTTATTTGCGTGTCTTTGCACTTGGCAACGAATATTGAGAAAAGTTAAAAAAGCAATGCACAAAGCTTTGTAAGCGAACATTTTCGTTTTTGTGTATTTTATGACTTGAAAAATGGGTAATATGTGTAATGAAGATTGTAATGATTATGTTGAAAAAGATACAAACCAGTTATTATATAAAAGGGTGGCTCTCGAGTGCATACTCCCAGTAATTGCACTAGATTCTGATGATGCAGATCTTTCATTATTCCAGCTTCGCCCAGAAAGTCATGTAGCGCCATTGCCTCTTCCTGCAATACATGTCGCTGGTTGAGTGTATAAAATCAACAAACGGATTGCTCACTTTTAGAGTCTTTACAGCAACAGTTCGCTCATGTCTTATCCAAAAGCCTTCATATACGTCCCCATATTGACCACCTCCTAAAATGTTATTACTACTTTTAAATCGAGACATTTTGCAACCATTTAGGTATTTTTAACAAAGATTAGTGACCAACCGAGTTTATTACGCATCGTGATCTCAGTCCTCTCCACCTCCCATTCATCCGGTTGTGTGGGCGATAAAGAAAATATAGTTGGGGGTCTTTGCTTTTTTGGAGCTGGGTACATTAATGTGCCTGCAAAACAGCAGTCATTGATGTGGTCATCGATTACTTATCTAAATACACTTACAAATCAGACCAGAGGCATAAACACTGTGGTGGTGAACCAGTTCACCCAACATCTTGAATTTGGCATCTTGTGTTATGTACAACTGCAGATACAAAAAAATTAAGCTAAAATGATCAAAGAAAGCAACATTACCTTGTCACTTGTAGGGTCCACATTAATTCTATAGTGGTATACTCGACCATCGTGCCTCAATGAAATAGAGTATTGGCCAAAACTGGTTTCTAAAGTTTCGGAATTCAATTTTGTAGATCAGCATAGGTTTTGAAAAAAAATGTTTGCCAGCCAAATCTTACATAGCATTACCTGATTCTCGCACCAAAAAGCTCCCATTTATGCCCGAACTCAGTAGATACTCAGCCTCATTTCTGGAAACCTTTCCATGATACCTGAATATTTAGTTCTTGTACTATTTTAAAAAGAATGATGAATACCATGAATGTTTCTCCAAAGAGTTCAGTGGAGTTATATAGAGGCTAGGTACCCAGCCAATATGCGGTACTGTTGCATCTATAGTGCAGGAGGCATTGCTACTGCCACTAGCATGTCTGCGACTGATCAACTGGGCTTCACACCATTCTTAAAGTAAATATATATTAAACATGTATCTAAAGTAAATGTATCTTAAGCCGAGGAACTTACCTTTTGTCTTGTTGTAACCTAGCACACGTACCTGCAATACTATGTATAATTGAAAAATCTATTTTATTTGACTAGGAAAAAGCGAGTACAGTTTACCCTCAATGAAGCGGCACCCCGGGCTGGTCTTTTACACTCTAAAGACGGCTGATTTTGAGACTCTTCGTAAAAGCTTTTAAAATCTTGTTTCAGATTTTTTTTTGCAAAGTTTGGTCATATCAGTTTCGTGCACGGACTGCGCAAAAAAATTGTGATAGTCAGTCTATGCGCAAAAATTGGAAATTCATGATACCGGATTTCAGTGTGCTTATTTTTGTTGAAACCATAGTGGAGACGAAGGCTAAACGCGGATTTTTAATGAGCATATTTTATTTTTCTCGTCACACTTATATAAGTAAATCGACCATGCTGAGCACAAATCTGGCCTCAGAATTAGCATACGTTAACTAAAATTAAAATTTACTGAGAACTTTGTTAGGCGGGAGTTTAAAAATTAGCAAATCCGTGATACCCGTATTATGACTTTCCGATTTTTGCGTATAGACGCGATATCGCAATTTTTTCGCGCAGTCCCTGCACAAAACTGATATGACCAAACTTTACAAAAAAAACCTGAAGGAGGATTTTAAATTTTTCACGGGCGTCTCAAAATCAGCCGTTTCTAGAGTGTTAAAAGTGCCGGTTTATCGAGAGTAGACTGTACTGGACTTGAAATACCTTCTAGTAATAAGACGTAAAATTTTTTTATTGCCGCTAAATTTCTTTTTTGTCGTGTGTTTTGCCAATTCACTTAAATTTAGCAAAAAAAGTTAAATGCAGACAAATAAAAAAATATAAAATATAAAGTATTTTTTGCAGTAATAAAAAATCATTTTTACCTTTAGAGATCGTGAAAGTTACGCGAATTTTTTTTAAGTATAAGAGCTGAAAAGTGCCAACAGCAAACATAAAAGAGGATTACCAACCTGATCACCCTTCCTCAATGACAGCTTTTCATCGCCCACACCATGAAAGTCGTACAAGGCCACAAATAATTGGGCTGCATAAGCACTTGAGGATGGAGCCATTTCATAAGAGGAGGGAGGGTAGTGTGGGACCAAGGCACCATCTTCTGGTTGTCCTATAAAGCCTTGGCCCCCATTTTTGGGGCATCAGCCATGGCTGTGAGAGAGGTGCTGGATGAGGATCCACCAATATTGTTGTTGTTCAACAGCTCCTCTCTGCAAATTTAAGCTATTAAAGCTAATCCCACCAAATAAAAATATATGATGGGTTGAAGGGTAAGAGTGTTGGCTAGCTGGACATAAGCCTATGGCCAATTCTCCTGCAATGGGGAAGAGCAGGAAAAGGGTGGTAGTCAAAGCAAAGAAAGGATTAATTATGGGGAAGTGGAGGGCAGACAAGGATTGATTGATTTGTTGGGGATAGGAGAAATGGCATTAAGATCTACTTCATACAACAACCCAAAGCCTTATGAAACAGCAAAACTGAATAACAGGGCAGTCTAATATTTAGCGAAATCCAAATAACTTTTAGCCAACCAAGTAAGGCATGATCATTAAACGGTAGTTCAAATAGAAAAAATGACGTTTGAACATTTAGAAAAAACAGTACTTACTTTTGGACACAAAAATCTCGTTTCTGATCCCGAACTACTTTTTTCTGATCGCAAATATGATGGGGGAAATACTGGGCCCTGGAAAAATACTTTAAAGGTTGATTTTATTGAAAAATTAACTTAAAATTAAAAAATTGATTAAAAATTTACTAAAATCAAATTTTTAAGCCTGAAAAAAGTGCAGCCTTTCTCTTATTTACAGTGAAGGAAGGCCAATATTCTATGTTCACTTAAAATGAATAAAATTTAATTTGTTAATTTTTTTGAATACATTTTAGAAAGAATTTTGCTGAACACTGTATTTCAGAAAAAAAATAACAATTATTTTGCTTGTACACTAAAATTGCCTGCTATTTTAATGATGAAGTAGCAATGCTATTGTTCAGTTGGTCTTTACCCAGGACTTCTTAGCTAGCCAAGACAAAGCAAGAAATAGACATTATGCCAAAAAAATAGAGCTTAACCAATATTTAAATCGAAATTTTGCACGATATATATTCTTGTCTTTTTTACATAAAGTTGCAGTAAGACATAAGCTAACCTGCTTGACCATCTACTAGTTGAATATGAGGGATCCCTTTGAGCACTCAAATGACCCTGCTGCTGGCCTTTGCGGTGGTCTGCACCATTCCTGCCGAGACAGGCTCAGTAGACGAAGCCGGTCTTCCTTGCTCCATTCCACCTTCTTCCTCGTGCAAGTCCTCCAATCTATGCTCCTTCGGATTACTGCCTCCAAATGAGCCAAACCGATTAGAAAGGGGTGAATCCGACCTTTTTTGTGAGGTCACAAATAATGGGTTCCAAGCACAACTAGAAGAGTTTGGCTCGGGAACTAAGGGTGGTCGTAAAGCCTCTTCGCTCCTTCGTCCACACCTGTGTTTACTACTGCTGCTTGTTGTCTGGCCTTTGTTCCTGCAATGACACTCCAAAGAAGAAGAGCGTTGGAAGGAGGAGATGTGCTGTTGGCTATTGGTTGTCGAGCCTATGGAGTGGCTTGTTGCACTGGATGGGGTGCGTTGTTGACGTCTGCCAGATGAAAACACTGGAGCTGAGATGACTTGAGGTGTGCAGGATGAGGGGTTGGAGGAAGCGTTGCTGGCCACCGAAGAGGACGATCCAAACAAACGTCCAAGGTAGTGGGGTTTGTTAACGGTTTGCTGAGAAGCACACCCTGCAAATGTATAAGTTAATAACTGATATTTTGTTAGCTTATTTGGCAAGTTATTGTCCAATCAAAGAATAATCCTTGTAAAAAAGTTATTATCTACATGCCAACTTGCTGATTTTTATTTCATTCAATAAATCCTGTTCGCAGACCCTGGTTTAGTTTGTAACCGCATCGAAAATATCAAACAATTGAGGGTCTTTTAAAAGTAGATTTATTTCAAACAAGAAGTAGAAAAATTAGTTTTAATGGCCATTCAGAAACTCAAAGCGTTTTAACGAAGCAAAATATTTGAAATTATTGGATCTTGACCCTAGTGTAGACCCGCCCCCTTACGATTTTTCCATTTCAAACTTAAGTAAAAAGTACCCAAATATATGTCTCAGACCCCAGAAAAAATGCGTAAGACATTTTTCAGTCACAACTTCCATATGAGCCTAAGTCTTAAGCCTAAACTTAATGTTCTAAAAGGTAGTTACAGCAATTATACTTGGGCAGGAGGGGAGGGGTGTATTCTATACTAGCGCCTGAATTTTTATAGGTAGAATGGAAATTCATGGATATGGTGAAAAATCAAACAGTAATTGCAGCTGATTTATATCAGAATTACAACTTTGAAATAGAAAAATCAATATTTTCGTTTTTAGGAGTACAGTCGAAGTCCTATATCAAGCAGCCGTCTAAATAAGACAACCTTTGGCCGGTCACAGGGTGGCCTTATGTCAAAAGTTTGACTGTATGCGGAAGGCCATGAAATAAGTTGAGTCAAGTAATTTGAGGATACTATCCTAGGCTAAAAGTTTAGCTCTAGTAAATGAGTGTGAGTTTTTTCTCAGATTTTAGGAGACAAATATAATTGTAAAACATATGTTATCTAGTATCAGGAGCTTCAAAAACAAATGAAGACTAAGCTATTATCGCTTTCTGTACTGTAAAAATGCAGTTTGTAGTCAACTCGCAATGATACACTGAATCTAACAATAGCAGTAAATGACCTTTTTGAATTTTGATATGAACACATGTGTTAGCTGACTGCTGTTTTAGGAGTGGCTAGGAGAGAGGAGATTAGTGGACACATTTCTGCAGTAGTTGCTATAGCATTGTAGGGTTTAAGTTGGTGAGGGGGGGGGGGCAAGGGAGCGGTGGTTTCCACAAGTCAACAACCGCACGGCCCACCTCTTCACAAATTTGGGGACAGCTAGGACTGCTGAGCAAATTTGCAGAGAGGAGCAAGAGTCAAAGGGAACTGGATAGGCAGGGAGACTATATACACACTCCCCAACTAAACAATACTGGCTGCCGCTAGTCTTTTCTATATTTGCACAATACGGATTTGAGGGGTTAGAGACAGCAGAAGATTAGAGTAGGCAGTGTTCTGCTCTCATGATATTCCTTCTGCACTGCTGCTACTACAATAGGTGGGGGAGAGAGCAAATCAAAGGACTACTTTCTGATATTTTTAGTAGCGATTGGATAATAAAGAACATTAATCAGGCCTATTTTTCAGCGATTTGATAATAATAAAAATTAATCAGGCATATTTACATTCACGTCTGCAAAACCCAATTTTACAACCACTAAACTAGGGCTCACATCTGTGCTTACTAATAAGATTTGTCCTTATTTTAAGGCTGAAAATCTTATTATTTTCTGTGATTTTACGTCAAAATCTGACTTTTAGCTGCAAAAGAGCAATAAGCACTGGATAAAATAGCATATTTCGCCAAAATACCCTAAAATGTCCTTGTTTATATCAAATAGCTTATTTTCAAAATTTTGAGATCCGAGCCCACTGAACGAATTCAAGATGTCTTAAGAATTTTTAAACACTTTGAGACACTCATAAACTTTTTTCTAGGTCGTATTTTTAAATTCTGTAAACGCAGGTCAACTCAGTTTTCGATAGCAACCTTTTTGGTATACAATTTCAAAACACGATTTTCGCTTATTATCTCTTATGGTTAAGGTCCTAGTCTGTGGATAGCCTCTGGATTGCAAGGCAGAAACTACAGGGGGGTTGGTGGTACCAAGCAAATATCGCGTTTTTGACATTATATATTTGCAGATTACTAGAGCGAGTTGAGCCAATCTGTGTTACAGAATTTAGAAACATGACCTAGAAAAAAGATATGATTGTTCAAAGTGTTTTGGGACAAATTTTTGCGACACCCTGTATAAAACTGGAAAAATTCAATTTGTTTTTGCATAATGTTAGGCTTAACTTACATTAGTCATAAAATATTTTATATCTTCAATAAAAAATAGTGACATTAGAAGGTTCGATTACACTCTCCGAAAAATAGTAGAGAGTTTAAAGCCAGCAAAGATATAAACAAAGTGCTGAATTAAGGCTTAGTTACTACCCACACTATTTGATAGCAATAGTAAATGGTGTTTCAAGAAATTCTGCCTCTTTGGAAGGACCATAACTTTTCTCCTAGATCGTTTTTCAAAACTCTGTTTTTACAAATCGATTTTTCTGGCCCACAACTTTTTTGGTATATAATGTCAAAAACACGATTTTCGCTTTGTCTTCCCTGTGGTTTGGGTTTGGTCATCCCGGGCACACCCAGAGACCAGGGCCCAAATCACAGGGGGACCAAACGAATCGTGTTCTTGACATTATATACCAAAAAATATTGTCGGCGAGAAAAATCGAAGTGTAGAGACAGAATTTCAAAAATTGACATATAAAAAGTTATGGCCATTTCAAAAGGCAGAACTTCTTGAAACTCCCTGTATAAGTAGAGAAAAGCGACCGTCCTATCAATGTTTTGTTTCTATTTAAAGGATGTTAATTCAATATGTATGTGGTGAGGCCGAGAGATGAGGGGAGGACCCCAATAATGGAATATTGGAGTAAAGCATTGAATAGACAACACCCGCCACTAGCTGCTGCTACCGCTACTAAGGCAGCAGGGATGTCCAGCAGCAGCCAAATAATTGGAGTGTCCAGCCCCCCAAATACAGCTGTGTATGTGCATGCGAACAAGCAACACAAATATAGAGCAGAGCATACACACACCAGCCCAACATGCACTGCTATTGGTGCTGCTGATGGTGCTGGTAGTGCAACAGCCCTTGTACTCTATCAACTCGCAAATAATAGCAATTAACTGTGCATTTTCACAAAGAACGAACAAAATTGCAGCAACTTGCAAGAATTGTCAAGAAAAATGCAATCTATAAAAAATCGGTAGCTTATTCATACTTTTTACGATAAAATTACGAAAAAGTAGTTTTATGAAGACAAGTTTGGGCACTTCTCAGGTTTAGGTCACTAAACCTAAGAGCAGAAAGGCTTTATTATTAAATGCCTTAGCGATAAAACCGAATATTTAGTTTTACAGTCCACTCTCGGTTTAGCAAACTTTCAAAAAAATTTTTGGAGCTTGACATAGTTGAACCGAAGGCTATGTATCGGGATGTGCCAAAAGTTTTTTTTAGATTTTTTGTCAAACTACTTTACAAAGTATAATAGAAACTGCATACTTTTTCTGCAAGCTCTTGCAAGAGTTTCTACAAATAAACTAAATATGCCGAGAGCCAATAGTAGCTTTGTTTTACATACATTTACTTTTTTGAAAAAATCAATAAAATCAATGAGTCACAAGGATTAGATGAAACTAGAAGCTTTTGAACAGCAACTGCACAACAATTGACTTAATTTGACTTATTATGACTGTTCTTTTTTTCAAAAAGTTCCTAATCATTCTTAGGTACAATCACGACTCCCAATTACCGAAACTTCGATTAGCTTTAAATTCTCATTAACATAACTGTTTAGTTGGTCTAATTAATTATTTGAACAGAAAAGTGTCAAAAAAAGTCAACTCTAGTTAACCACCTAGGGTTTATTTCACTTTCTCTTTAGCTATCATAGCAGCTTAATTTACGAAAGGATTATAATTTCATTGTTAATGCGCCTTTTCGAGCTTGAGTCAATAAAAGCTTCGAAAAGACATAGAAAACTCGAAATAAAGTAAGCTTAAACTATCTTAAATTGCCAGTGGCAATCTAATCTAAAATCTAATCTCAATCCACATAAAACATAAGATGATGAAGACACTTTAGTCTCTTCGGACAATGGTAGTAATTCTCCACTTCGCAACAGCGCGAAACAAATTTTTCATATATTCTCCATCTGTGCACATATCCCATCCAAATAGCACCAACAGCCCATTTTGTGATGGAAAGAAATGTATGAATAGTTCAGTGGTTCTTTTCATAAAGTGTCCATGGTGGAGAGTGCTCAAATGAAATCCCTTCTGCTCCCCTACCAATATAGAACGACACTCATTTACACCACATACAGCAGGCAGGGAGGAGGAGGCCAACTTGACCGCCAGAAAGCAGAGAAACAAGCTGACTGCTCCTGCTTCTAGTGCTCACTGCTACCACATCATCTACTGCTAGTGCTCCCTGCTGTATCTCCAACCTTCCCACTCAGCCAGAGCAGGATAATTAACATAAAAAGCGGAAAAAGTGACCAAAAACAGTTTTCTCCACTCAACACTTTCAGGAAGAGACAATTTCCTCAGCTTGACTATGCTAAAGTGTCGCCAATTTTCTTATTTTCTTTTTGCAAATTTACACTCTTAGTAAAAAAATTGAGTCTTTTGATATAAAACCAGAATTTTTCGTAAATAGTTTAAAATAGACTTGTAAAGGTAAATGGTCTGATAATGATCCGAGCGATAAATAAACTGATCCGACGATAAATTACAATATTGAAAACAGCTGGTTGAAGCGGTTAAATTATACTTTTTACTACAAAGATTAAAAAAACAGTACTACAGCTGACTCTCGATATAAGGACACAACTCAAGGCCGGCCTTAGATATCACTATATCGAGAGCGACTGTCCACCCAACCTGGTCTTCATGCCTCGACAAAAATGTTTTTGAATGCCTTCTTTGAAAAACTTCGAATGAAAATTTAGAAAAAACATAGATTGATGCAGATTAAAAGTCAGGTCGGTATATAAAACGTCACAGTCGGCCTTACCATATTAAAAAACCACCGCCGCTGATGCAAAGGGCAATTTGGAATTTTGGATTTGTGAAGTATTTTTTATCCATAAAATTTGGAAATCTTATTTAATTTTTTTGTTTGTATTTCCGGAGGCTAGCCAATTATTTTTTATTTCGTCAGTGAATACCGAAATTCTCGGTTTTTTCGCCGAAATTGAACAATTATTTGAAAAGATTTGCCGGCGAATTGGTCATCCCTGGTTTTTGCAGTCATCTTTTTGCAGTCATGCAGTTTTTTTTTAATTTGAACCATTGAATAGTCGAGCTGATGTAGCTTGACATTGTCAGATAGGATAAGGTAGCCGACTTACATTTATCCATAACCTTTTAATGTCGGAATAATATTTGTTTTTACTAATGCATAAGTTTTAAGCTTTTAAAGTCAAATGGAAAAAAATCAAATGAAAAAACTAATACGGGGAGGGATAGAAGACGTGACTAACCCTGATCGGTATGTTTTAACATAGGGCTCCCAGATATTTTTTTCAAAAAAAGGATACTTGCTCAAAATAAGGAAGTTTTAAGATATTTTAGCATGAATACCGTATTCTCTCTATTAATCCCCCTCCCAAAATCCGCTATTTCTTAAATTCATTCTCCTCCTTTTATACCGGGTTTTTGTTTTCGAACGCCACATATGTTATATACCAAAATGTAGCTGGGAATCTGCGCTACATTTTGGTATATAACATATGTGGCGTTTGAAAACAAAAACCCGGTATAAAAAGAGGAGAATGAATTTAAGAAATAGCGGATTTTGGGGAGGGGATTAATAGAGAGAATACGGTATGCTATTTATCTAGTGCTTGTTGCTTTTTCGCTGCTAAAAATAAGATTTTGACTGAATACCAGAAAAAACAAGATTTGGAATACCAAAATAAGGACCAGTTTTATGAATTAGGTCAGGGACCTTGCTTTAAAACAATAATACATATGGTTATATTTCGAAATTCTAAGCTTATAAGAATCAATACATGCTGAAATACATTCAGAATCTTTGAAAAACTGTTCACCCACCTGAATTTTCTCTCAGACTGCTAACAGAAAGCGACGACTCTGCCCGACTCTCCTCTCCAATACTGCGTCTACTTTGTGGTTGCCCATTCTATGGTTCAGTAATACATTTTGCAGGTTTCAACCCTAAATAACAAAGAAAACAAATGATAGTTAAATTGTGCTAAAAAAACAACCACCAAATATGTTCAAAGAGTGTGGTCAACAAGTGTTAAGAAAGGTTGGTATGGTGCAATGGAAAACACAAGTCCTACAATCAAAAAGTGGACAGGACAGAGAACAAGAGGAGCAAAATGATGCCCACTGTACAGACAAACAGTCCCACTCTCTCAAAAAACCTACCCACACTCAGGCCAACATTGATTTTATCGGAACCTTTGGTTGCCTGGGAGTAGCAGTGTTTTTAGAAGCAACAGAGTCGGTCGACAAAAGAAAAAAAATCTTCTTTTCCAACACTGTTGCTGCTGCTTTTAAGGAACAACCTTCGCATCTCTTTTTTGTGTAAGAGAACACTCTTTTTCTTCTCCCATCACATTTCACAAATAATTAAAAAGCTAAAGTGATAAACACTGACTATGCACGTCTCTCTAATCCGATAATAATGGTGAGTGGGAAATCATAATACATAGGAAAAATGTCAAGATTTAAACATGAAAAGCATGGTGAAAAACTGTAGTTTTTTTGCATAAAGTTTGAAAATATTAATAAAGATTACATAGCTGACTTCCGACAAACCGCCGCCTCCAGCCGGTTTCATCCAATAAAATTACTTCTAACTGGTGGACAAAAAGTCCTTGGACAAATTTTGAATCAATTTCCGAAGTTTTTTTGAAATCTTTGGTGTCATTTAACAGAATAGTAAATTCTATGTTAGATGAAAATACGGTGTGAATGGTTATTCACCTAATTCACCTTCCACATAATACAGTCAAACCTCGATATAATAGCCCCCACCTCAAGTTCGTTCCCGCCTAGGGTCCGACAGTTTTTTAAACTCAATTTTTAGAGAATTACCGTATAACCTCTATCAAACGGGCACCCCTACAGTTAACGTTTTTCAAATTTGCTTTGCTTTTATAACCCCAATATTGTTTATTTTCCGAAACGGACGACCAGTCATTTTGTAGAGCTTCACAAACTCTACAAAATGAGTGGTCGTCCGTTTCGAAAAATAAACAATATTGGGGTTAAAAAAGCAAAGCCAATTTGAAAAACGTTAACTGTAGGGGTGCCCGTTTAATAGAGATTATACGGTATGCTAGTTCTGTCTTGACAGTCTGGTCGCAAATATCGTGAGGATTCTGATTTTGCCGATTGTTTTTAAATAAATATACAGTTTTTCCATTTAAAAACCAAAACCTCGATATAGTGGCCCTCTAATTTTTAAAGGAGGGCCACTATATCACTATATTCTCTAAAATTTAGTTAAAAAAGTGTTGACCCTAGGCGGAACGAACTTGAGGTATGGGGCCACTATATTGACTGTACCATTTGAAGTTGAAAATTTGAAGGTGAATATTTTTGACCATTTTTGCTATAAATGGTAAAAAAAATTGCCCTGGTCCTCCAAGCTGATTTTCTCCGTGAATATGAGTAATGTATAAATTAAGGATTACGCTTAGCAATGGTAGACCAGCGCACGTTAGGAAGACCTCGAGAATTTTCCTCGAAGCTTTAAAAAGTATTTAAATGAAAAGGGGAGCGGAGCTAAAATTAGGGGGGGGGCTAAAATTAGAGGGGGGCTTAAATTTTTCGACCCCCTCTTTAACACTCCGCCTCCCATGCGTAGTAATTGCCCAAATCGACTCAGAATTTCTCGCTGAACACGATAGTGCAAAAAAATTTGAAAAAAAGGTTGGTATGAGATGGTGAAAACTCCTCCTGAAATTAGGCTGTTTTGGTCACCCTCAACACCTAAAATTTTGAGAAATTTAGATGCTAGTCACCAAAATTTCTATTTCACCTAAGCGCAAAACCACCCAAAATTTTAACCTGGATCAGAGCTATCTATTGAGCCCAAACTTGCATCAGAGTGATGATTTTTTCACAGAGAATTTACGATTTTCCCTCAAATATCCAGTTTCTGGATATCCTTTTTTGCGACATTATGCAAAATCAATATATAAGTTGTAGCGCAACTTTTCTATAACCTTATTCCCGCTTGAAAAACATCAATTCTGACACCGAATTCGTGTTCAGCGTAGTCGATTTGCATGTAAAACTGCTCTTGAAGTTGAAAAGTCACTGTCAAATTCCGAATTCCGCTCAAGACAAAACATTTAAATTTAAAATTGAATGTTTTTGTCTTGAGCGGAATTCGGAATTTGACAGTGACTTTTCAACTTCAAGAGCAGTTTTACATGCAAATCGACTACGCTCAACACGAATTCGGTGTCAGAATTGATGTTTTTTCAAGCGGGAATAATGTTATAGGTGACTAGCTTCTAAATTTCTCAAATTTTAGGTGGTTGAGGGTGACCAAAACAGCCTACTTTCAGGAGGGTTTTCACCATCTCATACCAACTTTTTTCAAAAATTTTGCACTATCGTGTTCAGCGAGAAATTCTGAGTCGATTCGGGCAATTACTACGCATGGGAGGCGGAGCGTTAAGGGGGCTTTAACTAGAAGGTGGTTAAAATTAGAGGGGGCTTGAATTAAAGTAAATAAGGTACAGTCAAGTCTCGATATAAGATACCCCCGATACAAGATACACCTTGATATAAGATACACCTGGTTCCGCCCCAAGTTATATAAACCCCTTTAAATTAGTCTCGATGTAAGATAACCTCGATACAAGATACACCTGGTCCGGTCCGAGGTGTATCTTATATCGAGACTTGACTGTATACATATTTTTTGCAAAAAAAAATTAAAATTCTTGCCTAATTTTACAAAAAAAAATCTTCTCTAATGCCTAATTATGCCTTTTATTTTTCAGGTTGTTTAATTGATTCTTCAATGTTATGTTTGTTTAAATTTAGAGTAGTTATATCAGGAGTTCACTGTACTAATAGAAGTCCGATAAAATGATGCCAATAAACTATGAACTCTCATAAATCCCCACCAAACCGGTGTCTGCAGGGTGGTGATTTATCAGTACTCCACTGTACTAACAACGGAACCTTTAGTAGTGTCTATGCGATGTCCAAAATCTGTCTTCACCAATCAATGAAGGTTCAAAAATCTTCATTTGATAGAAAGATCCAATTTCGCCGAGGGCTAGATTTCGAAATGTAATATTTATTGAATATACAGGTTGTTTCAAGAAATTCTGCCTTTTTAAAATGGCCATAACTTTTTTATAGGTCGTTTTTTGTAATTCTTTTAGTTTTTACAGGTCGATTTTCTCACCGAAAATATTTTTAATAATAATGTCGAAAACACGATTTTCGATTGGTACCTCCTGTGATTTGGGTCCTGAAATTCTTATCCTGGTCTCTCGGTGTCCTCTGGATGACCAAAACCCAAACCACAGGGAGAAATAAGCAAAAATCGTGTTTTCGACTTTAAATACCCCAAAAGAATTATCGGCGAGAAAAATCGATCTGTAAAAACAGAACTTTGAAAAACGATCTAGGAAAAAAAGTTATGGTTATTTCAAATATGCAGAATTTCTTGAAACACCCTGTATATCAGCATTTATCGACTAAAGTTTGTGATTCGGCGGCCTAGTAACTCAGTGTTCATTGATAAGATATCTTGTGTTCGACTCCGCCTACCCTCTTCTTTGTTATTTTTTTTATATTTTTTATTGTTTCTTTTAACGAGTACTTTTTTATTGCATTTTTTAATCTTCGCAAAAAATATTTAAAGTGTTTTAAATTTTCGAGTGTTACTTGTTGATGAGATGAAGAGCTAAAAATGAAAAAAAAGTGACAATTTTCTGAAGCTTCAATAATTTACCCGCAAAGAGTTCTCAGCTGACCATTTTCATCACTATATAGAGTGATCACTATAGAGAGGTTCATCTCCACCTTATTTCGTAGAAACCAACCAAGTCAGAACTAGATGATTACTATAGTGTGAGTTATCACTATATCGAATGATCACTATACGAGGTTTGACTGTAAATTCACTTTTTAGTTGTCGATGTATGCCATTCGACAAAGCAAGAAAAAAACAGCACCAGAAGAAGCTTTGAAGAAAGCTAAAAAGAGGGCTTGACTGTACAATCCACCACCTCCCCTACAAACAGCCTCATCCACGTTGATAACCACCTGACCAAGCGGACCTACCTAAGTGGACACGACCCTAACCCTATTAATCGAGCAAAACACACATAATATAGGCTTTTATTGAACGACGTTCAGTAACAACCGCTCAACAATAAATTTCATAGAGACTGAGAAAATTCTGTAATCTATGGAGATTCTTATTCGTCTTCATCATCGTCCCCATCAGAAGCACCGTCAGAATCTTCCTTGAATAAAAAAAGACGCATGGTCTATCAAGTCAAAATGAATCTGATAAAAATTACACTGTCTTCATACTCACCGAAACCGTCAAAATCATCATCCTCGACACACTCATCGGTAAAGAAGAGAAAACCACGCGAGACAATCTGATCCCGAATGATTTTGCCAGTTTCGGAGTCTACATCATAGTTGGACGCCTCTGAAAGCCACCGCCGCCGCCAGCGCCGCCGCCGGCGTCGTAAAAATGTTGATAAATTTCGCCAAAAAGCCAAGAAAAATGATCAAGAATTGTCGGCTTTTTCGAAAAGCCGAGAAAATTTTATTAAAATTTTCGGCTTTTTAAAAGCCGAGAAAATTTTTGAAATTAAATATGCTTTTTAAAAAGCTGAGAAAAATCATCAAATTAATTATGCTTTTCCAAAGGCAGAGAAAAATTGTGAAATCAAATATGCTTTTCAGAAAACATAGTTTCGCGGTCTGCTTTTTCAAAAACTGTTGATGAGCATATTTATTTTCTCGGCCATTCATAAATTTTGTAAAAGCAGATGCTTTGCAGGGCTGCCATCTCAAAATAAAAAAAAGGACATTTGGTCAAAAAAACAGGAATTTGAAGGAAAAGGTGCATTTATCCAGTGCTTGTTGAAATTTTGAAGCAAAAAAAAAGATTTTGACTAAAACTTCGAAAATAAAAAAAGATGTAGGGTCCCGAAAAAGGAAAAATCTTTTTAAAAAGGACATATGGCAGCCCTGATGCTTTGGCTTTTCGACCCCTCTTTTTCGCCGCACTGGAAACACTGCCAATTGTCCTTTCATTTGTTTTGTTTGTCTGACACGTGGGAAATAAATCGCGTAGTTTGGAAGTTCAATCGTTGTTTCTTGTTTCGTAAAATCCACAAAAGCCTGCGCTGTGATTTTTAGCGGAAATATTGTGACTAGGATCTGTCTTGTACTGGCCCATCTAGTTAAGAAGTTTGTGATTACTTATTTATTAATTAACCAGACAACAACTTTTCAAACTTCAGTTCGTCTGACTGGCAGATTTTCTACATGATTAGAAAATAGATATCTAAACCATGTTTTAATGCATTTTAACACGAAGTCAAAAAAATTTTGGAGGTTGAAAAATAGAGCAGTATGGTGTTCTAGGGCGGCACCGAATTGATCCACAAAAATTTGTCCCACGAAATGCTTTTAAATTTTTGTCTTGAAAAGTTTACTCGTTAATTAAAACATTCTTCAGTGAAACGCCGGATTTCCCATGCACCAACTAAACCAAGTGGTCGTCCACTTGGATCGAAATTTTTTTTACGTTTTTCATGTTCCAAAGTTGTTTTCTGGACTGATTCGGGCATGCTGAAAATGGTTTGATAGTAGTAAAATGCCATTTTCTCGAGTATTTTTGAGTTTTAGGCAATAATTGATTTCACTAAAATCAATTATTGCCCAATACTGCCCAATACTACTAAAAATACCGAGAAAACGGTATTTTACTATTATCAAATCGTCTTTAGAATGTCCGAGCCAGTCCAGAAAACAGGTTTTGGAGCATAAGAATCAAAAAAAATTGATCCAAGTGGACGACCACTTGGTTCTATTATACCCGGTAGTCGTACCCAGGTTGGGAAGCTCAGGTAGAAAGCCCACTTGGTGTTATCGATTCACCCTGAGTGGTCCAGATACATATCCATATTTTTTTCTAACTAAGATGGTTTGATTTTTTTCTAAAACGGTTTGATAAAGTAAAATGCCGTTTTCTCAGGTTTTTTTCGAGTATTGGGCAATAATTGATTTTGGTGAAATCAATTATTGCCTAAAACTCAAAAAATACTTGAGTAAACGACATTTTACCACTATCAAACCATCTTCAGCATGCCCAAATCAGTCCAGAAAACAAGTTTTGGAATCAATTCGGTGTGGATCAATTCGCTTAACGCCGGTGTTCTATTAGAATAAATTTGTTGTTATTTGCTTCTCTTATTTGTTGTTACTTGCTTCTCTGATTTGTTGTTATTTGCTTCTCTGATTTGTGTTATATGACTTGAGTCTAGAATGTAATCAATGAAATTAGTAATAATAAAAAATGGCGGCGAAATTTCAAAATTTTAAGTTTTGAAATAATTAAATTTCGCAAGGCTGTGTGCGTTGATTTTTGATAACAAACTCTGATTCTTGCTAAAACAGCACTTTTTCGTGAAAATTTGCCTGAAGTTTAGAAAATGTGCATAGTACGCAAAACCTATAAAATGACAATTTTCTGACAATTTTTCTGGCGTTTTGAACCTATAAAATTTACTTGTAAATTTTATAGGTATTTTTATAGGTTTTTTATAGGTGTTTTATAGGTTTTTGTAAATTTCGTTGCTTCATTGTATCTTCTCTATTTCACTTTACTTTTTCTCGTTTCTTAACCCTTTTATCGGCTGACAGTGATAACAGTGCATTATTGTGATGTCCTAAGTCATAGAAATTTGATCAACAAATCTTCACTACGATGAACAACGATGAACTAATCGTTAATCATTTTTCTTAACATAATCAGGTTTGCTATGCTCTTTGGTTCCAGTTTGTTTCTTGTGTAATCGTCGATACTTGACCGAAGCTCTTTGAATGCCCGTTCACTGGCAGAACTATTCACTTGCACGGCTAAAATTAAATGGGCCAAGGGAGCGAGGTTTGCAAATAACTAAAACATAATAAAATAACACCATATAGCCTGTTGTAGCGGTACCTTAGTTAAATCCAGGCACTTTACTGCAGATGTCCTTAAGCTGTGAATGGGTGATAGGATCCAAAAATACACCGCAAACAGCCAACTTCTTATTGATTGAACATGATAGTGTGAAAAGCCAGTCCTGGGTGGATAAATATCCTATTTTCCTAGTGAAGCGTTCCATAGCAGCCTGAGCCATTGCAACTGAGTAGGCGGAATTACCTTCACCTGGTTGGTCGACCGTCCTTGTCGTCCATTTATGTTTTAGAAAGACCGTCCATATTTGTTAACCCAATTGCTAGACCGTCCGGACGGGACGGCCGCGGCCCGTCTTCGTCAGACGGCGCCCCACTACAGTCGACACTCGATATAAGGACACTCGATATAAGGACAGAAGTTCGTCTCCGCTCGGGTCAGACACTTTTTTTAGCCCGCTTTTCGAAATTTTCACCGGTTTTGTTTTGTCAGTCTGGTTCCAAATATCGCAAGGATCCGATTTTGCCGATCGTTTTTCAGAAATCCAGATTTTTTTCTTCTAAAAAAGCAAAAACTCGATATAAGACAGGGATTTTTGAAAAAAGCCTGTGTTTAAATCGAGTTTTTGCTTTTTTATAGGAAAAAAATCTGGATTTCTGAAAAAACGATCGGCAAAATCGGAATCCTTGCGATATTTGGAACCAAACTGTCAAAACAAAACCGGTGAAAATTTTCGAAAATCGGGCTAAAAAAAGTGTCGGACCCAAGGCGGGAACGAACTTTTGCCGGTCCCCTGAGTGTCCTTATATCGAGAGTCGACTGTATGATGTTTACGAGGACCAAATTGCACCGAAAAAATCAATAATATAAAGAAAAGCATGGATAGTCACGTTAGAGCGTCTATCTTTTACATAGTTTTCACCTTCTTCATGCTGTTCGTCCTGCTCAATTCTCCGTGCTCGTCAATATCACTCATCATGAATGGATAAATGCTTAACATAAATACGATATAACGTGACTTTAGATGTAAAATTATAAATAAAACAGAGAAGATACAATGAAGCAAGGAAATTTACAAAAACCTATAAAACACCTATAAAACCTATAAAAATACCTATAAAATTTACAAGTAAGTTTTATAGGTTCAAAACGCCAGAAAAATTGTCAGAAAATTGTCATTTTATAGGTTTTGCGTACTATGAAAATGTGGAAAAATGTATTTCAAAAATCTTGGCGTTTTGTTTTATTTTTAAGTGAACTAAAATTGGAATTTTGAACGGAGGTGACGTGATACAGTCCTGAAACCCTTTTAAAAGTGGTCAAAATGTGTAGTTTTAGGTAGACCAAAGCTTGATTTTTTAGTGACCAGAACCTAAAAATAATGTCTTTTTTGAACTGCTGAGGTAATTTTACGTCGATATAAGGTCTTTGAGAACGCTTCAAAAAAGTTGATTTAGGGGGCGAGGGGCAAGTAAAGTAAAAAAATTGTAAAAAAATGTACTGAGTCGTTGTTTTACTGAAATTTCTCTCTCACCTTGTTTAGCATGAAATTCTGAACAAAACGCTGCTATTTTTACAAACAACTTTTCGCGTGTTAAGGCGAAGATCGAGATGACTATGGACCTTTTCTGCTCTCTACGTATTGTCGCATTTTTTTTTTCTTGATATCTTCTTGTTGTGTCGCCCGTTCAAATATATTATTGTCTTGACACGACTACAATTCGTTGTCAAGACCTTTGTTGCTTCCTTTTTTATGATTTATTATTTTTGACCATAAATAAAAGGTTCTACCCTGTTTTGTCCCAAATTGTTTCCGCCAAAAATCATTATAGCAAAAACGTTACATTTTAATTAATTAGTTTGCTACATATGGTTTTTCTAACTAATTTTGTGGATATTCTTATTGGCACTTTTTATACTCCGTGAAACCGTTTCCTTGAAACCTTTTTGTTTTTACCCAATCATTATTCTGAAAGTCGTCCAATTTGAATTCTTTCAACGGATTCATAAGTAAATCGACCCTGCTCTACAACTTTCTTCGTGATGTCAACATCGAATTTCGTCACCAAAATCGAGATACGGCATGGTTTCAAGGTGGTTTCAAGGGTTTCCTATGAAACCCTTGAAACACCTTGAAACCATGCCGTATCTCGATTTTGGTGACGAAATTCGATGTTGACATCACGAAGTCGCTATGGATGTGGGTCAGCTCAAACAAATATGGGAAATCTGGCTCAAATGATGGTTCTTTTTCAGCAAGATCGTGACGGTGGTGGTGGTGACGATTCTCAGCCCGATTCGGACGCTCCTTCCATCTCAACGTTGCCTCAACTGCCTGACATGAAGTCTTCACAGCTGATGACAGTGATGCAAGTTCAGCAGTTAGATGCAGCGCTTCAACTTCTCGCTGGATTGCACTGCTCTGAAGCTACCAGGGTAAAGCTCCTGATGTCGCAATTCTCTGCAAAAGCCTTCGCTGAATGCTCCAAAAGCTGCCTGAAAAAAAGAGGTGACCGAATTCAATCTGAACGAAACGGTTGGTGTTTTTTCAGAACTATCTGCTCATTCTTGCTGTCTGCTAGTAGATCGCATTGAGTGCCTGCGTTTGGTCAAAGAAGATGATAAGGAATTCCTCAAAGGTCAGCTTTGCTTATTAAATTCAGCCTTTTCGAGGTAATTTAATATTAAGGGACTGCTCCCGTTTGCGTGGAGTGCTCAGTGGGAAATCATAAAGCTTGTCAACAAGTCAGTCAAAATCGGAGATGCGCAAAAGCAACATTCGAAAGTGTAGCTATGCCTCCAAGACCTTCTCTTTCATCTGCAGAATACAGAAAGAAATAAATGAATTGAGCCTTTGATCAATCTGACAACAGAAGATTCTTTTCAAGCGCTGACTGGCTCGCCCATTTTCGCTGCAGGCCTCTCGGGTGTTATGTAAGTGGGATATACTTTTTGTAAAAACGACGTAATTGTACTTTTCAGCGTCGCACGTTTGCTGGTTCTTGTTCTTATCTGCATTTGCAACGAATATTTGTGCCGCTTTAAACCTAAGTTGCCAACTGCAAATCCATCTGCTCCTTCTCTGTTAGAAGTCAAAGCTGTAGAATTTGCAGAAGAATTAACTAATTGTTTAAATTCTGTTTCTTATAGTGAACCGTCTTATGTTGTTTTTTTGCGTAGAATAAAGAAGTGAACGTGTAGTTTATTGTAATTTTTTTCGAGTACAGATGAACCAGGAATATGAGAGCACCTCTAGGCATCAGCCAAAGGTGCTCTCATGTCAGAGGTGTCCTCCGTCGTGTGAGTGCTCTTAAGTCCAGGTCTGAATGTATCTCATCTCTTCTTTTCGGCCTCATCTCTGTCTCTACCTCTGTCTTTTTTCGTCTTAAATTCCACTCCAAAATAATCAGCAGGGGAAATTTAACAGAACTGGTGCAAAGACTCGCAAGACAACAAGCCGATTTCAACAAATTTAAACGGAAGCAATGTCATACATGGACACTTCGTTTCCTTCTCAAACTAAAAGAAACAGCCATTTCCCTCCTGATGCAACACATGTATTTGATGCAGTTTTTCACACCTACGACTATGTTCTTTATATTTTTTTAAAAAACCCTGTAAAATTTTAAGAAAAGTACAATAACAATGTGCAACCAACCCAATTTCCATGAAAAATCGCTGGTTTTTTGGGCAGTTTTAGCATCAAATTGTTTTAGCTTAAATTTGTTGAAATTGGCTTGTTGTCTTGTGAGTCTTTGCACCAGTTCTGTTAAATTTCCCCTGCTGGTCATTTTGGTATATTGTAGATGAAATTTTTCTTGGAATATTCACAAATACTAAACCCAACCAGGTATCCTTTAAAAATTCAATGTTAGAAATTCCTTTTTTTCAAATTGGCGCCACTTTTTTGAGTTCATTTATCAGACGAAAAACGAACTAAGGTCACATCCAGGAGGGAAATTGATCGCTCTTTCACAAGGCGCAAAATTTCAATTTTCGACATGTGCTCTAAAGTAGGTTTTCGAGCCGAAATTCGTAAAAAGTTCGATTTTCAAAAAATGGAATTTTTAATATTTTCAATAATGTTATTTACAATTTAGAAGCATTTACAGGCGTGTAATATGTTTTTTAAAAGCCCTTAGAATGGGCTTCAAAATAGTTACAAAATCGAGAATCAATGATCACAAAAAGTGCTAGTTACGGTTGTTAGAATAATGAGAAAATGTTCAAAAATGACTTATCTTTTAACTTTTAAAAATCGTGTTTTCGAGCCACTTTTAATTATCAAACTACCCATAGTTTATAATATAGAAATGATCAGCATGAAATTCTGAGTCTAACTGCACAGGTCGCAGAATGCGTACCCGACGTGTTAAACGGGTCATTTTCAGTAAATGTAAACGATAAACGGGTATCGCAAATCCCGTTTAAACGATAAAAGGGTAGGGTCAAATTAAACGAACGTGAACTACCTAGTCTTGACCTTTAAAATTGTATAAACATCAAATTTAAAAGATGCATCATTGAAATACCCGTTTTCTTCATCCTCTTCGACTCCGTCTCAAATTGCCCTTCAGGAATCGGACAATGTAACAAAAGTACATTTCCAAAATTTTATTCAAATAAATAACATTTTTTCGAAAAATTATGCAGGGTGAAAAGGTTTCTTTTTTGCGTTGAATACAGACATAAACGCGACGCATATAACTTTTTTTCGACAAGGTGAGAATAGGGGTAAATTGCACTTTTTGCCCCGTTTCATTTTCCCAGGGCAGACCGTCGACTCATCGATTTGCCGGGTCGAAATTCAGTCTCACTTGAGATGAATCGAATTTCGCCCGATTTTCGGAAAATCGGGTCAAAATTTGAGTCATCCCAGGTGACTCGAATTCTACCCGATTTTATGGAAAACGGGGCAAACTTTTTTATTTTGAATTTGACTCGAATTTTGCCCCGGTTTTGGTTTTACCCGATTAGACCCCCCATTCTCGCATTGTCGAAAAAAATTGTTTTTCGAGGCGCGTTATATAGTCTACTCTCAATAACCCGTGCAGCCCTGGTCCCATTAAGATTATTTTATCTTTATTTCTTTAGCGGCCAGCCAAATCAAGCCTTTTTACAATGCGTGTTTATCGGTATGCTGGTTTTTCGGGATGCCGGTTTATCAGGAGGGGACGGTATTACATTTTATTTTATGGCAACTTTCTTTAGTCCATCCAAATTGTTATTTTGAAATTTAATAAAACAATTTCACTTATTCTTCTACTGAGTAATATTTTCTTCGATTCAAAATATGTAACAAATAGTTAGTGTGAGTTAGGCAGCTTAAGGCAACTGCATGTCCAGAGAAAGAGGACAAAATTGGGCAAATAAAAGAATTGAAAAAGAAGAAGAGTTCTATGGGTGATGGAACATTGTATTTTAGGGCCTCCCTTCACATTTACTTTTTACTCTCACCTGCTGGCTGATTGAAGTGACAGTGTGCATGATGGCTGTGGGGTGCTGGCTCGTGTCTCTCAGTGCCAGTCGTGAGCCTTTTTTCTTCTGGTGCTACCTATTGCCAAAAGTTCTTCTTTATCTTCTTCTGTAAAGATGACTGTGTGTGTGTCAATTGTGCATGTGCACCAAGAGATGCGCTGCCACTAGTTTGGCCACTGCTGTTCTTGTAGAGCAGGATTAGAACCGTAGACTTTCGACTTGAAAGCACATATCTCATCTAACTTATATAAGAAGAGATTGCCTGTTCCTACACGACACCTACGTTCGATCAGTCAAAATAAAACATCTTCAATTGATACTGGAACTAGACGAGTCTAGAAGAATGGCGCCGACTTGTTTATAAAGTTGCTTACTGATTATCCTTATATTTTAGAGAGTTAATGACTTTTTCTATAATTTTCTTGCAATTTGTCGGCTTTTCCTACAAAATTTTGGAGCCTAAGATAAAATAGTAACGGCAAACCACCCCAATATCCGTTGACCTCGATTTTTTTCTGTTGTCAGCTGTTTCGGATTCAAAAGTGCTTTCCTCGTCAATATCAATAAAATGCACAATGAGCTACCCAATGTCTTCGTCTCCGCGCTCGAAAATTGTAAGAAAGCAGTTTACAGCAGTCCAGCAAATTTTGTGGCACATTTATTGTGTACCCTTACGAATAGTTTATGTAGCTCATAAAAGGCTCCACAAAGCTAAGCAAATATCTTCAATTGATACTGGAATTATTGTGTGAGGAAGTAAAAGTTATAAAGCACAATTGATATTGATCCACAGTCAGGCCCCTTTGGGACCGCCTCGGAGCCCGTTAAATCGAGGGTATTGTTTTAGTCATTTTCAGTCAACCCAACCAAATAGAGCCCAGGGAAGGAAGGGGGGGTGGCGTTTAATCGATGTTTGACTGCATGTGAATTTAAATTCTATGTGCATTTATCCACTAAATTAATGAATTCACTCACATTTTTTTTTCAACAATTAGTCCTCAGCGTTTCTTATAATTTTGAAAATAGGCCAGCATGTTGCTCTACTCTCTAGTTTTTTATGAAGTATTAAGTACACCAATATGATAAACGCAGGCTGAAAGCTTTAAGAAAGAAAAAGTCGCCTCATAAGACTTAAATTTTCTAAATAATTTATGAACTACAGAATTGCATGGTTACATTTTGGTCCGAAAAAAATTAAAATAACGATAATACAGTAGAGCCTCGGTTATCCGGCACATATTGGGCCAGTCATAAGATGCCGGATAACCGAGGGTTTAAAATAACTAAATTCGGGTGAAACTCAGCCAAACACAGAAAATTTAGGGTGCCGGAATACCGACTTTTGACTGTAAAAACACCAAAAACTAATCATTAAGACCAAAAACTAGTCATCATATTAACTAATCACTAATCATATTAGTGTGGAAATTCATAACTAAAAGCTTAAAATTTAGGTTAATTTAGTGGGTTTATTCAGTTTTATTTTATTGATATCAGTTTTACAGTTCTAAAAGTTTGGTTTAAAAGTTAAAAAAGTTAATTCTTGATTTAAATTATGACTTTCTACCGTTGATGATTTTCTATAGAATAGATGAAGGAGGAAGAGGCATGGATGGGTAAAAGAAATGCCCATTAGTTTTCATTTCTTTCTTCACTTTTTCCTGGGAGAGACATAAAAACCTGTTGCCCCTGGTGGGATGAAATAACTCGTTGCTTTTTATTGGCAGTCTACCCACACACACCTCTACAACCAACTACCCCTCCCCCCCCTCACCTACCATTATTCAAATACATGCTGAAAAACCAATTTTTGTGTGTTTTAGCTGCTGCTTACTACAAAACTATCCATGTGATTGTGCTCTATTGCGACCTGCACGAAACCCATTTATTTTTTTAGAATAACAAAAATTTTGCTTAAGTTTTCAGTTGAATCAGCGATGAAAAATTAGATTGAAGGAGTGATGATATTATTCACTACATCGTAGAAAAAAGTGAAAAATTTACAAATTTTTTGAATGACAATTCGTTTTTATGGCGCAAATATTTTTTGACGCAAAAACTTTTTTACACATATTTAGCCAAAATCATCAACCTGCCTCTGTTTTCAGAGCAAAGAAAAATTGGAAACCATTTGATAATATTCACAATTGGATCTAATTGAATTGCAGTACCTAATTACTAAACTCCGGCCTTAATTCTCGAGATTGTATTTTATACTTTGTCTTAACATAATTATTTTGAATCAGCCCTGCATCTCACTTTACACACAAGCTATCAACAATTACCGGATAATTTCAAAAATCAGGAGATTTACTTAGTTGGATGGAGAACCCTGAACCAAAATTTACTTTGTTCAATCCCGTGATTCATTTCCTTATGAATTATTATTATATTCTAATAGCTCGTTAGAAAACTGAGATCGAGGGCTTGTACAGAAATCCCGACACAATTATTATAAAATTAGGTGGTGGATTTCAGTAATTTGGTGTTGCAACTTAGTAACTTAGTAAAGAGTACAATGAAAGACGAAAGAGAACTGTCCCGCGCGAATTCAAACATTTGAAATTCTCGTTGTCGGAGACGGCTATGGTCCTTTAAAACTCAAACGCATCTTGATGAAGCAGGATTTTGTGCCTCTGAGTTTTTATAACATAATACTCTTTCCATGAGCACTGACACAAAACTTAATATTTGCTGGCTAGGTTTAAATTAAAAAGTTAAAATTACTGTCTTTGACTGAAATGATGTAGACATAAAAAATACAACTTTGAAGTGCATACAACAAGCCGTAGCAGGTATATTGCACTGCTTGCATCGGTGGATGGCGCAAGGAGAGGAATCGCCTGAAGGTCACTTTCTCTTCTCTTTCCAGCCCCTTTATTATTTTGGCTACTGCTTTTGACTGACGGCTATTGTGAACCAGTAACCGGAATTTCTGGCTCCTTCTGCAGGCTATTGGATGTGGTCATTGGGGTTAAAGCAGTTTGTTACATGCTAGTATAAATAATGCATTACAAACCAAACTCCACCCTCTCGGCCTATCTTCCACTTTCTTTGTGCAGTTTATCCTTGGCCTGAATCGACTTCGCCTACCTACCCATCCAACAATCGCGAGGGCATTGATTGAAGTGGGGGAAAGTGCTCATCATTCACTCTTGGCGACCTTCACAGCCCTCCAGCAGTAGCAACCGAAAATCCACCCCATGACTTTAGCCCACTGCCATTCTCTACAGTATGGCCAATTTTATCATCTAATTCCGTGTCCAATTCATCTTGTTAAAATTCCTTAAGAAGTGTGTATTTTCATCCCTACCTAATTTAGAAACCCCGCAGGAAAAAAGGGTGATCGTGGTAGTAGTACTGCCCGGTACAGCAGTCTCCACCTCCCCCTTTTCCTACAGTCCATTGGCCATAAAAAGGTGATGGAGAAAAACTTCAACTTTCTTTTTTTCTCTCTATCTTCTTCTTTGTACATGTAAAGAAAGGGTGGTGGGCAGCTCTGCATGTGCGCAAAGAGGAGGAGCCCATAGATAGATGGGGATGTGGGAGGAGATACAGGCTGCACACCTCCAATTCTTCCTACTTTCCATAACTTTCACTGACCCAGCTATTATTAGTGCATGTTGTGCTTATGGTTGTTGTTGTTGCAAGCTTGATTCCTTTTGTAAATGCTTTCGTAAATATTAACTAAATCCAGCCACAAAACACTAACGGGCTTCATTAACTTTGATATGCAAAGGGAAGTCGGTTGATTTGGAAGTAATATGTGGATTGGATTGAGGTTTAATCCGCCTAGAAACGCACTTTTAGAACCCTATACGACAAACCTGCACAATTTATTGGTGTAGTCTATAATTTTCGCTATTTTTGTGTATGAAAGCGTGTTTAGAATTTTTTATTGTTCGGTATTTACACTGCTAAATATTTTATAGACGGGTTCTTTTCCTGCAATATTAGCCACTCCAAGTGCCATTATGACTTTTGAACTGAAGACCAACAACGAGCATACCGACAGTGAAGAGGAAGAGGACGAGAATAGCAGTAGCAGTGAGCACAAGCAGTGTATTTCGATGAAGTGCAGTCCGCCAAGCAACATATCTCCTCCAGCCATGTCTACTCTCAAGTTGGAGGTGGCTGGAGCAGGAAAACTATGACTTCAATAGAACAGCACCACTTCCAGCAAGTTGACCAGCAGTTCCAACAGCAACAGCTCTACCACCATCCTCAGAACTATGCCTCGGTGGTCAGCATGTAAGTTATGCAACTGGCCAACACCCGCAACAACTGGCTGCAGTCGCTGCACATCACCAGCTAGTGGCCGCAGCTAATGCCGCAGCTGTGGTTGCCTCTTCTTCGGGACCAATGGTGCCGCAGCAGCAACTTTAGTCAACAACAATATTCACGGGAATGCGGGCATGGAAATAGGTGCGGGAAGTGGAAGGTGCAGGCATGCCTCTGCAGTGGTGGCAGCACAACAGTTGGCTTACGAGCACTGTCCTATTTGTGGAGACAGGGTTTCTGGTCAGTTTTGACTTATTTAAATTTTTAACATCAGAAGTTTATCAATAAGTTGACACCTTATCGATATCATCGAACCGCATTTTTCTGCATTCGCTGTCGCAACTCTCGAACATGTCCCACATTTTCGACTCTCTCAACAATAGAAACCACCAATAAAAGCAAAAAACAAAATATGACTGCAAAAATTTAAGCCAAAAATTGGTGAAAATTCAATACATTGCTGAAAATGATGTAAATAGGAAATGTTGGCCTGCGGAGAGTTGTTTTATTCGGCTTATCAATAGTCTACGACATTACTGATGTCTAAATAAACAATAAGTACAATTTTTTTGTAATGAATCTAATTTGTCCCTTTTTGTAGGCTATCACTACGGACTACTCACATGTGAATCATGCAAGGTTGGCACTTTTATATATTCTTCTCTCGGATTTTCATTCACCAAGACTAACCGCAAATGGCCTTGTATCAGTGAGTCCTTGAGAAAAGAAAACATGGGTTCTTATTTTCTCGTATCTTTATTCAGTTTTCAAATGCCCTTGGAAGAATTGATCGCCGAAGTTCACTTTCTTCAAGCCAAAAAGGCTGGCAAATAATCAATTCCCAGAGGCAATTAACTTGAACTATTCCCTATATTTATTCAGATTAGTTCCAATTAGCTCTCCTAGGACAAAATTAGCCCTGGGGAAGCAAGCAAACAGGGGTGTTAATCTCTTGACACACTACCTATTTCCAGGGCTTCTTCAAACGTACTGTACAAAACAAGAAAAACTATACATGTTCTGCTGAAGGAAATTGTGTTGTGGACAAGAGCTGTAGAAAAAGATGCCCTCATTGTCGATTCGAGAAGTGCTTGGAAAGGGGCATGCGTATGGAAGGTGGGAATTTTTTAACTTTTACAAGCAAGATAATCGACCCGGCTTTTGTGGCTGCGAGCATATTTCGTACTTAAAAGTTTAAATAACCTAAAAATAGTTTTAAAGAACCATTGCCGTCTACGGCCACGGAAATTTGGGCTTTTGAATTGGTGGGGGACAGCTAAATTACTGAAAAAATATTTTTGAATTATTTTTTATTTTCATTTTTAAGTTATAATTTATGTGTACTGGTCGAACCGAGTCTTCCAGAACTATAAGTAAGTTGTAGTGCAGTGGCTGTGTTAGATCTTGTCCGATCTGGCAATGACAAGCAATGTTGGGCTCGACTAGTAGATTGTTCAAAACTTTGGATAATTTCAATTTGCAATCAAAAAAAAATCAAAAAATATTTTCGCAGTAATTTAGCTGTCCCTCGCCAATTCAAAAAGTCCAAATTTCCGTGGCCGTAGACGTCTATGCCACCATTGCCGTCTAGACGGCAATAGTCCTTTAATAATGAATACCTTAATAATTTTGTGGTTTTAAGCTTGCAATGCAGAATTTACAGGTTCCACCATCTACCCACAGAATACTAATTGTATTCAGTTGTGTCAATTTACCTTAGGATTCTCGGCTTTTTGAAACTAAGTATTGAAAGCTAACAAGCATGGTTCTCAAAGCCGGAAAAATAGTTGAAACCCAGTAAAATTTTTCTATTTTTTCGCTCGTCTTGAATGCCTTGTCAGCGATTGAAGTACTGATTTTCAAAAATGTGCATACTTGCGACCTAAAATATTTAAAAAAATTCAAAATTTTATTTTTAGGTACTAAAAAACGTGAAGCACTGCATGAAAAAGTATATTTCGGCAGATGTATTAGTTATTTTTGGAAAAAGATAGATCAATAGTTATCATCTTTAGAAACTCAATTTTTTCAATCTCTTATTTTGTCAAATCAATACCATTAATGTACAGAAACGGCGAGATCCATTTAGCTGATAGTTCTTCATGCAACAAGATTGATCTCGACTTAGTAGTTATTTTATGAGTTGGACTCAAGATTTAATCACCTGCTGCAGCATAACTGGATATTATTTTCTCTCTATAAGTGCCATTTAGCCCATCTTCTTCTTTCTCCTTCTTCAATCTCAATTTTGTGGAGAAGTAGCAGTAAAGTTGGGCAACAGGAATGAAGATTTTGATTATTATACATACACGATGATGCATACATCTCTTCCTCCCATTTATTCTCACTCAAAATTATAAGAGAAAAAGAGAAGTTGCTGTATGCATGTCTGGGTGGTGAGCATCTACAGACTGGTTCCAGAGCTGAATCAAAAAATTGAGTTGAATTGAATTTAGGAAAAGTGCTCCTGTGTGTTTTGCATACACTTATGTCACCAGCAGCACTTCCTCCCCATTTATCGTCTTAATACATCTTCTCCTCTGGGCTTTTCTCTTCTTTTTCTTTGAAAATTACAACAGCAACAAAAGCACTGCTTTTTGAAAGATGTAAAATTGAAAGTTGCATAAAAGTGAAATAATTTATTCTCTGCCTGAGCAGCAGCTAGTAGTAGTATTACTACGGTGTGTGTGCTTGTTTGCTTTCCTTCCTATTGGTCAACAACACAGCCACTTATTTGTTTGCTGGACTGTAGAAGAGGAAGAAATTTGAATTAATAAAAAGAGCATAATTTTTTTGACAGACAACAAAAAATACTTTTTCTTAGTTGCTGGTGGCTGTTGTCTGATTACTGTAGGGGGTGCAACAAAAAAGCCAATTTATTTTCTTCCTCTTCTTTGGTCCGTAAAAACAGCGCCGCCGCCACCGACTGTCGAGCCAATTGCCAATTTTTTGCGGCGATGCCGGCTGGTGATTATGAGTTGGGAAGCAACCCTCCACCCTACCCCAGATGTGAATTGCATAGGGTAGGGAAGGCTCATGCACACAACAATTTCCAGTGCTTGTTTTTTGATGGAATTTATGGGAAGACTGTTTTTTGTTGAAGCATAGAAACAAAACAGCAAAAACAATTGGAGCCTCCTCTTTGGTGAGTAAGGGTAATTACACCGGTGGAGATGCCCACCAAAAATGTATTGGCGAAAAAAAGAGGAAAAGAAACTTGGGAAAATCTATAAATCGAAAGTCACGTAAACACAAGAGACAACAAGTTTAAAAAAATTCTGCGTTACTTTCCAAATAGAAGTAATTTTGAGGAGTATGCAGCGGCAATTTAAAAGTGGCTAATGCAAACTTAAAAACTTACAAATTTCCGCTAAAAACAGCACTTCGTCAAAATAACCTAGTGGGAAATTGTGAATCGTCACATTTTACCTATCTAGCCATCTAACTTTAAAAAAAGTTGACTTTACAACTTAAGTAGTCCATCTCGATCCTGAGTCAGGAAGTGACCACTAAATGCACTTTCTACAGTCTTTTTGAACCTTTTTCTTAAGTGAATTACACAAAGCTTTTATATCCTTGCTCTCCGCCAAAGAAGCCGATAGTTGGTTGCGCAACCATGAGATGTTGTGATCTTGCACAAAATATTGTCATCCACTCCCGACGACCATTTAGTGGTTGAGATTGGCTGAGGATAAATGCCATTTATAGCTGGGAAGCAGGAAGGAAATAAACAATCTATCAACTTTGTTGTTGCAACTGCTCTCCCCTTAATTATATACCTGTGTGCCTTCTTGAGATTGTTGCTTGTGATAGGCCAACAACTTTGCTGTATATGGCCAATAGATATATTTGTTTTACTGTGGGCATCTTTCTCGGCATTTTGTTTGACCACAACAATTATTATTTTGGTAAAAGAGGATTAACCTGAGAAGATGCTGCTTGCTGCTCCTGGTTGAATTAATTGAATGCAAAACAATTGTGACAAATTTGGTAGCCATTATTGCGCTGCCTATTGTCTTCCGGTGCTACTTCTTTTTGTGCATGAACAATTCTATCTTGGGTTAAGAAAGGGCGTGAGAAAAGAGCAGTAATATATTTTATTCTCAATGTGTATTCATATCCCTGTTTTTTAAATTTGATAATATAGCAAATAAGTGATAGGAGATGGTCAGGTCGGCTGCTCAGTAATGCCCAGTAAAGCATTAGTAGGAGAGTGACGTTAATTATAAAGGCGTTTTTAAAAAAGTCGACTGCTGCCAAAATTTGGCTAAAGGGTTATATGTTATTTTACTTCACTGAAAAAATTAGTTACTGAGATCATAGTTACCGTAACAACCATAGCAGCAAAATATTCTTATTTTAACCCAAATTTTTGAAAAAGCTCTCTCATCTCCATAAATTTTTTCATCTTGGTCTAAAACAAAACTTGAGGCTGTCTTTATCAAAATAGCCTTCTTTTATTTTTCGTGCATTGATTTCAAAGTCAGCAGTAGGCAGATGACCTTGGATGACCCTCAGTCCCACACACACAATGCATGAGTGGATAGGGCGTGGGTAGAAGGAGATGTTTCCTTTCGGCTAGAAGTTATTAAGAGTAATCAGAAGGGATGAAGTAGAAACTAAATGAATAGTCGGCTCCAACCTTATTAGTAGTGATGATAATAGGTGGTACAAAAGTTGCCAGTACTCCAATTTCCAAGCATCTTTCCCTACCTTCCATTCATTGCTACCCTCACTTCTATTCATTAATTGCTTGACTGTGTGTTCTTTGGCTCTTCCTATCTCAAAGGTCCAGTTCATCTGTGCAGAACTAATGTTTGGGCGAACAAAGGCTGCTGCAGTGAGATCTGCTGCTGTTTGGCGGAATAGGAAATTTAAAAAGTTTGGCATATTTAGGTAGGAAATCCATTACAGTTCGGTAAAATGCGAGTGCCTAAACAATCATTAATATTTTGATTAAATATTTTTTTGAGGCTAAAGTGCATTATACCGCGTAGCCCAAAACTGGCTTAAAGCGTGTTTTTTTGATGTGTGAGCGATTAAAACATACTTAAAACGTGTTTTAGAGTGCGGAAGGCCATTTTTGGAAAAAAAATTTTTTGACCAAAATTTGACTTTTTGCCTTGGGGGACCAAGGTAAACACCTGGAGAGGGTACGTGAATACTTTATTTAAGATAGGATTTGAATTTTTTTGAATATTCATTTTCGTTTATTGCCGAGAGAAGAAGAAGATCTTGAACATAGTTTTCCTTGCAGGGACCTACCGCATAAAAACTCTGGCATGCACATTGTTTTTATGCATCCAGAGTTTTTTCGAGTGTTTGGTCTCTAAGGTATGCGTGTGTGCGCATCTCAACTCCAAGCCCCAAGCCCCTTACGCCCCGAAGCTTCCGCACTCTAAAAACACGTTTTAAGTATGTTTTAATTGCTCACACATCAAAAAAACACGCTTTAAGACAGTTTTGGGCTACGCGGTATAGTGCACTCCTGCCTTTCTTTGAAGCTTTTTGCTCAAAATGACCTCCATATTCTCGTACCTATTTTGGTAACAGCGAATCCACAAATCATTCGAAAAGTTAAGATGTCAATTAAAATACTGTTTCGGAGGGGAGTTTCGGTATATTAGGAAACCCGCCCAAATACCATTCCGACTGCCGTATACTCCGATTTTTCAAACGTTTAGTTTCTGCTACCAAAATAAGCCTAAAAATCTAACAGTCATATTAGCATAGAGTTTGAATAAGACAAAGTAAACTTTTATAATCAATAATCGTTTTGGCACGAGTGTGATTAGAAAAAAGCAAAATAAATAAAGAAGCAAAAGGCTTGGACCTTATTAAACTCAAATTGCAAACGACATAAAGCCAATCGCCCAAAATCCTTTATACTGACTATCGTTTTTAGGAATTTTCAAAAGATCTAAAAAAACTGCCTTATCCCAAAAATTATAGCCGTCAGGACTGATCGCCAACGAGGTGGAAGGAATAAATTTGGGACTTACTACAAACAAGACAGAGCTCAAAGAATCAAGCAATACCAGTCAATAAATCCTCTTGGTCGGCCTAATAACACCAGTGCAGAAGACAACAACAATGGAGCTGAAAATGGTAATGCTGGCACCTACGGCCCTACGGCTCACCAAATGCGGCCAGAATCCTGACTCCAATTGCTGATCACAATGTCTCGAGCAGGTAAGCCACTTTGCAATATACAAATTTTTATATAAATTTTTTCCCGCATTGTATGCAAATAGCACAGGAATTATACAAAAACGTATCATAAAAAAGAGGGCCGAATAAATAATCTCATGCCACTCTCAAAAGTAATATTAAATCCGTGATATTTGTGTCTTATAATTGATGACCGCCAGTTCTTTTGTTATTTAGGTTCACTCCACTTTTTAAGCAGGGACCCCACAAAGAAAAAATATGCAAATTGGGGTGGGGGCAAGTGTGTCAGAAAGCCCTCTCAACCACACTTCAGAGTAGCCATCTACTTTTGCCTTAACAACAACAAATCGCACCCTTGCTGCACCCCTTCTAAATTCCTATTCTCAATAGCAGTTTTTAACCCCTAATTAAGTGTGAACAATGCGGCTTTTTCTGTTTGACCAAAAGGAATGGCAACAAAAACGTTTGTAGTGGTCGTCCGGGATTTGTTTTGTCACCTCTTGTGGCCTGTTATTAGCCTTTGAGAGTAGACTTAGGATCCTGCTTTGTGCATGGCTATTTTAATAACAATTCACAAACAAGGGAAAAATTGATTTGAAGAAAAGTACAGATTTTTTAAAACCCACGGCTCCAAAAGATAATTAAAGTTTAGGTTAAAATTATTCCAGCATCTATTTCGGCATTTCATCTTCTTTATAACATTTTCTCACTAGATTATGCGATTTCGTTTTGAAAGATGTGATGTTTACTAAAATAACTGTGTGTAAGCACTAATAAATGAAATCACTTTTCACAATAAAAAAAGAGACAACAAAAATAGATTTACATTTTGTAATTCATGCACAAAACAGAACTCTTTAAATTCTTGTATACTTTTGGAGAATTTTCTCCCAGATAGCATTTTTTTTTGGAAAATTTTCTAAAATGAGCCAAAAAGCGATTTTCTGTAAATAAATTGTTATTTCAGTACACCAGACCCGTGCGGCCAACAACAAAGGACTGCTCAGCAGCAACACCAGCTGCATCACACCAACGGCACTTCTTTCCAATCATCAGCTTTGCTGGAGGCCACTGTAAGTGCTGCTACAGCCAGTAACAGCTTCGATTCTTACCTACAATCGCCCACCCTGTCTAGCAGCACCAGCACAGCAAGCACTAATGGATTCCATAGTAAGTCTTCCAAATATAACATGTTTTCGTATGCAATCAACTATTTTGTAGTCACAGATTTGGTTATGCAACGCCACAATGCCTCAGCTGCTGCTGCAGCCACAGCAGCCTATATGTCCAATGGCGATAGTTTGGCACTTCTACTCGGAGGAGGTGCTCAAGGGATGGATTGCAGTGGCAATAGCAGCAGTAGCAGTGGAAGCAATGACCTGACCACCGTCACACAACTCTCACCTACAGTCTTCGGTTCATCTGGGGGGACTGGTGGTCAGTCCACAGCGCATTATAGTCATTTACAAAATTGTGTGTCTGTCAAACCAGAACCTTTTGAGGTAAAATTTTAAATAATTGAGGGCAGGAGTACAATCATCAGAATCAATATTCGTAATAGCCTATGTTTTCTCCCAATTTTTCAAAAACTTGGAATGCAATGCAGAAAAATGCTACATGACTTACATATGTACTTAAATGATACTATGTACTTAAATGATATGTACTTAATTGATACTCAATGAAATCTGTGGTTCAAATAAAAAAAGTTATAGGGATCATCGCAAAGCAACATAGCACTACCACCTACAAGTTGCCAACAACGTCATCATGCCATTATGCATCACCACCACCATCACCAGGCTCCAATGTCTTCGCTCTACCAAGCAGCAGCCGCAGCAGTGGGCAACTATGCATCTGTGCCAGTTCTACCCATGACCACTTCCTTACACTTCACCACTTCACTCCACATGACCACTCCTATCCTCGAAAATGGTTCCAGCTTGCATGTCAACATGACGCCCCACCACCAACCCCAGCAAAGCCAGCAGTTGTTGCCAGTGTGTCCTATGCCCACTGAAAAGAGCATTGACAGTGTGTTCTACTCAGCTTCCAACACCATCCATCCCAGCAATAATAATCATTCTGTGGCCAACAAATACTTTTTGGAACATTTGTGCCATTCTATTGATGATAGGTAAGTATTTTCAGAAAAATTGTGAGTTTACGCTCAATATGTAAGATATGAAGCTATATTTTGTTTGAAGCCCCTGTTCCGTCGATAAAACTCTATATTTTAGGCCTGCCCTTAACACCCTTCAAAATATGGGCAATAGAGCGGAAAATAATCCTTTGGACTACTGCGTGAATGTGGCCAACCAGCATCTGGATCAAATCATCTCCTGGGCCAAGTCCGATCTACACTTTGGAAGAATTGATGTAAAATTTTTTTTTCACTAGAATTTTTTTCCTAGAGTGATATCTTTTAGGTTGAATGCAAATTTTTGCAATTCAGTTCAGCCTGGGCCACTCTCCACTTAATTGATTTCACCTACAGTTACTTGATGGGTGAACTGCCTTACATGGTCAAACTACAGAATGGACAAGAGTGAGTACAGTTTTTAATTTTCGTTGAAGTTCTAATTTTTTTTCAGGATCAAGATGTGTTTAGTGGTGCTGTTGGGATGTGAAGTGCTGGAGAGGGAATGGCAGGAGTTGTGCTCTTTGATGCGCCAATACCAATTTAATGCCTATGACTATGTAGCCTTCAAATATCTGACCTTGTTTGACGTGTCTGTTTATCAAAGTGAGTGGTTTGGCTCACAGTTAACTTATAATTTCAAACCCCCCCCTTGTTAAGTGTCTTGCAATGAAGACTTGTTGCGCTACAGAGAGGAGGTCTCCCATATTCACAACACTGTTCTCTATAGCTGGGCTGAATATCGAAATTGTATTCCTTCGGCTGGCATGCCTTTGTTGGATCTGCTTCATAAGTTCAGGTAATAATTGCTGTGGCACTTAGAGCTCACCTAATTGCAACTATTGTTGCCATTTATTTTGCAGCAATTATTAAGAATAGGCAAAATATAACATCCGTCTTACATCCAATTGTCATGATTTTCTCTTTTCTGTTAAAACTCTTTTCCAAAAATCTAGCCTGAACTAAATAATTGGACAATATCCAACTCGCACATTTGGGAGGCTGTAAAAATCTAAACTCAAAAATTCAAATCAAAAATAGTTTTTTTAGTCAACCGTAGTGTATAAAGATTTTTTTTAGAAAATCCTCATTCTTCTACATAATTACTTTCAAAAGATTTATCATAACTGCGTTGACAATAATACCGTATTTCCTGTAATTTATCTTCCAGGCTAGTAACTATATAGATTATAATTTCATTAGTAAATTGGATTTTTTTTTAGAAATATGTTTAGTTTTACCTCAAATATCGAAATCGCTCAGGGCTCTCAGATTTTTTTGAAAAAAGACATTTTGACTGATTTTGAAGATAAAGGTCATTTCATTCAGTGCTTATTAATATTTTGAATAAAAAAAATCTGAGTGATTTCTTAAAAATAAAAATATTTCGGGTTTAAAAAGCAAGAAATATTTTTGAAAAATACACATAGGATTCAAATTGTATTTTCTTACATCCTTTGCTATAGCAAAGAACTACTTGCCAAAGATGAAGAGACCTGTGCCTTCACTTATTCAGGGGTTACGCTATCTCCAATTAGCATGCCCTTTTCCGCTGCCAAAAACAAGATTTTCAGCTTTTTTCAAAAAAATATTGACGCTACTGTCATATACCCCCTCCCGCCAAAAGCTACTGTAATATACCCCCCCCCCAATAATTTTTCAGGTACCCCAAAAACCATACTTTTGTTTGGAAAAGTGGTGAAATTATTACGTGTTGTCCCTGAGCCTAATGCCTACGGCCCGAAGCCTAAGCCTAATTCCTAAGCTTAAAAATTATTGGGGTGGGGGGATATATTACAGGAGGGCTTTTAAGGGGGGGGGTATATTACAGTAGCGCCAAATATTCATTAAAAGTAGAGTGGATAAGTTGTTTCCGATGACAATTCTAATTTTGTGAAAACAAAGTAGAATAATTTTTCGTTTTCTCCTGGGGGGGGGGTCAGAGCTAAGTTAAACGGTTACCTGGAAGACAAAAGTAGACATCCAGTTGTGCTCTGACATGAATAGCAAGATTTATTTGTACTGGATGATGACAGTATAGAAACATCATATGCTAATTGTGTTGGTCATTGAAAAGGGAAAAATTAAAATATCAAAAGAATAGTGTGAGCTTGACAATCATTCGTTTTTGTGTTTCCATATTTTCTGGAATATGTTAGTTTGTGTAAATAAGATTATCCTGTTTTGACATTTTTCATGCTAAAAAATAATTTATGAATAACTTTAAGCTAAAGACATTAACTAATGATTTTTATTTTAGTCAGTTGGCAGCCAAAGCACTAGATTTTTTGGATAAAAAATCACAAATCGGGAATCTTAAAATGCCGAAATTGTTGGCTGAGATGTTGGAAACCAGGAAGACCAACAACAACTCAAATGCCACCAGTATTGTAAACACAAATGCAACGGCAGCAGCCACTCTCAAGCTTTCTGGCAACCCCAATATGTTTTACACCGACAATTCATCCACCAGTACTGCCACGACTGTGCAGCATTGATAATTGGACACACATAGTGCGGATCAAATGTAAATTTGAGTATTTCTAGATAAATCAAAATCTATAACAAAAAATTATATTCTTGATTTATCATCAGTGTTAGTTCACCAAAATGTGCACTAAAATTATCTTTTTGGGTCATTTGTGGCTTGGAAAAGCCACTGAATTTGAATCATTGTTGTGCATTTTCATGTTTAGCCAATCATTCCTGTATGTCATTTTGTAAAGCAATTTTAAATTAGTTTTTCTGAATGTTTAAAGCGCTTTAAAATTTAAATTCTACATAATTCCAAGCGTCAATTAAGATAATTGCAAATTTCTTGCCATTGTAAAAAAATTGTTTTTGAGCATTTTTAACAGCCTTACTTATTGTAATCGTCAGCATAAAAAAATTAATGCTTGTTTTTTAAATTCCATTTGTACTGCTAATGCCTAACTCAAGCTGATTTGTGACTTATGGCAGTAATTCCAACACATCCGAAAAATCGGGTTCAGCATTTTTTTTATCCAAGTTACTTGCCCAATATTTTTTTTGTAAATTATTATTGTATAACTGGGGAAACGGACTTTTGAATCGTATTATTTTACCTCTGTTTGTTGCATTTTTCTTGCTGAGCACATACTAAATCATTCCATAAATAATTGTTCATTTCCTTATTTATTTATTTTTTATGTTATCACTGGGTTTGTAACACAGTCAACTCAAATTTTTATAACTTTTCGACATTATTTCTTGTTTTTATACGATTTTTTCCACAAAATTTCGAGGAAATTACCCTACAGGTTATAAAACTCGAACGTTTTTTTAAATAAAATATATACATTTCTGTGAATTAAGTAGTCCGTAGTCAAAATTCTAAGTTGTAAGTTCGTTCGTCAATTGCTCGAAATTTTGGGGGAAAATAGCACAAAAACAAGAAATAAGGTCAAAACTTTTAAAAAAAAACGAGTTAACTGTGTAACAACCGTATTTATCACTAACAAATAATCGACAAAATAATAGTGAGAAAATGTGATTTGGTTTACAGTTTTAAAAATAAAAATGTGATTTTTATGTGATAATGTGATTTTTGGGGTAATAACATGTAATGAATAAGTTCACAGCGGGATTTTGAAGCCAATATTAATTAATTTTATTTTTTCTTTATATTTTCTTTGAGCTAACTGACAAAGTAAAAATGAGCCAAAAAAGCTAACAAAAAAACTTAAGAATACCCCTCAAAAATACTTCTACTCAAAAATACCGGTCTAAACGTCTTCTTGCACCCATAACGTCTCTCTTGTTGCATCTACCTGCTTTCTTAGTACCGTGCCCACTGTCCTAGCTAACTTAGCTACTCTCTTGGTACTTCTTCGCACTAGTTCAGTTTGCCACCACCCCAATACGTTAATAATTTCGAACAAAAAAGTCAAAAGCCTGAACAGATGCATCAGCTATTTTATTACTTATCTATTCTTTAAATCTTTTTCAATTCTAAATCTTTCGTGAGCAATTCGTAGACACTAGCAGATTCCATATGAATATCAAACTAAACTTGTTTCCACTTTGATCGAATTCCTCGAGTCCGTCCACTTGGCCTTGCCCAAAAAATACCGTAAGACGCATCAAGATTGCATGTTCGTATGACAAAAAGGCTTTTGCCTTAAATCATCGAGTCAAGATCAAAATTATAATCTGAAGTTTTTCTCACTCACCTTAACTTGTTTACCCATTTTTCATGAGATTAAGGCTGACTTCCACTTCTGCACAGGTTTCTTCCACTTGGTTTGACAGATCCAAGATTCTTTTGCAATCTTTTTGGGCCAGCCTTCTCAGCATCAATCCTGAAACCAAAAGCTGAAAAACTGCTGAAAAAATGCAATTAAGACTTACGAAGGTTTGGGAAAAGAGTCGAGAAATTCGATGAAGCTCTTATCACCCATCAAGTTCACCCATTGACCAGAAGTGATGATGAACTTCAGAAGAGCATCATTCATACCCTCTTGTGATGCTGGTTCATTCTTATTGTGCTATCCGATGTGATGGCTAAAAGAAGGACAGGATTTTTTTGAGAAACAGCTTTGATCTACCTCAGACTTTTACTAGCTTTTTTTTTATTGAGAATAGCACGACATCCAGCTTCTTTGCAAAAGACTTTTTTTGTAAGCTCCCCATCATCGAGTAAGATGTCGATCCACCTACGATACTGCTTGCTGTTTCAGGCCACAACATCATCATACTCAGGATTAAAAGTTTCCTGAAAAGGGAATTGGAGGCAACACAAAAACATCAGAAAGTTACCTTGGCTCTCCTAGATCGCTTGGTTGCTGGACTTTCACTCATTGCGAACACCTTAAATACGATCAATATTGCTTGGTCAACACCAAAATTAAATTAAAGTTGCTAGAATTGGTTTCACTAAGTTGGTGAACTAAGTTGGTTTCACTAAGTTGGTTTCACTAAAGTAACCATACTTGATTTAAACAGATGAAATTTGAACATATTTTTTTTTAACTGGGGCCTACTGCATAAAGAAACTCTGCTATGCATGATTTTTCATGCATCCAGAGTCACTTTCGAGTGATTCGTGTCTAAAGTATGTGGGTGTGCGCATTTCAACTCCAAGCCCCCTGCGCCCTCGAAAGGGCTGGCCAAAAAGTGTACTTCTGCCCAGCCGACATTTAAGCGAAATGTTAATTTTTTGAACAAAGCTTTCCCGTTAATAAATTATATAAATTATATTTAAATTATGTCGATTATGTGAAACGTAGCCATATAAAGTGTTTACTGAAAGTGTATTTGTAATCATAGAGCAATATTTGAGGGTAATTTCTTTTGAAAAAACAAAAAAATGGAAAAATCCCGAATTTGAACGGGATCCCGAATTTTTTTAGCGATAATCCCGATCACGAAATTTTTTTGGCTGAAAATCCCGTCCCGAAATCCCGCTCGAACGCTAGATTCTAGCAACTTTAATTAGTGAAACCAACTCTTAGTGAAACCAACTTTAGTGAAACCAACTTAAGTGGTACACTCTCAGCAAAAACGAGTGACTTGGATCAAAAAATAGGAGGCCAAAGAAAAGAATTTGCTTGAAAAGCAAAAAATATTTATTTGAAAAAAACATTTCGTGTCATAATTCCACTTGTAGGATTGGTCCCCGGGAATTCAAATATCAACATTTGAATTTGACTGCGTGAACATGCTCCTTTAAGACGAAAAACAACCAAAACCATAGGGAGGACAAAGGCGATCGAATTTTTTTTTGAAAATGGCCTTCCCACACTTTTTTTGCCGTTTCTATCGTATTTAGGGCATATGAAACACTTAGACCTCCAAAAAACTCGCTTTTGGCTGTGGCCAAAAGTGTACTCTAGCCGTCGGCTGGTCAACATTGGTAAAGAGAAGGGTAGCACAAGCTATGCAATGAACCACTTTTTTGTCTAACCAAGAGAGTATCCTACGAATCAAAAGAATCTTACAAAAAGATAACGCATCTTTGAACAAGTAATAACACCTTTCGGCAAAACCTTTAAAAATCGGTGCATAGAGTTTTTTGAGCCTCTCGCTTTTCTTGCAGATCTCTGAGTTTATCAGCAAATTCATCGTGTGATTTTGCGTGAACGAAAAGCCTTTTTGTGCTGCCATATACAATTTGATTAATTTTTTCCACATTCCGCATTTGGCTTCAAATGACGACAGTTTCTCGAAAAGTCCAATACTCCAGATAAGGCTCATAGCTATAACAATCAAATAAAAACTATATAGGAGAGAGAGAGCAAAAGAATCAATTTTGCAAAAATGCGTCAAATGTATGTTTTTTTATTTGATAAATTTCCGTTGGGATTCGACGAATTTCGGGATCGGGATTTTGAGAAATGATCGGGCGGGATTTCGGGACGGGATTTTTGCCCGAAAAGCGATCGGGCGGGATCGGGATCCCGTCCCGTTTCCAGCTCTATTTTTTGATTTTTTTTGGTATATAATGTCAAAAACACGATTTTTGCTTGGTCCCCCTGTGGTTTAGGTCTCACCTATCCAGAGGCCATCTACAGATAAGATCCCAAACCAAAGGAAGGGGGGGGGACCAAGCAAAAATCGTGTTTTTGACATCATATACCAAAAAATTGTCACGCGATTCTGAGTCGATCTGTGTTTACAGATTTACGGAATCCGACCCAGAAAAAAAGTTATGGCTTTTCAAAGTGTATCAAATTTCTTGGGATACCATGTACAGTAGTCCTTCTGTATAGTATAGCCCTCGATATGGTGCGTATTCTATGCTGTTCCAGGGGCTAAACTATATAGAGGGATGACTAAAAGACACCACAAATCGTAATTTAAAAAGCGATAAAACAGGCGCTACCCAGGTTTATTAATTAGAAGTTATAATAAAGCGCTGTTTCGAAAGTTCAAAGTTTATAAAAAATGGTTTCGCCAAAACAGGTTTAGAAAAAGAGCATGTTTGAAAACAACCTGTTTGATAAACATACATGTGGAACAGGAACTTGTCTATAACAGTTTTTGACCGTCTTGTGGTTAAAAAATGATGGTTTTGTAGGTCAGGAGTAGTTGTAGAGGTGAAAAGCTGTTATAGACAAGTTCCTGTTCCAGATGTATGTTTATCAAACAGGTTGTTTTCAAACATGCTCTTTTTCTAAACCTGTTTTGGCGAAACCATTTTTTATAACTTTGACTTTTTCGAAACAGTACTTTATTATAAGTTCTAATTAATAAACCTGGGTAGCGTCATAAAAAAGCGATAAAAATTTATCTCTTTTTTTTTAAATAATCCTTGTTTGAACTTTTAATGCTTTTTAATTTTTTTTATCGCTTATGACATCCATGACTCAAAATGTATCTAAAAGTCTGGCGGAGGTCGCCTGATAAAAACATCTCACGACAATAAATGAAAAATAGGACAAACAATCTACGAAAATGAAATTTTTTCGGTAAATTTTTTAAATTTCGAATCAAAAATAAACTTTTCAGAAAAAAAAAGAAGAATTTTTTTGGCCACACCACGGGCTCAAACTCGCTGACTACATCATTTAGAGCTAGGCGGAACGTTTAAAAAAAGCGCTCAAAAAAGTGAAGAAAAATTGTTTTAACCAGAAATCAGTGCGCTCTCTTACCATATAAAAACGGGCAAAGCTTTTCCTTGCTGCTAAAAGACTTCTTTTTGCTCCCAAAGGACTTTTTTTTGCTGCTAATTTTTTTTGCTGCAAAAAGACTTTTTTTTGCGCCAAAAAGACTTTTTTGCTGCAAAAAGACTTTTTTTTGCTCCCAAAGGACTTTTTTTGCTGCTAATTTTATCTGCTGCAAAAAGACTTTTTTTTGCTCCAAGAAGACTTTTTTTTGCTGCAAAAAGACTTTTCGTGCTGCAAAAAGACTTTTTTTTGCTGCTAAAATACTTTTTTTTGCTGCTAAAATACTTTTTTTGCTGCAAATGTTGTTTTTGCTTCACATGCCTTCTTCGCAGCATTTTTCACTAGAAATATCAATTATTATACATATTTTGCGGTCAATTTGTCCACAAAACTTTTATTATTTCTTAGGAACGAATAAACCATGCTATACAACCCAAAATTGTGTGCTGAAAACAGTTTGTTGAGACCGAAATTCTGTTTGACTAACTAGAATCTCAATACTCTGGGTTATTCATGAAAAAAACAGTACCCACTTTAAGGTAGTCGCGACATATGCACTTGGACGGGGGGGGCGCACTTTATATTGATCTGAGAAAAGTGTTTAAACATCTGCTAAGTAACTTTTTTACGCTCAGAATGATTTAAAGCTATTTTCTGACACCTTCCTAAATGAAAAATCAATTTTTTGGAAAAGAATTCAACCAAAATTTAAGTTTTTATTTAATTTTTGCCCCTGAAATGCATAAATATCAGGTAGTCGACCTTAAAATTAAGGGAATCATTCAGACTGAGGATGTATATAATTATATCATGCCTAGAGCAGTGCCTTGAGTGATTTAGTGTGTATAAATTTAGTGTGTATGAAAAGTCGGTTTTTGCCGCGAAATTTTTAGGCGGTACTTAAGTTATTCAGCCGGACCCACCTGGAGAATAAGGAACTACCTAGGTTTCGAAAGTGGGATTAATTGATCTGTGGACGAATTGACGTGTGGACGAATTGGCGCATGCACGAACTGACTGTGGACGCATTGACTGTAAACGAATTGACCGCAAAATATGTATAATAATTGATATTTCTAGTGAAAAATGCTGCAAAGAAGGCATGTGAAGCAAAAGAATATTTGCAGCAAAAAAAGTATTTTAGCAGCAAAAAAAAGTATTTTAGCAGCAAAAAAAAGTATTTTAGCAGCAAAAAAGTCTTTTTGCAGCACGAAAAGTCTTTTTGCAGCAAAAAAGTCTTCTTGGAGCAAAAAAAAAGTCTTTTTGCAGCAGACAAATTAGCAGCAAAAAAAGTCCTTTGGGAGCAAAAAAAAGTCTTTTGCAGCAAAAAAATTAGCAGCAAAAAAAGTCCTTTGGGAGCAAAAAGAAGTCTTTTAGCAGCAAGGAAAAGCTTTGCCCTATAAAAACGCTCTACATATAGTAAACGGACACTCTCTGATAAACGCCCTCTCTTTTTTTCTTAAGCCCCACCTGTTTTTACACCATTCATTATTGATATATAAGTCTTATTGTTGTTATTGTTTCGTCCTAGAATATATACTAGATGTTCTTCGATTCCTTGCAATAGGGAATGTGTTGGTGGTGGCCGCGAAGCGGCCAACCCTTTGCTGTGTACAACACCATGTACCGATATCCAATTTTAAAAATGTTAAAATTAGTGCCGGATAGCACATAACAATCGGTCTTTTGCTCGGTCCCCACTGTTGTTTTGTCATTGCACATCCAGAGGCCATGTACAGTGGTCGAGTGGCATCGTGATAAATTTTCAATCTTATCTATTGATTAGCCATCGCCCCCAATCAATTAGATTATCTGTATACACAGGAACTCGAGTTTGAGTTTGAATAGGGTAAGGTTAAGGTAGAAATGGGGTAATGTTAAAGTTTAAATAGGATTCAAAGTCAATTTAAACTTTAACATGACCTAATTTAAACTTTAACCTAACCTGTAAAAGTGAATAATGGGTAAAGTTAAGGTTTATTTAAAGTTTATTTAAACATTAACCTTACCCAATTTAAACTTTAAAATCTCCAGTCAAATTTTTCCTTTAAAATTTAAACTTTAAATTGGGTTAGGTCTTACTTTAAATTGGGTGAAGTTTGACTTGATTTAAACTTTATTTAAAGTTTAACACCCACTTTTTACTTTTTTTCGCATATATTAATGCGGGTATGCATTTTCATCATGTTTGTGATCGCTTTTGAGCTGTGCGATATAAGTTTTAGGTAGAATATAGTGTTTGGCAGTGTCGATTGTTGTAGTCAATATGTGTGTAATGTGTAGCGCAGATCAGAAGCTACAAAACCCTTTTTACATAATTCTTTTTCTAAATTTATATGTTGAGCTATGGTCTCATGAAAACAGCAAAACCATGTCAAAACCAAAACCATGAAATTCGTAAAAAATTAAGAAAATTGATTTTTGGCCATTTGTGGTTTTTTTCAAAAAGCCATAACTCAACATTTATATTTTCAAAAATATTCTGCAAAATGGGTTTTGTAGCTTCTGATCTGCGCTTACACATAGTGAAAGAATTTTTATCACAGCACATAAAACTTTATCAATTTTTTCTGGCCACGAGTCAATTCGACAAAACAGAAAATCCGGTTTTTTATTTGTTCTGTCTATTAACCCACTATGCTATTGTCACTTAGTGAATGTTAGTATACTATTCGCTAGAGAATTTCCAGGGCCACAAAATGACTTAACGTGCACAAACAAAAAAAATGGTTTGACTACTGGTAGGTAACACTTGGTTTTCAAAAAATCGAATTTTTTTCCTAGTTTAGCCCTGGTTCTCATGGCAAAAGAAACTAAAATTATCAAGAAAAAATCTTTTTTGAATTGATGCATAAATCAAAAATGCATAAAGGTTTTTTTGCAAGAGCCATGTTGAAAAGCATGGTAGAATTGTTTTAGCTCTAAATTAAACTAAAAAATTCTTGACTATTTTTAGTTTTTGCGCGTTGGGGGACTAAGGCTAAACCGAAAAAACATCAATTTTTTGAAAACCAAGTGTTACTGTGCTTATTCAGGAGTGAAGAATCACAATTATACGGGTGATTGTCCATTGAGGAAAATTAAATTTCGAGGAAAGAATTATATACTCCACCAAAACATATACTTGTATCATCGTCACATTTCAAACTTCAATTAACTAATTCTCAAATTTCGACTATTGCGTGAGGTTAGCCAAACACTTTCACACCTAACCTGGGGGTGCTCCACAAGAAGACACTAATTTTTTTATTATCTTTCGTCCTGAGAATCACACCTCGGATACTTTGCTTGTTAGTAATTGCCCCAACCTACTCATTTCATCCTCGGTAAATCCCCACTTTCGCACAAGCTACAAAACCCCTGCAAAATCCTGTGCTGAACATGCTTTGATAATACTAAAACAACAATTTCACTTGCCGGAACTATAGTCTGGATTAGTTTCATACCCGTCAGGTATCCAGGTGGCACTCAGGTGTTGATACGCAGGAATGCCTCGGTATCGTATCTAGGTGAAACTGCGTGCGCAATATTAGCCAAGGTATTGGTACCCAATGCTAAGGTCTTTTAAGACGATGTACCGTATTTCTCTAATAAGCGCCCGGAGCGCTTATTTTTCAACCTCCTCTTAGGGGGGGCTTATTAGAGCGGAAGCGCTTATTGCAGCGGGGGCGCTTATTATCCGAAGTCTCGGCGCCGTAGGCGCCGCGAAAGTTTGAGAAAATTAATTTTATTCAAAATTCGATAACAACACAAATCAACAAACAATCAGACAATGTGGTAGCTTGGTTTAATAACATCAAGATCATTGTTTTCAAAATGAAGAGATTCGTCGCTGATCTAGCCATTTTTTCCTCTTCTTCCTTGTTCTTTTCTTCCGCTCCAACCGCCTGTCGAACCGAAGAGCGCGCCGCCAGCAGTTCGAACTGTCTCTCTGGAATCGGTCCATGTTCCTTGAAGCAGTGAATTCGATTGTCTTCGCTCCCATTATGTCAGACAGTGATCCCGCTATCGGAAAAAGAGAATTCTTTTTTGCAAAGAAAGAAAAAAAAACAAACCCTCGAATGTCTTGGCAATGGCCGCAACCGGAAGTGATTTCCAAGCATCTACGATCCACTAAAGATAGACATCCATCGAAGGCACTTTTTGGATTGCCGCCGGACTTGAATTCCTGTTGAGCGTCAATGGCCATCCATCTATCACAAATTTTAATAGAAATTAAAATTCTGCAATAAAAATCAACTCTCCGAAAATAGCAATTCATACTAGCTAAAATGGCTTTGATGGGGGGGGCGCTTATTAGAGCGGGGACGCTTATTTCTCAACCTCGCTCTAGGGGGGGGGGGCGCTTATTAGAGCAAGGGCGCTTATTGGAGCGGGGGCGCTTATTAGAGGAAATACGGTAGATACCGTATAACCTCTATTAAACGGGCACCCCCCTAATTCAAAATCGTGTTTTTGGCATTCTGTTTTTCACCCATTTGTTGAAGAATTTTCTCAAGCAAAATTACTACTCATCTTGTAACTCATCTCACTGGCTACCAATTGGGTGATAACTTTTCCGAGATCAAACTATAAAAGATGGGCAAAAACAGAATGCCAAGAACACGATTTTGAATCCTGGGGGAGCCCATTTATGGATAAAACTTAAATCTAGTACCAAAATACTTATTTCTAGTACCAAAATACTTTTTTCTAGTACAAAATTCAACATGCATAGAAAAACTCTTTGTAAAGTTAGAGATTTTTTCCTTGAGACATGAACGTGTAGCCCTGAATCTCAGCTTTCTGACTAGACTTCAATTTCCTGTAAAAAATTTCAAAAATTTGAAAATTTTGAGCTTTGTATGAAGTAACTTTTTCGACTAAAGAGAAAAGTTCAAAAAATGAAAATTTTGGCACTAGAATTAAGTATTTTGGTACTAGAAAAAAGTACCACCCCCCCCCCCGTTTATTAGAGGTTCTACGGTATCTGGATATGAATGTATACTTCTGACCAATGTATACCCGGCTGATAGATTGAAATAAGGAAGTTAAATGTTTTGTTCCAATGAATCCATATGAGAGTTAAAGTGCTGAATCTGCATGTCCACCCGGGGTGAAATTTTTGTCTTATGTTTCAGCTTCAAAATCTTTTTCGTGCACTATTCCGATATCTAAAAATAGTTTGCAGGTACAAAACGGTCATTTGGTTAAAGTAAACAAAGCTAAAAAAACGCAAAATAGCATTCTTACTATTATAAAGCCTTCTTAAAAGTGCCCGAATAAAAAAAAAGCTGAGTTGAAGGCTGAAGCCTACCTGAATTAGCAACCTATCTTGGGTTTTTCTTTGATTGATATTTTCTTTATTTTTTTTACAATTGCACGTTTTGTATACCAATGTGCAGTCATGATTATAGGCTATGGCTTATATCTAAGCTATGATAAAGTTGTAAATTGAAATGAAAATGAAAATTTCAAAAATGTCCAATGCAGGGCCATCCTACCCGTCGAACATACTCTCTTTTCGCTTGTTTAAACCTTCGTAAGCTACCGACTTTATTATAGTAACTGCAATGTGAAAACATTTATATTTGATTCATGGTTCAACTCTGGCTTTAAAAAAAGGAACAAAAGAAAAAGATAAAGACAGAGCAGAAGGATGACAGCGAGGACGAAGAAGGGATTCAGAATTTTTTTTAGCCACCTCTTGAGCCTAAAAGCATATAGGATTGACTAAGGTTGAGTTTATCGAACAAAAAAACGCTGTAGGTCACCAATCTAAAGGGCGAAAATCTAAAAAAGATTATAAGTTTACCATTTCTCACGATCAGTACTCAGGTAGCTCGATCCTCGTGGTTGAGGAGTTGGTGCACCCAGTGGTGTTACTCAAGTGAGGGATACCAATATGGGGAGGACCTAGGAGGGGAATACCCATGTGGTGGTACTCAAGTGGTATTATCCAAATAGGGGAGTAACAGGATGGAACTACGCAGAAGAGAAGTACCGAGGTGGAGAAGTACAAAGTGGCCAAAAATATTGAAAATTTTGCGTAGTAGCTCCTTGCTCCCTCGATTTCCCCGGAAAATCGGTGACAGCAGTTAAGCTACAGTCCACTCTCGATACAGTGTAGCTCGCGGGATCGGAAAAATATACACTATATCGAGGGTTACACTATATCGAAGGTACACTGTAAGCCAGTTTGGCTTAGAGCTAACTAAATGAGGTTGAAAAATATACACTATATCGAGATCTACACTATATCGAGGGTACACTGTATCGAGAGTTGACTGTACCTGCAACATGGTGTGACAAATCGATAAATTTATCGATTTCGATAAAATGGCCTTTGGCGTTATGTCATAGCAAAAATCGATAAAAAATCGATAAAAAATTTTATCGATTTTTATCGATTTTTTTTGACTTAGAGTTCTTCTACTCTTTGCTCTCTCTTTCAAAATTTTGGTCAAGTTTTTTTCGTTTATGGTATAGACTTGCATAAATTAGGATCGCCAATTGTATATTGTTAGAGTCAGTTATACCTCTTTTTCTTTGCACATCTCCTTAGTGTACCTCAGAGTTAATATTGTACTTGAAGTTACCACATAGTTTCCAATGTCAATCCTTATTTTTAGTAGGACAGGCTCGTTGGAGTTAATTTTATCATATCGAGCTTATGGCTTTACTTTGCCCATAAGTTTCTGGTTATCATCATCATGTTTAGGAAAAACTGAAAGAATTTTTTATGTACCCATGATCTAGATCCTCCCTCACCTGTAAACATTTTTACCAAGCAAAAATTTATTGAAGCTAGACAAGTAAACATATAATAGGCCAACAAATCGACAAGCTCAAATATTGTTCAAAAAAAAAGTTCATGGTGCATGAATGCTGCCGCCGCCAAAAAAATCCGATAAAGCGAACATCCATCTTCCAAAGTCATCATAGCTTGCAGATCTAACCATACAGTAACGGCATGGCCAAGGATTTTGTTTGAAGTAGGCTCTTTTTCTGCCTAAATATTGAAAAGTCACTGTAAACCAATCCGATAGTCAACTTACCTGCAAATCGATCACCATTTCGGCTAAATTTCGGTATTCACACCCCAGTCAACTTCGGTATACACACCCCAGTCAACTTCGGTATACACACACCCAGTCAAAAGCCAGCTTGGGGGACCAAGGCAAATTTTTTAAATTTTTTTCGTAAAAAAATATTAATTTTTTAGAAAATTATTTTCTGTAAAAAATTTAAATTTTTTTACACAAAAAAAATTAAAAAAATTTGCCTGGTCCCCAAGCTGGCTTTTTGACTGGGTGTGTATACCGAAGTTGACTGGGGTGTGTATACCGAATTTGCTCCACCATTTCAGCTATTGGCTTCAACACATCTACATAGGCATCAATACGGCTCAATTTGACGATTGCTAGAAGATCGGAAACCAACGAATTCTTTTCTCGGAACGGCTCAATTGTGATCGATGTAGTGGCCAGTGACTGCGAGATAGTCCACACGATTTTTAGCGAAGTCTATAGTTAAGCCTCCACCGAAGAGCATTAGATTAGAAACATCAGTAGAGACATGATTTTGCACAGTGCTGCAGGCATCATCAATTCGGCGACTAATAGTATAACCGCAAGGCAGGAAATCCTTTGCTTCCTTCATCACATTCATTTTAAAAGATTCGCTGCTAAAAATTTTGAATTTGAGAACAACCTAGGTATAAAACTCACGCTAACAATCGGAAAGATTCTAAAAATTCGATAAAACTAAAATCATCCACCAAGCGAAAAGGCTGAGCTGAGCAAGTCACGAACTTGATCAAAGAACTGTTAAATTCAGATTCGGAAGGAGTCACACTTTGCCGGAATGGAATGCTACATACCCTTAAAAATTACATTCAAACTCCGTTACAGTGTGATCACGTCATAGTGCAAAACCCGATATAGGGCGACCTTAAGTTCGATTAAGTTTGTAAAAAATCTTTATAAGCCCGATAGTATAAGTCCGATATAGTCTGAGTCTTATTATAGTGCGAGTTGTGGTCGATTACCAGTGACGCACTATAACAGGTTTGGCTGTACTAAAATAAGATTTTTATATGGGTGTTCTTACTTTAGTCCTTTAGTGCCTGATTTAGACAATGTTGCTGGACAGAGATTGCATTTCACTATTCCCTGCTCCTTATTATCTGCTTTCCTCAAGACTAAGTCGAAACGGTAGCCATAGGATTTGCTGCTCCAAAAGCTTGTCGAATGCAGGTTATCATCAAACTCAATCTGTAACCACTCAACTTATGCAAGTCGGCAATGCCTTGGTGTTTAAATTGACACGTACCTTACATCGTCTAGCTTGTTTTACCCTTGGACTGAGACTTTCGGCTTCTTCTGGCCATGATTCGTCCTCATCTTCTATCAAATTTACGACTTGTTGCATCGAAATGGAAGACAATTTGCTGAACAGTGACATAGTTAATGAAGTAAAGTTTACTTCTGGCCAAAGGCGGAAGCCAAAAGATGAAAAACTTGAAGGCGTAAGTCGGAAGTGAAAACGTGGGCAAAGTTAACAGTACAGGTCATAGAATATCATTCAAACTGACGACCAGACACCAAAGAGCATAATAACTCTAAGCCCGAAAAATCGATAAAAATCGATAAAATTTCGATAAAAAATCGATAAAAAATTTTATCGATTTTTTATCGATTTTTTTGAATAATTCTTGTTTGAATCGATTTTATCGAAATCGATAAATTTATCGATTTGTCACACCATGACCTGCAAGCTCTTTATACAAAACACAAAAGTTTTTCATTTAAAAAAATGAATAGTTTGCAGACGAATAAAATTCAAACTTAAACTGTTTGATAATATTACGAATTTTTTCGGACCACCCTGTTCACACGAGGCCTCGTTTCCTCGAAATTTAATGGACTTTTAAAACGTGTGGCGGCCCATTATTCTTAACAAATATGGTTGATGTTAAGTATTGAAAAAAAGCCTTAGACTCTCCGCTTTCGTTTGAGTATTTACTGAGCTGAACATGTTTTAAAAATTTGATCTAGTCACACGTTTTAAAGTCCATTAAATTTCGAGGAAAAAATTGCGACCAAAATTCGGCGCGCTGGGAAATCGCGAGTTTTCAACTTTTTTCAAAAATTCAAAGTGCATTGGATAGCCGAGACCCGGAGCTTTAATAATTACGGATGGTTTGCCAAAATTCGACTTTTGGACAGAATTAGAGCCAAAACAAAACACCAAAATTTGAGCAAATTTCACGCATTTTTTAAACGGCTTAATTATGGATGGAAATTTTTAATTATTTGGAATTGTTGTCTATAGTTTTGTAGAGCATGCTTTCCGCTTTCTTTTAAGTCCAAACTTGACGCAAAATGATGCACAAGAAACAGCGATCAATGCATTCATCTGCTAGCACTAAAATATCGGCAAAAAATGGATCGAAAAAATTTTTGAATTTTTTAGTCCTGAGAGGAAAACTGGAATTCGTGTTTTTGACCAGTTTGACACGCCGTGGAGGGGTACCCAGGTGGGGGAGCCCAGTTTGGGTACCCAGCAGTCCATGTTGTCGGATAGCCATGAGAATTAGCATTTTTTTCATACCAAACTTGAAAACAAAATAAAACAAAACCCCAGCTAATAAAACTATGTTTGAATTCCATCTTTTTTGGTTTTTTCAAGATGTATAGGTACCCTTTTTGGTGTAATTACCTTGGGGGACCAAGACAGTTGGTCAATCTTTGGTAACTAACTTTTTTTGAGAACTTTAATTTTTAGTGCGGAAATTGTTAGGAAACAACTTTTTTATCGTTTCTGGCGTATAAAAATTACTTAGGAGACGTTAACCATATTTACAGTTAACCAAAAATTATCAGATATACATTTGCCTACAAAAGCGGATGAAAATGGATGGTTGAAGTTGGAAGAGTTATAAAACTCCTCTTTTTACTTCATTTTGGTACACTTTTGTTTTTTCTAACTTCAACCATCAGTTTCTCAGCCCTGTGTAATTCTAAAAGATTAGTCGACATGTCATTTTGTACATTAAAAGAAGAGCTTTCAAAAATGCATTAGATGTTAATTTTTGACGGTACGTGACAAAATTTGCCCGCGCCGAAATTTGCCCGCTACTCAAATTCTACATTTGATAGCATGGTTTGTTTTTAATTTAAATTTTTTTTTAATTTTTCAGGCCATTTAGGTGAATATACACCTGCCCAGCACGTACCTACCCTCGATTTTGGGATTCGGATGGGCGAAATCGCAGTTTTGGTCCTATCAAACAGGATTTACCATTTTACGTCAAAAATAAGGGTTTGAATGTGGTATGTTGACGGTGACTTTTCAAAGATAAAGATAGAGAACAGTCAAAGCAGTCGATGAACTATATACTTGCATAAAGACTGAGCTGAAATTCCAGTGGCAATCCACTGGAATTTTTGATAAAAGTGGCAATTTGGTGGAGAACCAGTGATTTGCCGCAAGAATGTCAATGTGCCATTGACAGTCCACTGGAACGTAAAAAACCGAAAACGAAACTAATAAAATCGAAACCCAATACAGCCAGCTAAGTGTGTAACTCATTCATGTACATTCTCGAAAAATTTGAGTAGTGGGGAAATTTTCTCCCTGGCAAATTATGTCCGGGCAAATATTGGCAGCGGGCGAATTTCGGCCTCCGATAAATTTCGGTCCGGGCAAATTTTGTCCGTGTCCGAATTTTTGATAAAAAGCATCAAAAATGAGTTGGGCTCGTTTTGAAGTTCAAATTCGAAATAACCAAAATTTTCAAATCTAACGTTCAAAAATTTTTGAGTTCAAACATCGAATCGAACTGGACATTCGAAAATTTTCGAACAGGTTCATGCATACTCCACCGAAACACGTCGGGCAAACCTTTTTCTTGCCGTAAAATACTTGTATGAAAAAAATTTACCGCAAATTTACTTTTTTGGCCGCGAAAAGAATTTTCTCTGCCGTAAAAAAATTGCCGTAAAAATACTTATTTTTTGCAGCAGAAAGACTTTTTGTTGCCGTAAAAACACTTTTTCGGATATAACTGATTTGGTTTGCTAAAAACCTGAAATATGCCACGACAAACATTATTTCTGCCACGAAAAACCTGAAATGTAAAAAAAACCCGTCGAAAAGACTGAAATATGCCACGAAAAAAATATTTTTTTTCGTGGCACATTTCAGCTTTTTTGTGGCATATTTAAGTCTTTTTGACGGGTTTTTCGTGGTACATTTCAGGTTTTTCGTGGCAGAAATAATGTTTTTTCGTGACATATTTCAGGTTTTTAGCAAACCAAATCAATTTATGCCCACTTTTTCTTGCCGCCAAATCACTTTTTTCTGCCGCGAGTTTTCTTTTTTTGCCGCAAATAAATTTTCCGCCAATTTACTTTTTTTGCCGTGAAAATACTTTTTATTGCCGCTAATTGACTTTTTCTGCCGCAAATTTTTTTTCGCCAATTTACTTTTTTTGCCGCGAATTTACATTTTTCCGCTGCAACTTTTTTGAAGTTCTTCGCCGCTAATTTACTTGGTTTGCCGCTTTTCTGCCTGTTATCTATGTTTTTGACGTTTTTTTCGCGTTTATTATAAATACTGTTCATTCTCAACAGATAGCCTTTCAAACACAGAAATAATTTCTGCTTACGTTATATTTCACCCCAGTACCCAAGAAAACTCTTTTTAAAGGGGGGGGGGGGGTTGAAATTCCTATATTTTTTGTTCATTTTTTTTTCTTTTTTCAGAAAGTTCACCAACTTCTAGAACAAAAGCTATCGAGAAATCGATAGCAATCATTTCCAGCACTGTTTCGCCGCCAGCAAATACATTTAGAAAGTACATAGAAATTACGGGTATACGACATTTCACCGCGGCGACATTTCACCGCCTACGACATTTCACCGCCGGACATTTCACCGCCTGCGACATTTCACCGCCGCTATAATGAACCACCATTTATGCTGTATTAAAGGGTTCTATTCCCGTCCAGGGTTCCATCCTATATGGTTATCTATCCGGATCAACTGGTATCAAACGAATCAACAAGTATCAATTTAGTCAAAATAAAAACAATTTTTGTGCTGAATACGAGTATTACGATAACAATGACCTATTAATCAACGTTACAAGACCTCTTTTATCTATGACACATTCCACACCTCACCCACCTTGGACCTTTCAACAAGACCTTCGAATGACAATTTCTTTATCAATTGTAATGAGAGTAATAGCAAAAACACTAATGGATTTAACTAATTTCCTTTTTTCTTGACAGCTTTCCAACTTCTAGGAAAATAGTGCTGGAAAATAAACGGTGATTTCAAGGATTTTTCGACGCCTCAAAAAGTAACTGAATTCTTTATTTTAAAATTGTTGCGTGTTTTACGGCCACTTACCCGAGTGACCTTGTATTTATTTGAAAGCCCGTTAAATTCTGCACCAGAAAAGTGTTTCAGTTAAGCGAATATGCTCTCGTATGAAAAATACAATCAAATAACTGAAACAACCCGAAACTCTCCGATTTCGTGCAATCGACCCCTGAAAAAACCGCTAGTAGCACTTTTTGAGAGAATTTATCTCCTATCTTGTTCAGCGTGAAATTTTGAACAAACTGCTCGCATTGGTATAAACCGCCTTTTAAATGTTAATTCGTTTGATATATAGATCGTTTGATGGTCATTTTATCCACACAATTAAACGTATTAAACCCCGTTGAGAAGACCTGTTTATCGTTTAATCTGTTTTCTCGAGCCCGTTTATCGTTTAGTTTAATTTCTCTTAAAAACCGTTTAATCGTTATGCTGTTTTATCGGTCCACGCTATGCTTTAGACCTGCTTTTACGGCTGTTAATCGCTTTTTTATAGAGCCAAACTCTATAAACTTCGTGTTGGACTTGTTTTAATTCATTCAACCACCCTAAACCACTCTCAACGCCCCAAATAGCACCAAACCACTCAAAACAACCCAAAAAGTCTCATATGACCTAAACCACCACAAACCACACAAACCTACCCTAAGCACCCCAAATGTCCAGAAATCATTCGAATCACCCGAGCCACCTTAAATACCCCAAATACCGTATAACCTCTATTAATCTCCACCCTCTATTAAACCCCACCCTCTAATAATCCCCCACCCCCCGAGAGGGGTCGAATAATAATCCCCCACCCTCTAATAATCCCCCCCTCCGATTTTCGAGGTGACCTTGCTGGTTTTTTTTAACATTTCACTAGTTAATTTCCATGTTAAAACTTAATGATTTTTTTCACAAATGAGGCCTTGATCCTATAAAATTCAGCTTTCATTTCAAACACTATCGAACAGCTTATTTTCATTGATATTTTTGATTAAAATCTAGTTTTCGTCAACATCTAGGGGCTTATTTTTTTAATGTCCTGCCAATCTCGACTTAGTTTTTCTCTAATCTTGCAAAAAATGTCAAGGCCATTCAATTGCCCACTTGGTTTAAGCCCGCTATTTGTATATCCTCTGATCCATTGACGGATTTGTTGAAGGCACAAAGCAAATAATTGCGTTGATACTTAAAGAGAAATATCAAAACTAACCATTAAACAGTTTGACAATCACTTCTCAGAGAATTCCTGTCGGGCTCAATCCACCCATTCCAAGACGATCTCAAGTGCTGGCGGATCGCAGCCGCATAAATCGCAACCGTAAATTCGACTACGGAATGTACACTCGGTAATGTACCGAAATGGTATAAAAAACGAATGATTAATTATTTGTGTTCTAAGCATTTGCATCGCTAGGGTCGAAAACCTGTTCAACTTCTGAGATTGATAGATCACTAATAGTATGTACGGAATATTAAACTGGCGTTGCGTAGAGTGGAGAGACTCGGCATGGCTACCAAACGCAACGAGAAGGAATGGTGGAAGACTTTCGCGCGCACTAGGGCTTATGGTCTGGCTTTGTTGGAGAGCAGTTGTACAGCTGAAGTCGACTTTTGAACGCAAAGTAGCTTTCTGGATATACAAAAATCATGTGGAAGAAAAAAGTAAGCGAAAGTGAGACGAAAATTAAGACGTCAATACACGTAAGACAAAATATAGGCGGAATTTTTTATTCCATAAATAAAAATTACATTTTTAAAATAACGTTTTTAAAAAATTTGCGGCGCCTTCGGCGCTAAAAGGTTGAAGTATAATCCCTCCCTCTATTAATCCCCACCCTCTAATATCCCCACCCTCCGAGGAGGGTTGATTAATAATCCCCTGGGGGGAAAGAGGTTATACGGTAGTCTCAGACCATCCAAAATCACTTAAAACCACTCAAAACCGCCATAAACACCCCGAATGGTTGCATTATTCAAATCGCATAGATCCATTCAAAACCACCCTAACACCCCGAATGGTCTCAATCATTAAAACCGCTCCAAACCTCTTAAAACACGTCAAACCATTTAAAAGTACCTTGAACGCCAAAATGGCTCTCTAAACCACACAAGTGCCCTAAATCACTTAAACCACAACTAGAGCCCCATACCGTCACAAACTGTTTTTAAACTACCCTGAATACCTCAAATTACGTCAAAAACCTCCGGTATCCTAAATTGTTTCAGAATTGAAATTTGGAATGCAGCAATATGCCTATATTTATATTACAAATATCATGACGGACCTAGAGGAATTAAGACGAAAAAAGACAGAGGGTAAAGACTGAGATGAGGCCGAAAGAAGAGAGGAGATACATTCAAACCTGACGTAAGAGCACTCGACAGGAGGACACCTCTGACATGAGAAGCACCTTTGGCTGGGTGCGCGCGACGTTTCGCTCCCAGGACGTTTCGCTCCCGGGCCGTTTCGCTCCCGGACCGTTTCGCTACCGACCGTTTCGCTACCGGCCGTTTCGCTCCCGGGGCCGTTTCGCTCCCAGGACAAAAATATGTATTAAAAAATTATGGGAGAAATACACTATTTAATATAAAATTTATTGACCGAAACAAACAACAAACATAACAATTTCATAACAACAATAAAATACGATAATGCAATAACATTTAAAGATCTATTCGTATCTGCGCTTTAAACATGACTCTCTAATTGCTTCTTCATATTTTGGACCATGTGGAACAGGCACCCAACATTTTCACACCAGGAAATACTTGCTCAATTGCATGATCGCGGCCAATTCGAAGTCGACGGAAAACTTGTTGGAGCAAACGTCGGCCAGACTGCCTTTGTCATTTCGAACATCTTTTCATATGTTTGTTGCTGCTTGTTGAGAAGTAGAGCATACATCACGGGAAAGACAAAGCCATCTGCGTTCAGCCAATATGACGTAGACCTGTAAATAATAGTAGTTTTCAGTAATATGAAATAGCGGCAGAGGAGTTATCGAGAACGTCCCATCAGCAAACACGACCTTCATTTGATTTGCCCAATCACGATGAAACAAATTCTGTAAATCAACAATAAAAAATAGATGAATAATATATAAACCTGTTTTCATCGGCTAGATCACCAAGCAGAACAATTCATTACTATAACGACCGTAGGCTTCTGGAATAACGATGTAATAATGATGTAAAATATAAAATTATTACCGATACGATTGGCTCAGGTTGTTCATTAACGGCTGGTAAGTGATCCTCAACATTTGCCAGTTCTTCCTCGACTTGTTCCACCACGGAGCTGATTGACTTCCAGAACGTTTGCTGGTTCAGTATATTTCATTACTTGAATAGCCTTCGATAAGATCTAGCATGCTTCGAGCGTTCCATCACTAAAAAAACCTTTAATGTTATAACACAGCAATTGTTCTTAAAAGCCAAAATGTATCACAAAAAAATAAACAAATTATCGGTATTATTTTTCTTCCCGGGAGCGAAACGGCCCGGTAGCGAAACGGGCCGGTAGCGAAACGGCCGGGAGCGAACGGCCCGGGAGCGAACCGTCCTGGGAGCAAAACGTCCTGCTCCCCTTTGCTGATGCCTAGAGGTGCTCTCATATTCCTGGTTCATCTGTACTCGAAAAAATTACAATAAACTACACATTCACTTCTTTTCTGCGCAAAAAACAACATAAAGCGGGTTCACTATAAGAAACAGAATTAAACAATTGATTAATTCTTCTGCTAATTCTACAGCTTTGGCTTTTAACAGAGAATGAGCATATCGATTTGCAGTGGCAACTTAGGTTTAAAGCGGCAAATATTCGTTGCAAATGCAGATAAGAACAAGAACCAGCAAACGTGCGACGCTGAAAAGTACAATTACCGTATAACCTCTATTAATTAGGCACCCCCTAATTCAAAAAACGTGTTCGTGGCATTGTGTTTTTGATCCACTTTTGTCACTTCTCTCAGGCAATTTACAACCATTTTGTAGCTCATCTCACTAGCTTACAAATGAGTGTACTTGCCTCAGAGAACTTTCCAAAATGGTAGTGAAAAACCAATGCCACAACACGATTTTGAACGAGGGGTGCTAATTATAGAGGTTAACGGTACGTCGTTTTTACACAAGTAGTATCCCACTTACATAACACCCGAGAGCCTGTAGCGAAAATGGCGAGCCAGTCAGCGCTTGAAAGAATCTTCTGTTGTCAGATGATCAAAGCTAAGATCCCGCACCCAGGCGGCTGAAACCACCGATAAAATTAAAGTGAAGAAAGAAAAAAAGAGAATAATAATCCCCCATATCCAAACTGAATATTACCTTATTTTTTTAATTGATTTTGAGAGCCGAGCATCCACAGTAGAATCGTGACGAAAGAAATGGCGTGTCCCTCCGAAATAACTAGTGAATTTTGCCAACACCGCATTCTTTCGAGCTACGGCGTGCTGTATATACAAGTAAGGTTAACGATTAAAATGCAACCAAAGCACCACCATGATTTCGCAAGCTGTCAACTAAATAAAGGAACTTACCACCAACAAGTCAGCATCGAAATCATCAAAAGCATGGAAGAATAGGACTGCATAGAACATAGCTGAGCACACTGATAACAGCCAAGAACCGAGTTTTTGGACAGCAGCCACACAAGCGAAACATAGCACCTGAAAAAAGCCATGAATTCGATATGAGAAGAACTTCAAAAATAGACTAACCAGAGCGCTCAGATTGAATGCGTTGGAAGCTTCGATTTTGAGCTACGTTTTTCTTGATGACAGCATAGTTATGGACCTGAAAATGAAATACAGCAATCAAGATGTGAAGGACCGATGTAAGACACCTTAGTAGTCGGGCAAATAAATGACCAGATTTTAAAACAACAAAGTTGCATTGGGGGAAGGTGAACGAGAACAGTGAGAGTGCGAGTGAAAGTGAGAGTGATGTGAAAATTTAAGATTTTCCCATTGGGATAGAGTGCGAGTGAGAGTGAAAACAGAGGAGAGAGAGCTTTTTTCATTTTGCATTGGGACAGGTGCGAGTGAGAGTGAGAAGCAGAGTGTGAGAGTGAAAGAGCTCCATTGAGGACTTGATTTAGTGAAAACGTTGTTATTGTGGGTTCAAATGAGCGTTTTTGACCGTTGGGTACCAATCACTTTCCTAAAATATCATCTTCCCGTTAAAGATGTTTTAAAAATTTATAATGAATAGGACTTACGCCTCAAACAAAACGTTAAAAAAATGGGCGCATCGCATATCTCTATATGCAAATGATCCTAGCGTTTCAGTTGATGGGTTTTTTTAAAACAACTAATAGATGACTAAGTAAAATCAAACCTCACACGTTGAAAATTCAAATTATTCAAGTACAACCACAGATAAGTCTAACGACGACAACCACAGTATATAATATGCAAAACACACACAACCACAAAGAAAATTATTCTTTCGATCAAGTTTCTACCGGTCCGATTTATCTTTTCTGTATTCTGCAGATGACAGCGAATGTCTTGGAAGCATAGCTACGCTTTCGAATGTTGCTTTTTGCGTATCTTCGATTTTGACTGACTTGTTGACAAGCTTGACGATTTCCAACTGAGCACGCCTTGCCAAACAGGAGCAGTCTCTTAATATTAAATTTTAATATCTCGAAAGGCTGAATTTGATAAGCGGAGCTGACCTTTGAGAATTCCTTTCATCTTCTTTGACCAACCGCAGGCACTCAATGCGATCTACTACCAGACAGCGAGAATGAGCAAGTAATTTTGAAAGGCCACTAACCATTTCGTTCAAATTAAATTCGGTCATCTCTTTTTCAGGCAGCTTTTGGAGTATTCGGCGAAAGCTTCGGCAGAGAGTTGCGTCATCAGGAGCTTCACCTGGTAGCTTCAGAGCTGTGCAATCAGCGAAGTTGAAGCGCTGCATCTAACTGTTGAAACTTACACAATCACTGTCATCAGCCGTGAAGACTTCATTGGGCATTGAGGCCACTTTGAGATGGAAATAAGCGTCTGAAGCAGGCTGAGCATCGTCACCACCACCATATTTTGCTGGAAAAGAGCCATCATCTGAGCCAGTGCAGCAGCTGATTGAGCTTCCCATATTTGTTTGAGCTGCACGGGGTTTCAAAAACTCGAATTTGTGTTCAGTTTAACTCAAAAAACGCCAAGATTTTTGAGAGTATCTTTTCGGAATTTATTGGTTTTTTTTTTGCTTTTTCCCTGTAATGTTTTATAGCAAAATATGAACTTTTAGAAACAGAATTACACCATCTTAACTTTCTATAACACATAGACATCATACACGAAGGTGGTGTGCAGCGTCAAATTTCGCCATAAAATCACTCAAATGCAAAAAGATATCGAGAAAGTCAAATGTTTAAAGTAACTTTTTATTGAAGTGAATATAACGGATAACAAATGTGCAAGATAGGTGCATTAGGAACATTACTTTTAATGGATCATACCAACTTCTTCATCGAGCGTCATACACCAGCACTAAATAATTGTGAAATGATGTAGGCACACGATTAATTGATGTTAAAATTAACTATTTATTTGGAAAGCCTGTTGAATTCTGCAACTGATAAGAGCCTTAGTGGACACAAAATTATTTCCGATTATGAAGATACAATCGAATAACTAAAACAACTCAAAATTGGGAATGTCCATTCAATGGCTTTCTAAAAAAATTTGTAAAAAGAATTTTTTCGGAAGTTTTTGGGGACACGGACAATTCACCGCCGGACAATTCACCGCCCGGGACAATTCACCGCCGGGACAATTCACCGCCGGGACAATTCACCGCCGGGACAATTCACGCCGGACAATTCACCGCCCGGGACAGTTCACCGCCATTTTTTGAAAGTGTTTTTTATTTTGCAAGTTTTGTCTTTCGATCTTTGTCTTTGTGATATGTGAATTGCTGAATTAAATGTATTGTGATTATTTTTTAGCTATGGATGCTCTAACTATGCTAGACGATCTTGGAGGTTATTCAAGCGATGAAGAAATGAGCAGTAAGCCCTGGTTGAATTCGAGCAGCAAGCGGTGGTGGAAGTCAACCGCCGCACAGTGAGTTATTTGTTACTTGAATTATTATGTTATTGTTTTCTTTCTCGTTTCGTTTCTCGTTACGAAACCGAGCCTGACATTGCAATTAAGTGCCGTATGTTCTTTTAGTCTTCGAATGTTTTGATTCTTGATTTCAGGATCATCACTGCAATGGCGAAGTGAACTAGGGGCGAAACGATACAGGGGCGAAATAACAAGGGGCGAAACGATACTGGGGCGAAACGAACAGGGAGCGAAAGGATACGTACCCTTATATCAGGACCTTTTTGTTGGATTTGTGTTTAACTTGAATATGTTAAGGGATCGTCAGCCGCCGTGGAGACTTCGTGCCGCCTATGTTCGTCACTCTTCTTTGGAATGTGTACGAAAGGACTACGTGAAAGCTATGATGATCAGACCACCGAAGAATTTCTATCTGGTATTGCGCACAACTATCGTATGGAGGATCTTTAAAGTTGAAATTTAATGTTGTTATTGTTT
>SADC01000153.1:0-211203 GCA_004194705.1 Ditylenchus dipsaci | reverse complement strand
AAAAAGAGGCGCCGGATTCCGAAAAAACACGAAAGTCGGCGTCTGTGCCAAAATTGACGGAAAAAAATAGAGAAGAGGTTCCTGGTTCGAATCCACCTGGGTGCATACTTATTTTTTTGCCAACATATAGTCATCACCGAGCTTGCTGGTTCGAATCCCTCTGGATGCAAATAATCCCGAAGTCCATTCAAGGTCCGGATCACAGGGTGCTTAGGGTACATTTTTTGAAATAGGGTTAAATAGGGTGGTTTTGGGTGCTTACATGCTCGACAATTTATTGTCACATCACTGGTTATGAGTTGTTTTAGGTAGTTTGAGCGATGTTGGGTGTTCAGGATGGTCAGAGGTATTTGAAGTGCTTTGTGATAGTTTTGGACCTCAGGGTGTTTGAAGTGATTATAAAGAACACAAAAACAATCCACAGCACTAAAAGAAACCTGGAAGATACCGTGGATCAATCAAACAGTCCAACCGAAAAATATATACCGAAAATATATTTTACTGAAGTAGTTCACTGGCAAGAAACGTATTCTGTCATTGTTTTGAAGTGTTCAGAAAAACTTCGAAAAAAGCTGAAAAAGACTGAATTTATACAATGGGGGCTATTTCGGACCTATATTGTCCTATAAAACAAGTTTCCGACAGAAAAATGGATCCTTAAAATAAAAAAATTTTACCGAGGTGCGAAGTCGAAGTGCAAAATACGAGGTATGAGGCGGTTGGCCAGACTTGCGGACCAAATTTTGCGGAAGCAACATTTGCGGACAAAGATTTGCACACAAAGATTTGCGGACGAACATTGCGGACCGACTTTTGCAGATGAACCGAAGTTTGGCAGAAAAGGAACAGAAAAAAGAAGGTCTCTCAACCAGGAGTGAAGGGATGACATCATTAAAATAGGGTTGTAGAATTCTCCGGAGAAATAAAAACGGAGAATTCTTCGAAGGATTCTCCGAGAATTCTCTAGAAATCTCCAAAAATGGGGAGAATTATTAATTTTTATCGAGCTTAGCATTTCAAAACCATTTTATTGCCAACACATAACAATTCAATAAATATCATCCGTGAAGAAGTCAATTCCTGTTCGAGGAAGTCGGGGGATATTCCAGTTGCAAAAGCCTACAAAAAGTAAGGTTGAAGAAGAAAAATTAAGGAAAACAAATCCTTGTCAACAAAATGTCCAGCTCCTCTTGATTGTCTTTTGAAGTGCTTTCAAACCAGTGCTTGATTGTTCCTAAATTTCCTTGAGACGAGATTTCTGCCCCTTCTGATAATTCGCGATCTTTGACTTCGGCGAAAAGCATCGACTTCGACGAGCTGCAGGTCTCTTTGAGAGATGATCAATTTGCTTCCTAGCTCAGAGCCTAACTTGTGCAGTTCTAAATTTCAACCTGGTTAGCATTAAGTTTAGCATCTTAGACGAAAACAACCTCCAAAGGCTTCTCCATTTTAGCTGCATCTGACTTGTAACGCTTGTTGCAGAATTTGGAGTAGCCCGCGATGACAGCATTTTCATTCTCATTTGTTTCTTGCTGCAGCTCAAAATATGTCCATCGCTTTTTTCGACATCTGAGAAGATGAATTAACAATAATACAGGACGCAACAATTTATGGAGAAAGCAAAATGAAAGACCGCAGAGCGCAAAACACGTCGTAAGTAAATGAGTAGATTGATTTTCCAGCAGCGAGATTCTCACCCGAAAACTTTTCGCTGCAGTTTAATTTTTTTTTCTCTGATTTTCTTTGACGGAGAAATAGGTCGGAGATTCTAGAGAATCTCGGAGAAATCTCCGGAGAATTCTCCGAAGAATTCTTCATTATCCAACCTTAATTAAAAACGAAGTTAGTCGAACCTGTGACTTAGGAGATGCTTATATGAAGTTCGCAAATTCTCGTCCGCAAATCTTTGTCCGCAAGTTCGCGCCCGCAATGTTCGTCCGCAAAACTTTATCCGCAACTTCTCGTCCGCAAATGTTGTCCGCAAATCTTGCGTCTGCAAGATTTGCGGACGTAAGATTTGATACGCAAAAGTCGAGTCGCAAACCTCATTCGAAAAATTTTGTCCGCAATAATCACGTCCGGAAACACGCCTCCGCAAAATATTGTCCGCAAGCCTGGCCAACCCTTACGAGATGCGAGTTCATTGTGGCCACCCTGACCTCACCACCCACCTCGACCTCACATCTCTACCTCACATCTCCATTGTGGCCAAGGCATAAATGCATACAATGACATCTATTAATACATGAATAAAAAAAAACGAAATTTGTTATATTTTTGAAAATTTTGTAACAAAAATAAACGGCGCCGACTAAAAAAGTAGTACTATCGAACCTGAAAAAACTATATCGAGGTTAGAATGTACACTAATATGCTATAAGTGTCACAATGATCAGTGTCGCTGTGACACTGATCTTACTCTAGCTATCTCTCTGATCTCTATGAAGTATGCGCACACATTATTTTTAGTTCCACACTTCTAACAGCCTCTTTTTTTCTAATTTTCAAGGCTCAAGTACGTACTTAAAGGGGCATACCAGCGCGTTACGCCGCAAATTAAGGCGGGACCAGGAAGTTTTCAAAAATCGTCCTTGTTTTCACTCGTTTTATGCCAATTCTGATATTTATGACCTTATTCTACTTTTGAAAAGTAGGCAGAAAACTTTCGTCGGATCAGGTGAAACGCTTATAGATGACAGTCATGAGAGAAATAAGTTGCTGATCCCTCCTTAATTGCAGTGTACGCGGTGGGCAGACTTGCGTACAATATTTGCGGATGCGTGTTTCCGAACGTGATTATTGCGGACAAAGCTTTGCGAATGAGGTTTTGCGCCTCAACTTTTGCGGATCAAATCTTGCGGACGCAAGATTGCGGACAAACATTTGTGGACGAGAAGTTGCGGATGAAGATTTCGGACGAGAATTTGCGAACTTAATATAAGCATCGACTAAGTCACAGGTTCGATTAACTTAGTTTTTAATGCTGTCGTCCTTCACTCCGGCTTGAGATACCTTCTGTTTCTGCCCTTTTCTGCTAAACTTCGGTTTATCTGCAAAGTCGGTCCGCACATATTCGTCCGCGAATGTTGCATCCGCGAAATTTGGTCCGCAAAGTCTCGTCCGCAAATCTTTGTCCGGAAATTTTCGTCCGCAAAAATTGCGTCCACAAAATTCGGTCCGCAAGCGTTGCGTCCGCAAAATGTTGTGCGCAAGTCTGGCTAACCCGTAACGCGCTGGTATGCCTTTTAAAGCCATTTTTTGTATTTTGAAAAGTTGAATTCAGAGCCATTTATTTTTAAAATATCAATTGAAACTATAGAATTTTTAGGATAGTAAAAGAGCTAAGAAAGCTTATGTTTTGAAGTAATATCATTTATTTAGTATCTAATACTTTTGCAATATTTATCACTAGACGAGCAGTCCTCAATCCACGCTTCCAGAGCATCCTTTTGAAACAATTTTAAATTCTCTTAACAATAACTTGCTGATTTCTAATATTTTATTTTCCGTGAACTACTCAAAAAAGCTAATGTCAGTTCAAAGGGAATAAGCCTCATCTTCTGGAGACCACTGCCTGAATGGGTACCATCTGGGTCCCACCTTGAAAGCACCACCTGCGCACCACCGCATGGGTAACACCAGCTAACAAAACATTTCAACGGGGTGAATCAAGGCAACCGGATTCTTACCACTACTAACGTTCATGTTGTGGTGTCGGAGTCGCCCTTGCCGGTGGCAATGTCTTAGTGGTGGTAGTTGTGTTCACGACGTCGACCTATTCACGATATCAATTTTTCAAACAAAATTCAAACACTTGGGCTTTTACGCCCTCGCCGATGGGAATAGTTCGAAACTATATACCGTATTTTCTCTAATAGCTAACCTCTTTCTAAAAACTCACCCATCAACTTCTAGGTTTGTACCTCGGCATAGAGTGAGTATTTTTCAAAATTCTTTTTTCGCATTTTCTCAAATCCCACAAGCTCTACTGATTCGCTTTTTAAATTTAAGGTTAGCACTTAGAATTTACGAGATCGATCTCAAATTTTTCTGATTTTTGAGGCTTGAGAAATAACCAGGTGAGATAACCAGGATGAGCTATCAAAGAAAATACGGTAATTGAAAGAATACTCAACAAATTTTTATTTCAAAATAATTCCTTTTTTGAATTGACCTGGTACCGCCTTTTAAAATATTCCTATCGGCAAGTTTGGCGTCATTTGGTTGGTCAAATGATAAAAATTAATCAAAAAATTTGCAAAGCAAAATTAAAAGCCTGCAACTATAACCAAGCGTGTTTCGAATTTCAGAAAGCCACCTAGTATTATAAGGATATTTTTTTCTAAAATGCTACTGATTTATTTCATATATTTGCTAGCTACATTACTATATGCTTTGATAAATATCAGCAAAGCAGACTCTCTTATCGAGCTCTCCTCAAAACTAGACGAATTAAAACAAGAGCAATCAGCACTCAACTCTTATTCTATTCTTAAAAAATCTTTGCGCAGTCGTAATCTTCGAAACTTATTATTTCACTTTGGAAGTCGGCTAACCGATCTTGAAAATTTTCTTGAATTTTACAACAAACTGGTTGAGTTAGAGAAAAAATTGAGCGTTTTGATGTTCTTTCAAATGCAGTGCCAGTCACTGTTGTTCGAACAAACCTTTTAAGAAAAGCTACAGCTATTTTAGAGAAACATATAAAATATTTTCCGCATGTGAAGTATTTCAAATATTTTTTAGAAGGAATAGCGCTGTCCAATTTTTAATGGGGATTGGACTAATATAATGGAGGAAGAATTTTTCAATGCAAAGCTGCTGCACCAATATTATAAAAACTCAATTTGGAAACATAGCAATATTGTAAAAAAAGCAAACAATATTACTTCAGAGTGAGATTTTTAATTTTTCTCTTAAATTTCTCTCTTTTTCTGCTAAGATAGTTCAAGAACGGGCGCTAGTGCAGAATCTGTTGCTCCCAAACATGCAAGCTGTTTTAAAAAAAACAGCTTTTCCCCCTGTGTTTTTTTAAGGTGGCCGTGTTGATTGTACACATTTTAATCACCATAACTACCGTAATCACCATTTGAGTTTCAAAAACAACAGGGGGGGGGGCGGCAAGGCAGTTTTACAGAAAAAACAAACAGGGGGACCAAGCTGTTTGGTAGCAACAGATTCTGCACTAGCGCCCTACTATTTTTTTATAAATTTTTCTCCTAAATTTCTCTCTCTTTCCGCTAAGGTAGTTCAAAAACGATTGATGCATTGTCTCGGTTAAAGGACCATGCTTGTTGATGATAATGAGGATCTGGCAAATTCAAATGCTCCGAGACACTCTTTTTAATCCAAAAATACTTTTGAATAATGTATTGGGTTGATTCATAATTAATGCGAATTTTTCATTGTAATTTTATTCGACAACAAAACATTTCAAAGCATAATCATAAAATTCTAATGGATCACTCTGGGGCATATTCGCCATCAACATCAATAACAGCTTCCATTTACTTGGCAGTTGATCAATTCCGCGAGCAAAGAAGCGAGCATTCTTGGATGCAATCCACGCTTTGAGATCAACAACAGTTCGTCCATCTCCTCGAAGACCTTCCCCGCTAGAAAATTCTTTCGAGACTGGTTGACGTGGTAGTCTGTTGGAGCTTTTGTCGGCCAATCGCCTCTTCGCCAAAGAGTTCGACAATATCGCGAAAAGACTGCGCTGCCTTCCATCCTTTCTCGAAGTGTTAGAGCATGATATGGCGAATGTGAAGGTGATTTTCGACGCGCATTCTTCTTAACTAAAAGCGAGGGCATACTTTAAAACAAAAAAGCAAATTTAAAGAAGAAATAGATCAAAGGAATCATAAGGCAACAAAAATCCGCGTTAATTATGAATCAACCCAATATTTTTGGTATGTCAAAAAAAAACAAGAGTTACCGTATTTTCTCTATTAATCCCCCATTCTCTAATAAACCCCCACATCTTGTTTTTTAACTAAAATTTCAGAGTTAGGATCTTTTTTCGACTTACAATTTCATGACTTGGTGAAGAAGCTTTCAAGTTTACAGGTGTTTGCCGGTGGTCAAATTTTTTTGAAAATGAAAAATTTTTAGGCGTTGGAAATCGGCGCGGCACCCTACTACACAATTTTTTTTAAAAAAGGCGCAGAGCGCCCGCGCCGGCGCCCCCATTTTTTTCAAAATTTACCGGGCGCACACCGCCACCGGCGATAGCGCCTGTCCAAGTAGGTTCATGACCTTTAGTGAAAAAGTGCTAAAGTGTAGAAAAAATCAATTTAAATAAGTTGTCAGTTTGAAGTTGCGGCACTGGTTGTAATAAAATATTGTTTTCCGTGTTTGATGTCTTTCGGTTGCCTGGAACCTCGTCTATCGAGTAAAAAATTAGCTCGCGCCGAAATATTATGAATTTTAAAAGATATGAGCAAAAAAAACAGCGGTGAAAATTTGACCAACCCTGTACAAAACATTATATAAATCGCTTTTACTGGACTAAATAATTGGTTTTTTCAATAAACACAATCGGACATGCTTGATTTTCTATAACATCTTTTCAGAAATTTCGAAAAATATTTGGAAAGTATACTGGAAAACAAACAATCGCTAGATTTTTTGGCAACATGCGCATCATTCAAAGATGCACGAAATATTAATAAAATAGTATGGGGCAGACCACCATCAAACCATTCAAGCTAACAATGCTCAGTCATGGAGAAACACCTACTGATAAACAAAATATTTTGTACAAGTTCATAATAAAATGCGAAAAATGATTCATGAGAGGGAAAGTCTAAATCTAGAAATGCAAGAGGACGAAGAATCAAAGTTAACAATTTTGTTGGCAACATTTAAAAAATATACTAAAAGATTTATGGCATTTCCACTTGACTTTTTTAATTTCTTTTTCAAAAACTACCATACCATCTTTTCTGGCAATTCTGATTTGAGAGGATGTGAAAAAGCAGTTGATGACCAATTGACAAGTTTATGCTATGAAAATGGGCAGTCATTCGCATTTTTAATAACCATGGTCAGTCAGCGTATAACAGCAGCTATTAGGTTAGCTGCAAAAGATGGGGTTGAAGACCTAGATTTGATTCTTAAAACTTCGCATAATTTTTTTGACGATCTAGAGAAAAAACTCAAAAAACTATTTGATCAACTTAAATTGGCTATAAACTATACTACAGTTGAAAACTATTTATCAACTAATTTTCACGAAACTTCGGTAGCTGGGAAACAGCAAGTAGCAAACCGAATAAAAAACTAACCAAAAATATTGCGCCTGGAATGCGTACAGTTCTTTTAAGAATTAGAACTGCTAAAGCAAAAATTTGTTTGTATCAGCAAAATCCGAAAATCATGGAAGACGAATTGAACGGCTGTACCCGAAATTTAAGCGGCATTTTGCTAAGTGGTCGATTTGCTAAGCGGTCGTTTTGCCAAGAATTTTTTTTGCTAAGCGACAAATTGCTAAGAATTTTTTTGTTAAAGCGCCCATTTGCTAAGAATTTTTTGTTAAGGCGCCCATTTGCTAAGAATTTTTTTGCTAAGGCATTCTTTTCTTAAATCCCGATTTGTTAAGAACTTTTCTGCCTTTTTGTACTTTCTCTTTTTCTTGATGTTCTGATAGGGATATTTTTCCGGGATTAAGGATATTTTTCCGCCGATTTTTTTTTGTTTTTTAGTGATTTCAACGTAGGATCTAGGTAAATGATGATTTCAGATTGTGTCAAGACTACCCCGAACCACTTGGATCAAAATTTTTTTTACGTTTTCGGTTTCCAAAACAATTTTTCTGCACTAATTCGAGCATCCTGAAAATGGTTTGACAGTGGTAAAATCACGTTTTATCAAGAAATTTTTGAGTTATCGTGAATTCTTGATTTTGATAAATCAATCGTTAGCAATAACTCTAAATTTCTCGATAAAACGTGATTTTACCACTGTCAAACCATCTTCAGCATGCTCGAATTAGTGCAGAAAAATTGTTTTGGAAACCGAAAACGTAAAAAAAAATTTTTGATCCAAGTGGACGACCACTTGGATAGCCACTGCCGAGGATGCTGGTTCGCATCCACCTGGGTGCATATCTTTTTTTATCATAATTTTGAGTGTTACTTGGCGAAGAGGTCAATATACTCATCACCAAGGTTACTGGTTCGAATCCCTCTGGGTGCAATCAGTCCAGAGTAGGAGACCCCGATTCAATTAAAACCGTTTTTAGAACATGATTTTAGATTGAATCGTTTGGGTTTTAAGGTCTGTACCCCGAAATTGAACCGAACTGAAGAAGTAGGTAGCTTAACAAACAAGATCTTTATCAAACAACTACTTAGCAAAAAGATTCTTAGCAAAACGACCATTTAGCAAATTGGCGCTTAAATTGTGAATTCTTAGCAAATTGGCGCTTAAATTTTTTTTCTTAGCAAAACGACCGCTTAGCAAATCGACCACTTAGCAAATCGCTGCTTAAATTTCGGGGTACAGCCAATTGAACAAAGAATGCATTATCTGTCATCAGCAAAATATTTTGGAAAATTATAAAGAGCTTAGATGCTCTCACACATTTCATAAAAACTGTATAGATGAATGGCTGAGAGTGAAACCAACATGTCCTTTATGTAGGTCTGAAGTACTACTGGAAAATAATGGCTAAGCTTGGTAAAAATAAGCTTCTGTACTGTTTTTTCAATCGTTTGAAATAAATTGGTTCCTTTTTTAATTTTTTTACATAATTCTTACATGACATCTCACAAAAAAGCCCGTGATTTGCGGGTTGTAGCACAGATAATAAGCTGCAATACTAGGGTTGGTGGACGGGAAAATTCCCGGGAAATTCCCGGAAAAATTCCCGGAAATTTCCCGGGAAAGTTTGAAGCGGGAAAATTCCCGAAAAATCGGGAAAATTCAAAATTTTTTGCAAGTTACAATGTTTTTCTTTTTATATCAACTTTCTATTGTTGTTTTTGTTCGTGTTAAGGCTTATCATGCCTTACTTACAGATTTTCGATGTCTTCTGGGGCGGTTATAATAATCGATTTACCCTTACCTTTTACCCTTACCTCTACCCTTACCTCTACCCGTTATAATAAAGAATTTTTACCTCTACCTCTACCCGTACCTTTTACCCTTACCTCTACCCTTACCTCTACCCGTTATAATAAAAGCTAGAGGTAAAGGTAGAGGTAGAGGTAAGGGTAAAAAACAACAGGGGGGACCAAGGCATATTTTTACCATGGGTGGTAGCAGGGTAAAAATTTTTACCTTCATCTTGATTTTCAAAATATTGTCCGTAAAGCATTTCTAGAGCAATTTTAGTTCGCTGAACACGAATTTAACGTCCGTTTTTCATTATTCTGTGTTGTTTGTTGAGATTTGCTCGCTTTGTTTTACACGCACTGTTTGTCGTATTTTATCGCTCTCATGTCTAGTTATCCTTATGTTTACGCCTGAGATGTGCAAACGTTTGGTTGAGCTGGTCGCCGAGCACCAAGAGGATCTCTTCCCGAACAGCCGCAAAAAGGATTCAGCCGCTGGTCAGAACGCTGCTTGGAAGACCGTTACCGACACACTCAACACCGAATATCCGGATCAAGGGTCGCACAGCGTGGAGCAGGTCAAGCAAAAGCATTCGAATCTCAAGAAGTTGGCCAAACAGGATCTCCAGGATCAGAAAAAGTGAGCCTTATCTTTCTTATTTTATGAAGGATCTTGTGTTGTGGTTGAAATAAATAAGTTGCCGTTTATTTCGTTTTCGAGAAAAAGTCGAAGGTAGAGGTAGAGTTAAGGGTTAAAGTTGAAGGTAGAGGTAAGGGTAAAAGGTAGAGGTAAGGGTAAGGGTAGAGGTAAGGGTAAAAGTTCAAGGTAAAAAAATGTAGAGGTAGGGGTAAAAGGTAGAGGTAGAGGTAAGGGTAGAGGTAGAGGTAAAAGGTAGAGGTAAAGGTAAGGGTAGAGGTAGAGGTAAAAGGTATAGGTAAGGGTAAGGGTAGAGGTAAGGGTAAAAGTTCAAGGTAAAAAAGTAGAGGTAGGGGTAAAAGGTAGAGGTAAGGGTAAAAGGTAGAAGTAAGGGTAAAAGGTAGAGGTAAGGGTAATCTTTATTATAACCGCCCCTGGCAGAAAAATATCGTGGAGTTGGGAATACTTTAACAAGCAAGAAGAGGATCTGAATGGGAAACGGGTGCCGGTCGCCTACTGCAAGTTCTGCTACAAGAAGGGTGCGAAGACTGGTCGCTATGTGAACAATGCCACGAAGATGGAGAATCACTTGAAGGTAATTGTTGATTTCTTTTTGTTTACTATTTGATTTTAGAGCTGCAATCAAGTCGGAGCCGAGGCAAGGAGGGAAATTGACCGCCAGCTGAGGAAACCATCCGTCAAACGCCGAAGTCGCAGTCAGTCGCCTCTTTCGAAGAAAGTCAAGTTGTCACGATAATTAGTTTTGGTTAACTGATTAAAATGGATTATCCCGTTTAAGGTGATGTCTGAATGTGCTTCGTGGCTCGCAGGAACTGGAATCTTCTCTCATGACAAACGTAAATACGCCTGGGATGCGCTCGATGACAAGACGAATACGCGGACGTGGTGGATGGCCTGGTTCAGCGGCACTATCCTGTCCAAAGTCGTGCAAATGCTTCACAATCTGCCATCTCTGCTGCTCCCACAGAAAGGAACTGGTCTTTCCGTGGTGGAATCCATACCAAGCTTCGCAACCAGTTTGCTTTTTTGTTTAAGTGAAGTTACTTTGGTTGATTTCAGAATGGCGGTGGAAACGGCCTCCCAGGTGACGTTCATCAAGCATAATCTCATGCTGGAGTACGCTCATTTATTTAAGTCAACCGTAAAAGAACAGAAAGTAGAAGAAGCGATGGAAGAACGAAATGAAGAAATTGATGAAGAAACTAACACATTTGAGGATGAATTTGATCTATTTATGCATGATTTTGATCGAGTTGTTATGTTTTTCTGTATAAAGTTCTTTATCAAATTTTCCCGATTTTTTCCCGACTTTGGGAATTTTCCCGGGAAATTTCCGGGAACTTTCCCGTGTTTGAATTTTCCCGGGAAACTACCAACCCTATGCAATACCCACTTTACGGAATAAATTGATAATTTGAGAGTGTTGAGACATGACCAATGTTGTCCGGCGCCGGCGCTAGCACAGTCAGGGTCCCCGAAATTCTTTTTTTCAAATCGTATTTGGACCAATGCTAACCAGGAAGGGACCCTGACTGTGATCTGGGAGAACTCCGATGACTTTTTTTCTGCGTATTTTTGTAAATCGTGACCAAGTCCCTGACAAATCCGGCTCCCCAGCTCTGAAGGTCTACATAATGTCGTGAAAGAGTCACTTAAAGTTCGAAAACACCGCGGTATCCATATCATGGTTTTTTATTACTGACGCATGGGCCTTAGATCATTCCTCATTTTTCCCAATTTTTTCAAATTCCCATTCCCAATTTTTTTTGATTTTTACAGGTGGGGAACAAAATTCACATGTGACTTGGACACGCTTTACAAGAATACGCACATGACAAAAATTTATCAAAAAATCGCCAGGGCACAGTCAGGGTCCCTTCCTTGTAAGTGATTTTTATGCGCTGAAAACGATAAATCTGTGTTTTGAGGCATTTTCTGACCTGAAAAATTAATTTTTTGAAAAAAAAAAGTTGACCAAAATTTGACTTTTTGCCTTGGGGATCAAGATAAACTAGGGTTGTGGAATGGAGAATTCTCCGGAGAATTCTCTGGAGAATTCTCTGGAATTCTCCGCCTATTTCTCCGACTGTATGAAAAACGGAGAAATAGAGAATCGTCTTGTAAGTAACAATTCGTCAGATGAACAGACAAATTTGTCTATTTCAATGATTTTTTTGTTTTCTGTCAAATCTTCCGTAATTTCTCTAGGAATCGTCATGGCAAAAGTAAACCATATGGAAAAACCGAATTTTAGAAGTGCGGGAATTTGATATATTTTGGTCATTTTTTTACACCACAGGGGGGTCCAAGACAATTTTCAAGTTCTATTTCTCCGATTTTTCGGAGAAATCGGTTTCTATTTCTCCGGAGAATTCCACAACTCTAAGATAAACCATGCGAAAAGGGTACTTGGACACATTTTTATTTTTTTAGCAGGCCTTTTTAAATTTTTGGTTAGCTTTTGTATTTAAATTTTTTACCCAAGATATTTATCTTATGATTTCCATATTTTCGACCAAAAAGTGTTAATAAGAAATATTGTTTTAAGTGTATCTGAAGTAATTTAATCTAGTGCCTGAAATAGACATGTTATTGGCAGCTAACCTCTGATTTGCCGCCTTTAGCCCTGAGCAAACAATCCAGGTTGAGCCAATTAAAAGTAAGTCTACTACCTTTTGCCTTTCTTCTGACTGCGCATAAATAATTTACAAGCAACATGAGCCGACTTTTGAGTTCACATAAAACATACTGCAATTCAAGACATTTTTTAATAAAAATCAGATTTTTGTGTCTAAAATAACCTATATATTGTGAGGTTCTCTGAAAAATGGGTTTTCGCTGCTTTTGTAAGAATAGAAAGAGATAGAGTGAGAAATTACTTCCTCCCAGCCGATTTCTGGGGTTTTTACTTTTTTCGACTATTTATTTTCAGTTCCAATTACTTTATTAAACTTCTGATTTTAGTAGTTCTAGAGCGATTGGTAGTAGATCCTAGGGGTAATAAGCAACCCCCCCCCCGTCTCTTGATCTGAAATAGTTTGCCAAATTATTCTCTTAATCTCCAACTTCCGGGCACTTGTTTACTTGGGAGCCTCTTTTTTGGTCAACTATTAATAGTGTTTAGACGTCTTCTGAGTAATTTTTATGCGCTAAAAACGATAAAAAAGTTGTTTCCCAACACTTTCCATACTAAAAAGTGAAGTTTTCAAAAAAACTGGTTACTATAAGTCGACCAATTGCCTCAGTCCCCAAGCTAAATAAACCAAAGGGTACCTGGATATCCCTAAAAATACCGAAAAGATGGGATTTGAACATAGTTTTGAAGACTGGGGCCTATCGCATAAATAACTCTGGTATGCGTATAGTTTTCATGCATCCAGATTTTTTTGAGTGATTTGTGTCTAAGGTATGTGGGTGTGCGCATCTCAACATTAACCCCCAAGCCCTGTTCGGGGGCGCAGGGGGCTTGATGGGTCAGAGATGCGCGCACTCACTTACCTTAGACATAATTCCGAGCAAGACTCTTGATCATAAAATGCATATAGAGGCTCTTTTTGCCCAGCTCCAGTTATCAAAACGGCTTACGATACCTTAGTACATGATTTTTCAAGTTGGGGGACCAAGGCAGTTGGTGAATCTTTAGTAACTAATTTTTTTTGAAAACCTAATTTTTTAGTACAGAAATTGTTTAGAAACAATCTTTTTATCGGTTTTAGCATATAAAAATTACAGATGTAGAAGACCTTCGAACCCTATTCACAGTCGACCAAAAAAGCCCCCCCCTCTCCAAGGTAAACAAGTTCCAGTGGTCACCCTGATCACTGTAGTCGGTCCCTAGGGTGATCACTATATCCATAGGCGTACTCAGGGGGTCTACATGTGCTATAGCTCCCCCCACCCCGTCAAGATTTCTTTAGCCTGTTTAGCCCTTCCCCATCAGAAAATCCTGGGTACGCCTATGACTACATCTAAACTCGATAATAGTCACTTTAAACAACAGCAAATATATACTATATAGCGCCCCACACTTTTTTTGACACATATTCAAAAGTTTTTGGGTTAAGTGAGAGCAGAAAACCTGTAGTCAGGTAACCTAAATTAATTTGTTACCACTAACTTGTGTTCTAACTTCTTAAAAATAAATTTTTACAAAGCACCTCACAATATCATATTGCCACCTACTTTTGCTCAAAATATTAAAAATATTTTCAAACCACAAACTCGAAAATGGGTAAAGTCTTTAAAAATTTGCTATATTGTCTAAGAAAAAAAGTTGTAGGTCGATCCAAACCATCTAACATTCCTTGCCAAATTTGTGGGGACAAAAGGTCAATTTGGTTTGAAAAAGATCATTTATAATCCAAAATATTTCAGTTTTGGACGTCACTATGGACTTTGGTGAAATTTGTTTTAATTGGCTGCTGATTATGAAATTATTTGTAGGACTTGTGATGGATGTTCCTGTTTTTTCAAGCGGTCCATCAGACGTTGCATCACCTACACCTGCATTTGTGAGTACTTTGAACATTGGGAAATAATTATGATCAGATTTTGTAGCTGGAGATGGCAATTGCCCGGTCGACAAAAGTCGAAGGAACTGGTGTCCTGCCTGCCGACTAAAGAAATGTTTTGCGCTGGACATGAATGTGGAAGGTATGCCTTGGAAATTCCGCAGTTCATAGAGTTTCATAGAAAGAAAGACACATGAATTTTTCATTATTGACATTCGGCGGTTGCAACCAGACATTTGTCACTTTTTCGTTAAATGTATTCGACAAAAATGACGCACAGTCGACTCTCGATATCAAAAATCTTATTTTTTTCAATTTTTAGTGTTTAAGTAGATGCAGTAAGGAGCGGCGCTTACACTGTCGGATGGCCCTAGCCGGTCGCAAGAAACATCAAGAAAAATAGAAAATCGAGCTAAAAAAAGTGTCGGACCTTAGGCGGGAACGAACTTTTGGGGTGTACACTATTGGGAGGTTCGATTGTAAAAGAAAAATCATTATTGACCAACCAAATTTTAACAAAGTAGCGTCGAACTGGACGCTATATCGAGCAATGCACTATCAAAAGTCGACTGTATACAGTTAACGGAAAAGTGACAAATGTCTAGTTGCCCTCTGCGTCTTTAATACCTATTTCAGCTGTTCAAAACGAACGAGGTCCTCGAAAAAAGAAGGAGAAGAAAAGTGTGGATCAACCATTGAAACAGTGGTCTAATCCCTGTGCCAAAGGTCAAGCCGACCAAAAGTTTGCGTATCAAAATAGAATAAAAAGTAAGCATCGCCTCTCTTTTAAAATTGAGTGTGTTTTTTGCCTTGGTTTCCTTGCATTGTCTTCGGCTCAACCAGTAGGGCAGGCGAGCGTTTTTGTAGTTTCTAAATATTGTTTGAGACCTGCCCTGAACCTAGGTCCAAAAATAGTAGAGTGAGGACCAACGCAAAAACTGAACCCGATTGTAATACAATTCTTCCGCACCTTTCATCAAGTTTAACCGATTTAAGAACAAGAACTACTGACCCTAGCTTTACTAAAAGCATCTCAAAGTCCAGTGATTGCATTCCTAAGCGCCCAAGACAAACGGGAAATGTTGAGTAAGCACTGGCACCTGTTTGCGGCGTTGCAATGCTTGGTGCGAGCTGAGCAAATCTCTTTTGCCAACAAGCAGGTTTGGAAAAAAAATGTTTGTTGGACTGTTTTTCAGTGAAAATAAATTCAGTTGTGTTCACTTATTAACACTGTTCTTACCCACTTGAGACCAACTAACAAAATGGATGCAGAAGAGGCTAGAATATTGGGCTGCATGCTTTTCTCTAAACTTGGTAATAGATTTCCGTAAGAGCCTAAGTGCACCCCCAAGCTCCAAAGAGTATGAGTTCTCTAGCCGTAGGACAGGGTGGTGCATTTAGAAACTAAGCTATGGTTGTCGAAATGGACCATTTCAAATGGTTACAAAAAAAATTATACGAAAAAATTTGTCAGAGAAGAAATCGCCGTTTAAAATAGGATCCAAATCTCATCTCTTCACACCCTGTTTTGCACAAATAACCTTGACATTGTTGCAGGAGAATCAGTAGAATGCCTTAAATTTGCAGTTCCAATGTTTGAGAGCTACAGATTCTGGCTGCAAAGGCACTGTGCCACTTATTATGGACAAGAATCTAATAGATCTGACATTTTTATTGCATTCTTAGCTTCTATGGCAGATTTGGTTGATTTGAAAAGTGTTATTGTTAACGAGTTTAGTGCATAAATATTTTTCAAATAAAGCTTTTTAACACTGATAACCTATATTAATTTACTAGTGAAAAGTTGACTCACAAGGAAACCGCCCGAACTATAATCTCGAAAAGGCATTCTGTTATTGCCATCTTGTAGAGCATAGTCGATTCACTGTACGGAGTTTAATATTGATTTCCGAACAGAAAAAAAATTGGATGTAGTCACTCGAGAATCATTGAGCCGGAATTTGCCTTGCCCTGTTTTAGAAAGACTTCGAATAACCCACTTGGCCAATTATAGCCAATAATAATAAAAAATATGGACTAAAGTCTTTGATTAATATTCGTTTGCTGACTCACAAAGAAACTATTTCGGCTTATTTGGCTACATAGATATTATTTTTATAGTTTGAAATGTTTATTTTTTTCTAATTTTCCGAATCAAATTCATAACAGCAGCCTACCAAATGCGAGCTATTCTGCAGCTGCTGGTTTTTGTAGGAATGGCTTTTTCTATGGTAGCTGAAAAATCGTGTCGAAAATGGTGTTCTTGGAATCGCAAAATGGTAATTATGTTGTCTGTAAAGACTTTTTTTAGTAAATATTTGAATTTCGGCTTCTTTTTTTTGTGTATTTTATATTTTATATGTTTAGTATTAAATTTCTATCAAAACCCATGTGAATAATTTGTAGCTCTGTTTTTGCTCTATGTTTTTGCCCTATTAAACTATTTGATATATCGGTACAATTTCGGTATACCCCACCACTCAATTTCGGTATACCCCCACCAGTCAATTTCGGTATATCCTCACCACTCTGTTAATAATTGGATGTTTCAAATTGTTCCAAATTGTACAGTTTTGTATAGAATTAGTAAATTAAAGTGCTGTGGTATACCAAAATTGAGTGGTGGGGGTATACCAAAATTGAGTGGTGGGGGTATACCGAAATTGAGTGGTGGGGGTATACCGAAATTGAGTGGTGGGGGTATACCGAAATTGAGTGGTGAGGGTATACCGAAATTGAGTAGTGGAGGTATACCGAAATTTAGCCAGGTATACTATGCACCCACGACCTGCGACTCCCTACTACTACTACTAGTCTACTACTACTACTCTCGAGTAAGCGTCATCGAGAAAGATAGCCTGAAACATCCAATTATTAACAAAGCGGTGGGGGTATACCGAAATTGAGTGGTGGGGGTATACCGAAATTGAGTGGTGGGGTATACCGAAATTTAGCCGATATATCTTCGAAAACCCTTTTCGAATACCGTATATCTTCTAATAAGCCCCACCTCTTGAGAGGTGTTGAAAAATAAGGCCGAATAAGGCCAAAAAGGCATCTTTTAATAAGGCCCCATGGGTCTTTAAAGGGGCATTCTTGCCGCCGATGGTATATTTTGAAAGGCGGGTACCAGGTCAATTCAAACGAGAATTATTTCAAAATAAATGTTAATTAAGTACCCTGCGGGCAATAAGAAATCAAAAACTCTTCCTCCTTTCAATAACATCGGTGGCCTACTGGGATGGCGGCGGCGAACTGCGAAGGTTGTTCGTCGGTTCGATTCCCACTGAAGGTACAATTTTTTCTCGACTTTTCCAAAATTTCGTTAAATTAATTGTCGTTTGAATTTCGCTGGTACCCGCCTTTCAAAATATTGCCATCGGCGACGAGCATGCCCCTTTAATAGAAGATATAATACGGTAAACATACTTTTTTGCTTACGGATCGCTTTTTTATTAATGAAAAAGCGTTTTAAAATTGAGTGAAATAATAAACTGGGCCATATTGACCTTTAGCGGAATTATTTTTAGCTAGGTCCCCTCTGTTTTTTTTAAATATGCCTTTCTCGCTAAACAAGATAGTCAAAAAACTGTGAAAAAAGTTGTGATCTGCGAGTCATCTGCCCCTCTCAACCATTCAACTCGGGTCAAAAAAGTCGGGTCACTTGGTCGAAAAAGTACAATTTGGTCATTTTTCGTCAAAAAGTGCTATTTTTTATTTATTTTCGAGCACCGAAAAAAAATTAAAACTAAAAACTTCAAAAATAAAAAAGATTTTGGATCACAAAAAAGTACAAATCTTTTTAAAAAGTACAGTTACGTTCCCCACGTTGCCAATTCCCATGTTGAAAAACGTGGCAAAACAGGCAAAAAGTCGAAATTTCTAAAATACCAAAACTTAATTCTTTCGACCAGCACTCACAAATAATATATTTTTTGAACTCCTGAGGCGATTTTGTGTTTTGAAACATTTTTAAAAAAGTTGATTTAGGAGAGGAGGTATATGCAAGTAGCCTCAAATTTTCATTTTGCACTAGTTAAAGTTAATAGAACAAGGGTCTTCCAAGTGAATAAGTGCCATTTTGAAAAAAAAAACAAAAAAGCCAAAAAGTGAGAGGTTTCGATTGAAAAAACACAGAAATAGAAACCGGATTCAATTCAAATTCCTGCTTGCTTACTATCGCTAAATAAATCACATAATTTTTCTAGCTGGAAAGGAAGACCCAAACGCAGCCAAGTTCACCAACGAAGCCTGCGAGTACCTTTGTAGCAATTTTTTTAAACTATAGTCAAATTTTCAGACGTTATGATTCCTGGTACAAATGTGTAGAATGGCTGTGCGGCAGCTTTAGATCAGATGACATCGCAGTTTTGACAAAATATTCTGCGTATCAGAATCCTTGCCTAGATTATAAACTTACTCTGTTAGTCATATGCGTATGTTTTTTAGTGTGTGAACAAAGTAATGATTTCAGCACTCCAGCACCAACCAGAATTGAGCCTATTGCAACTGATCTGCCAGCCTCGTCATCCATTACTACCACTGCTTCTGGCCTCAGCACCAAGTAAGCTATAACGGGTGGTCCGAAAGTCCGTGGAGACTTTTCTAGCTCATTTTTAGTAATTATTTTAAAATTGCAAAATAAATCCGAACACATGGTTTTGTAGTTCCTTTTTCCGTCTTCTAAATTATATATGAACTTTATTTAAAAGGCATTTTCTGTAAAACTGGACCACTCCTCGTTTCCTCAATTTTTTCGAAAATTCTAATTTTGGTCTCATTCGAAAGAGGAACTAATTTTTAGTATGTTTACTTTTGACAGAACGCCAACTTCATACTTGGATGATGAGATACGGCCATTTTGAAATTTGACCTGTGTCGAAGATCTGAATGTGGATGTTTTCTTTCTTGAGAACACAGCTTTTCATTTTTATTACAGGACCCCTACACATTTTTTACCATTCTACGCGGACTTTCTTATGGTGATAATGATATTTGCATATCGGTCAATTTTTCCAGAAAAAATTGACAATCTACACAAAAATCATATTTTCCAAAACAAAAATTCTCAGCTAAAAACCTATTTTTCACTATCTTAAAAGTGCCCTGGAACGTTTTTTATTGCAGATTCAGAAAGAGCAACTAATTTTGCACAAGATGAACAAAAAAAAATTCAAAAAAAGGTTGGTAACAACAACTTCTTTTCTGTGAAGCGAAAAAGTGTGCACACCAAACTTTTGATGTATTTTTTGGCATTTTCTAAAAAGCCAAATTTTTTGAAATTAAAAAAAAAATCATTTATCATATCGTGTTATTATTGTTAAGTGTTATTATTTTTTGAATATAAGGCAAGTTTTGGTTAAAAAGGCGGCAATTTAAACGAAATTCAAGTTTTTTAAAACAACTTTTTAGAGAAAACCCTGTCTTACTGTGGGTAAAAAGCCATCCGACACGTTTTTTTATCATGGATTCAGAAAAAACATTAAATTTTGGACAAACTAGTTAGAAAAAAAGTCAGAAAAAAGAGTGGCAAATTACAGGAAATACGGTACTATCGGAAAGAAGATGAATAGAGCTACAAAACCTGCGTTTTGAAATTTTCTTATAGGAATCATTTTACGTTCAATAACGAGCTCAAAGATTGTCCGGGAACTTTTTACGCACCAGTTAATATTTGGTTATTGAGTAGCGCTTTATTTTTCAGAGAAACGACATTCGCTAAAGTTACGTCTACAACTGGTGAAGCTTCTAAAGACCCTATCACCACTACTATTTTTATCAATTCATCAAATAAATCTCACACGGCTGGCCGTTTACCTATTTCTAGCAGTGTTTTAGCTACTAGCACTGCTATTGCCTTGTGGAAATTCTTATTATGAAATCAAATTTATAAAAGTATGATGATTGTTACAGTTACATGCATTGTTAGGAAAAAAGCTCCGAGCGAGAAACAGATGTAACTGAGTTGAGCGAGAAGCTCAGAAGGAGAAAACGAAATTCTTGAAATTTTTTGGTGACCAGACAAATTCAGTTCTTTTAAGCTTATCCTGCCCCCGACTGTACTCGGTGCTGAAAAAAATTGTATGACACTTATAAAGTTTTGCTAATGAAATACGATAAAGTTTGCTGAAAATTAGTGGGAAAAAATCGGTTTCGGGTATGAAGTCCAAGTTACAGCAATGACAAGCAGCCACAAGTACCAGACATCCTATTGTCTTGATCCACACGAATATCCACAGAAAAAAAACAAAGTTCACATAATATTCAGAAATATATGATCGAAAAAATTATTTTTAAAAGCAGAAATAAAAAGCAGAAGCAGAAAGCTTTGAAAAACCGAAACCGAAAGCAGAAACCGAAAGTTTTAAAAACCGAAACCGAAAGTTTCATAAGCATAAACCGAAAGCAGAAATCGAATTTCGGTTTCTGCTTCTACTTTTGGCATTCCGTTTCGGTTTTTTGGAAACACTGCTTACAACACTGCATGATACACAATTTCACATATTTGAGCAATATTTAAAAAAAAAAAGTAAAAAGTTGAAAAATAACCGCCCACTCTCTAATAAGCGCCCACGTCTTCAGGGAGGTTGAAAAGCGAGCGATCATGGGCGCTCTTTAAAGTAATCACGGTATGCGCTTTTAGTTAAAAAACACATTTCAGTATATAAAAACTCAAAAATTGAATTAGCGCCCTAATTCTTTGGCAGTAGTTGAACGATTTTTTTACCTCCTTCAAGTTTTATATGAATAGTGGTACCGAATTGGTGGTACCCATGTAGTGGCATCCAGTCGGTGGCACCCAGGTGGTCGTGCCCAGAACAGTCGGGCAACTTCAAAATACCACCACCTTATTTTTCTTTAAAGCCACTGCCTGGCGTCGATGCTAGCGGTGGCTGTGGTGGCGATGCAACTATAGTAGCCGGGTGGTGGTACCCAGGTGGGCGTACAAAAGTTGTAAAAAATTGAGGCAAAAAAGATGCCTGATCCAACCTAATTTCCAGTTTTGTTTATTTTTATTTTCGTAGACTTGTCAATTCATCCACTTTTTTAAAAATCTATTTGCATATTATTGCAATCAGCGTGTATTTCCACTGAAAAGCCACTAGCCAAAGCCAGAAACAATAGATAGAATATTCAATTAATTGAATAATTTTGTTCTAATGGTATGTTCAAGTGCTCATTCGTAAAAAATAATTATTAGATTTTTTTCGTATTTATACAGTCGACTCTATATTTAAGGACCCCAAAAAAGGTCGTTCCCACTTAGGGTCTGACACTTTTTTTAGCCCGATTTATCAAATTTTTCGCCAGTTTTGTTTTGACAGTCTGGTTGCAAATATTGCAAGGATTTTAATTATGCCGATTATTTTTTAATAATTAAATAATTTTACTACTCAAAAAGCAAACCTCAATTTAAAGGGGCATGCCCATGCCCGACACGGAGAAAAGGCAGAAAAATCGAGAGTCGACTGTATAAAAAAAATTTCTTCTTAAAGATGTTCTGCGCACCATTCTTTATTATTTCTTTAATTTTCTTAATAAACTTGACAATTTCCCAAACTAGTGACTTTTTGCTACGAATACTAGGACAATTTAGTTGTGGGAACATAACAGCTACAGGTGACTTACAGATACTTTATTTCCTGTAATTACTCCCCGGGTTGTTTTTTTTCGGATGCCCAAAAATCGAAAAATTTGGGTGTCGATTTCGAGATTTTCGTGTGCCCAACCAAAATTTAATAAATAGAGTCGGTTAAGCTCGCTCCAACTAAGAAAACGCATTAAACAGCTTTCCGAAAAAATCTCTGCGGGCTGAGATATAGGTATCCAGAGTTGAGGAGGGTGGGGGGGCGTGTTAACAGACCGGGCTGATTCAAGTGATTGTGAAAGAAAAGACATACCTGAATTCCGCACCACCCTAATTTTCTGCCTTGGTGCGCCAAGGCGAAGTTTTCAGTCAACTTTTTTGTTTGTCAAAATTTGGGTTTAAATTGACTTTGAAATAATTTAAAAATGATTTTAAACATAATTGCAAAGTCGAATTATTTAAGTACCTGTAAGTTTCCAATTCCGTTTCCCTATTTCCGTTTTCCGGATTTTTGTTCTCTTTTCCGTATTACTTTTCCCGTGATATCAAGTTTATTCCGGATTTCGTTTCCTGCTTTCCAGAATTTTGAATGTTTTTTTTCCGATAAGGCCGTGATTAGCATTCTCGTGTTCAGCACAAAATCGTGAACCAGGATCAGCGAAGGTCGAATGTTGAAAATGTTTTGGCACCAAGTTGAAAAAAATTCATAATTTTCTGGATTTATTAGCTTGGGGGACCATGGCCAAAAAAATCGAATTTTTAACCAAAAACACCTTTCCGAAATTTCTTTGGCCGTTTTCTATGTGAAAAGCAAGTCAAAACATCCTAAAACCGTTATTCTGGACATTTTTGGATGAAGGTTACATTTTATACTTCTCCCAAAAATTTTGCGTAAATTTTGAAATTTGTGAGTCGAATTTGAAAGGTTCCTATTTTAAAAATAAACCATTGAAATATTTTTTTGAATTTTTGAGACTTATTTAAAAATGGCTGTAAGTACTTTCCCCGTCAAATTATTTTTTACCCCGTCAAATCGTAAAAATATTTTCTCTTGGGTATTCTTTAACGTTTTTTTTCGAATTTTTACCTCAAAATGTAGCCCTGGATCTCGGATTTCTAACAAACTATCGACTGTCTTTCTGAGATTTCAAAAAGTTGGAGAAAAAAGTCTTTGTATGGACCAAATTTTTCAAAAAATTTGGTCCATACAAACCCTTTTTTCTCCAACTTTTTGAAATCTCAGAAATTCATAGTCAGATAGCTTGTTAGAAATCCGAGATCCAAGGCTACATTTTGATGTGAAAATGTTAAAAAATTTGATACTTTGTAGATAAAAATACGTTTTTACGATTTGACAGGGTAAAAGAATACAATTTGAGCCTTTTCAAATGTCATTTTTTAAAAGGTTAAAAATTTCAGGCTATCTACATGTCAATAAAGGTATGGATTAAGTAATTTTCAGCAAAATAATTCAAAATTTCGACTTTTTCGAACCTTACTAGATTAAATTTTTACTTTTTTTGCTTGATACGTTATTTAGGGCAGCCGACGATGGCGCAAAATCAAATTGCGCAAATTCACATTGCGCAATGTTCAAATTGCGCAATGTGAATTTGCGCAATTTGATTTTGCGCAATCGTCGGCTGCCCGTTCTTTATTGACACTGCAATTTTGAGTAAAATTTGCTTTTATTTTTTGCACCACTTATTGCATAAAGTAACGTTTACTGCACATTTTGCACCGTCCACACACAGTTCATTACCCGAACATACACTACAACACCACATACATCACAGAGATTCTCACATTTTCTTTCTTCTTCTTATTGATCGTGTGGAACGGCCAACCTTCGTGCTGAACCTCAGAGGTCGGATCTTCTACTTCGTGAGTTGCGGTGATTCAGTCACCGCAGTCGAGAACCACCGCCATAAAAAAACCACCGCGGCGCCCTGCACCCTGATCGGTTCAACTTATCCAAGTTCAACATCGATCTTCATAACATCCATCAACATCACACCGCCTCGGGTCATATTACAACCTTCCATCTCGGTCAGCACCATACTCACTTCACCTTCGGTCATAACTTCAAATTCCGGGTCCCAGACCCACAGACCCACTTACGGTACCGAGTATCCGACACAAACTCTCGAAAAACTAGTTTCGGTACTTATGCACTTCGGTGGCGCATTTTACATTAATTTGATAATAATGTCAAAACGTCTCTTTGTGATTTTTATTCGCTAAAAACGATAAAAAGCTATTTTATGACACTCTCCTGCACAAAAAACTACATTTAAAGGACCATACTTGGTGATGCACATAAAAATTTGGCAAACTCAAATGCGCGCGGGACACTACTCTTACTGTACTTCTTTGAGTCGCTCGAAATACCGTATTCTCTCTAATAGAACCACATGTGGTTCTATTTTTCAACCCCCTTGGGGGTGTGGTTCTATTAGAGAGTGTGGTTCTAATAGAGAGTGTGGTTCTATTTTTCAACCTTCTGAACATATTCAAGAATTGCAGCATACGCGCATAAATCCTTTTTTACAACAAAATTCGGACTTGTTCTGGTTAGGGGGGACGCTCATTTATACTATACTTTTTATTGATTTTTGTTGATTATGGCAGTCATGATTATCTCGATAATCTATATAAATAGTTTAATAAGTAATTTCGTTGATCAAGGTGATTATTGTCACCCTGGTCACCATAATCGACTTTGATCAACCTAAAAAATAAAGATTTAGTAAAAATGGGCGCCCCCCTCCCCCAAACCAGAGCAGGTCCCCAAACTCATCAACACTCTAGAACAGGGCTGTACCGGATATCCGATATCCGACATCCGATATCCGATATCCGACATCCGATATCCGATATCCGGCACTTTTTGACATCCGATATCCGGTATCCGATATCCGAAAAAATGGCCGATTTTCGGAAAAATTTTTTTAAAACTTTTTTGAAATTTAGAAAAATTTTTCAATTTTTTTTTCAAAATTTTGTCAAAAATATCCGAAATCCGATATCCGATAACCGATATCCGGCACTTTTTCATATCCGGTATCCGATATCCGATCCGATATTTTTCCATATCCGGTATCCGATATCCGATCCGATATTTTTGGTATCCGGTACAGCCCTGCTCTAGAAATATCTTTATTATTAAACTTATTTTCTTGCGCTTTCTCAAAATCGATTACTTGTATCTGCTCAGCCAACTTTTTCTCATCTTGCGCGAGCTTCACCTTGCCTCGACCACCCGGAACCGGCCCAACTTTCTTGAAGCAGTGAATGGCGTCGTCTTCACATCCATCGGTCACATTAAAAACTCCGCACGATTTGAATGACTTAATTATGAGCTCCTTCGAGAGATTCTCCCAGGCCTCGACAATCCATCGGAGTTTGACGGCCGTTGGCGCAGCTTGAGAGTCTTAAGGGGTGTGGTTCTAATAGAGAGTGTGGTTCTATTGGAGAGAATACGGTAACTGCAAAGAGTAGAGTGCGAGACGAAAAAGAAGTGTCCCACGAGCATTTGAATTTGCCAAATTTTTAATTTGCATCAACAAGTATGGTCCTTTAAAGAATGACTTTTTGACCAAAAATTGACCACAATCGTGATTCGTCTTAGTACCCAAAAAACTTAAATTTTAGTCGATTTTTTTTCAAAAAATCGATTTTGTATTTAGGAAAGTGTCAGAAAATAGCATTAATATCATTCTCAGACTTACTGAGGAGATGTTTAAACACTTCTCTCAAATAAATATGAAATGCTTCCCCGCCCCCGAAGTGCATAAGTGCCCTAATTTTTAACTTTACTAAAAGTGCCCAAAGTACCCAGGTGCCCAGAAAAAAGCCCTTCCCCCTCACTTGTACCTGAGACCACCTCCCACACTCACTCGAAAATGAGGCCCCCTAACTTGAACTTGAACCTGCAAATTTTTCGCCGATCTAGTCGCGGTTCAGGAAATAAGGGCAAACTGACACTCTTTATAAGATACACCTAGGCCCGGTTTCCAAGGTGTATCCTATATGGAGAGTCGACTGTATTTTGAAAAGGTCAGATTTTTGGGAGAGGAGGAGCGGAGCGTTATTCGTTACTAGAGCTGAAATTTGTACCGTATTTCCTCTAATAGGCGCACCGGTGCGCTTATTTTTCAATCTCCCGAAAATTGGAAAATTTGGAATTCGATCTCGAGATTTTTGGCTGAAAATGAAAAATCTGCAAAGTGGAATCGGTACATGCCGTTCGAAATATTCTCATTGGCAACAGGCATGCCTCTTCAAATGACCATAGTTGTTGATGATAATGAGAATTTGGCTAACTGAAAAAAGCGCGGGACACTTTTTGTAGTTTGATTTTTTATCGTTCATATGTTTCGATAATAAATAATCAAAAATATCAGAGCAGACAATGAATCAAACCTAAGATCGACAATCACCCCACGAAGCTGCTTGGATTCTGATTTTGTCGACCGTTTTTCTTAAAGACGAACAAATTGGCATTTTAAAGCGGACCTCTTTCAGCTCTTATCAGTTTCTAGTTCTTATCCTCTTATAAGTTCGAGAAAAGATCTCATAAGCTGAGTTATAAAAAGTGTCCGAGCCTAGTCGGGAACGAACTTTTGCGGTGTTCGTTGCCGGGAGTGTCCACTGTATATCAAAAAAACCAACAAGTAGTTTAGTGGTAAAGTAGCGTTGTGTAGGGATTTTCGTTCTCAAGTTTGATTTTCGAGTCTGCTTTGTTATTTTGGATCATTCATGTCGATACACGATATATATTTTTTTTGGTATACCACTTACCGTATTTCTTCTTATAAGAGCCCATGGGCGCTTATTTTTCAAACCCCAAAAATTTGAAAAGTTTGGGGTCGGTCTCGATATTTTGAGTGCTCAACCGAAATCTAAAACGCGGAATCAGTAAAGCTCGTGGGGGTTAAGAAAACGCAAAAAACATATTAGCAAAATATTTGCTCTGGGCTGAGACAGAGGTCCTCAAAGTTAGGGGTGAGCACTTATTAGAAAAAAGTATGTATGCATAAATGAAAAAGTATTTTGGAGTAAAAAGGTGTCCCGCGCGCATTTGAATTTGCCAATCCTCATTATCATCAACAAGTATGCTTCTTTTAATCATTTTTTAAGATGGAGAATGTCTAAAAATCTTCCAAATTGGACGAAAAGATAAAATGAAGTCGATATTACAACTGAACTAGAGAAATCTCCAGCAGTGGGATACTTTGAACTAATTTTCAGAACCAGTTGTGGAGTTATTTCAGAAATCGGAACGGTATTTTTCAAACCTGATTTTAATGAGTGATTTCAACCAATTCTATTCATCCTGAGGTTTTAGTGCTGTGAAAATATAATTAAAATTGGTATCCGTCCTACTCCAAACCCATTGTCCATTTTTGTCATTATGTTCTTTCCAACCAAGGCAGATCTACTCAAGCTTATTAACGATACCAAATCAACTATGATATGTGCGGATGAAACAAATCAGATCTGTAAAAATATTGAAAATGAAAAAAGCTGTTCATAAATTGTTTTATTAGTTTTACAGGGTGGCGCAACATAAACGCATGAATGAATTTTCGCCATAACTTTTAAATTTGAGGCACTTAGACGAGATCCTTTTTTTATTCGAAAGCTGAATGAATGAGAAATCGAATGACACCAAACTTATTGATTTTCGTGTTTGTTATCACTGTTAAACATGTTTGATTGAAAATTTATTTTTTCTTCTTTTAGCCATGGTCTACAGTGCTCAAAAGAAGGCAAAGTGCGTCGAAATGTTCATTGAGGAAGGCAAAAGCGTGGCCAATTTTGGCGTTCGATATCGCAGGGAGCTCGGGATTCATGCTAAAGTGCCGAAGTCGACTTCTTCAAAGCGATGCCGCAAACTCGCCTCGAATACTGCCTAGAAGTGAATGGGAAAAGTACAGAACAGGAATATGAGTGAAAATCATTGTTATTTTTTCCGTTAAAATTGGGTGTGTTCAAATAAAGAATTCTTTGCATGTTTGGTGTCATTCGATTTCTCATTCATTGAGCTTTCGAATAAAAAAAAAGATCTCGTCAAAGTACCTCAAATTAAAAAGTTATGGCGAAAATTTATTCATGCGTTTATGTTGCGCCACCCTGTAATTATATAAGGGTGTTTAAAGGTTTTTTTTCGGCACTTATGCCGTTGGGGCCCCCTCTAAATTTTCGAAAAGTAACCCAGAAACACCTTCTAAACTGGTTTTTTCTGTTCAATACGATAAAAGAAACATTTTTTATCAGTTTCTAATCAATAAAATCGTTTAGAAAAATTTTTTCTGGATTTCTTTTCAAAAATTTGAGAGGGGGGGGGGTCCCAACGGCATAAGTGCCTTTTTCTGCCCTCCAAATCGAACATGGTTGGTTTAAGCCTGGATTACGAAAATGTACAGCTATCAAAAGCGAGCAAATTAAAAATAAACGCAAAACGCCAAAAATTTGATGCAAAATTTTCCTCAGCAGGCTGAGGTCTGAAAAATCTACCTCAGTCTCAGCCGTCAGCCGGGTCAATAATTTTAGCTCAGCCGGCTGAAGTCAGCCGGCTGAGGATAACACCCTGGTTACCATCCCTCTTTGACTAAGAAAATTAGGCTGATAGCTCCACTCCCTGAAAAAGTTGAAGATGCGGCCCTGCTTGCAGACCTTATCAAACTAAAATCATTATTGTGAAGTATTTTTTTACCATTTTAGCTCTGTATTCATTCTTGTATCTAGAAAAAATAAATCGCTTAAGTTCCTCCTGTTGATTTTTGGGAATCTTTTCGGTTACGTGTTTAGTTGCCCTCCTCCCCTTTTCCTCTCCTCTTTTCACTTTGTATTTACAGGATGTTTAGATACAAAATTTACTTTTGATGTAACATCAACAATTCAAGTAGACAAATATGAAGCCTAAACCTAACAACAAACACAACTTCTGATCAAAGTTGAAACATAACATAATTCTCTGCGGCAAAACTAAGAATAAAAGAAGAAAAAAGTGTTTTCTATGTAAAAATAGGAGTGTTCGGGCCGCTTCATAATGTTTTTTGTGTCTTAAATTTAATTCCTATCACTGAATTGCACTTAATTGTTATTTTTACTTCAGTTTTTAGTGTTAGAAAATCCCGGGTCAAAATAATCATACTAGTAAAAATGAAGAATTGACCTCTCGGGGAAGCGGGCGGTGGGTGTGACTAAGAAAGTACCTTTTTCACTCTAAAAAGTTTCAAAAGCATATATTAGCATATATATATCCCATATATACTCTATTAATCCCCCACTCTGTAATGAACACCCACCCCTCATTTTTTGACTAGAATTCCAGAGTTAAAGCATTTTTTATTCATGATTTCGAAAATTTTCAGGGTTGAAAATTAAAAGCCCCTTTAAAAAGCCCTTTAAAGAGGATCGTAAGTAGCTACAAAACCCAGTTTACAGATCATGATATCAAAATCTGAGTGTTGATATACCGTATATTCTCTAATAATCCCCCACCCCCCACTTTTTTGACTGGGATTTCAAATTTAAGGCCATTTTCGATTGACAATTTCCGGATTTTTCGAGGGTTGAAAAATAATCCCCATGGGGGATTATTAATAGAGAATATACGGTACACCTTTTAAAAAAAGCAGCTTGAAAACTTTTCCAAAGAGCCATCCCTCAAATTGAGATTCTCAACGCTCAGATTTTCAAAACATATTTTGCAACATGAGCTCTGTAGCTTTTTAAATCAGCTGCAGCATAAGTCTAAGATGTGGTCATTGCTCTATATACTCAATCAGACTTTTGACTAGTTGAAGAGATAAATATCAGGAATACGAGTAGAGTGGGCAAGTCGAGTGCCCGAAATCGAGTAACTTTGAGTAAGATTTGAAATTTTTGGATAAAAGCGATAACGTTGCGGTTTATCGCACCAAAGCTCGTACCGAACGAGCCGATTTTAGCCAAAAATACCGTACCAAATACCGACTGGTCTATTTCAAAAATACCAAAACCGATGCCGAAATTTTTGAAAATTCCGGTATTTTTCAATATTCGTCACTTGATCGTCAGTTTTTTTTATAGAAATCGATTTTCATTATTTTCCTAACACCAACTCAGTAGTATACAAAGGGGGGGGGGTTTTCTAGCGCACTCATTCACAAGATTTTTCTCTGAATAAAAAACAGGTAAATCATACCTAAACGTCTACATATTCGAAGAAAATACCCTGTTCTTATCGACATTGTTAGACATTGTAGTTGAAACGATATAGGTAAACTTTTTGGCTTGAGTTCAGAATCCGCAAAAATTACCGGTGCATAATTATACGAACACTCAGAACGAAGCGCTTTACTGACAACATATCATGACAACAACGAAACATAAATAACTGAAAATTTTTTTTCTGACCACAGGGGAGATATCATGATTTTTAGTCAAAATTTGAAAATTTTTAATTGGTACCTTTTAAATTTTTGAGGGAATGAGGGATGTATAGGAAGGTGAAAAGAATGAAAAGGGACCGACAGTCACACAGTACACTAAAATCATGTTAAACATAGTTTTCTAATGGTGGGGTCTGCCGCATCAAAAACCTTAGAGTCACTTTCGAGTGATTTGTGTCTGAGGTATGTGGGTGTGCGCATCTCAACTCCAAGCGGGGGGGGGAGGGGTTGGTTTCTTTTTTTCCGGCACAGTTGAAAACGTGGTAAGCCCGCCGAAAAATATAATTACCGTATTTCCTGTAATTAACGCCCCCTTGTAATTAACTTAATTAACGAATTCGTGGGTGGATCTACAACGAGAGAAATCTGCACAATCTCAAGTAAGCCGTCCAAAAAGGGAAAGTTTTTCTGCTAAATCATGCTAAATGACTCTCTTAAGGAATAGCTCAGCCGCTGGGAAGAATCGCAAGCGAATTCAGGGAGCAGGCCGGCCATTGACTTTGAAACGGCAGTGTGGCTTGATCCTAGTGGTGGAAAGTGTGTAGATGAGTGTGAAGCAAGGGAGGTGAGAATAAAATTCTTGCCAAAAAAAATTTTTATTTTTACTTGATTAAATAGGTATCCGTCCGAACAACTGGTCATGATAAAATGAGGGTTACGGTTATGCTAACGGGGCGATCAGATGGATACAAATTCAAGCCATATGTTCTCTTACCACGCAAACGCCCTGTTATCGCTACCAACAAAAAGTACAAAGATCGGCTGATTCTCTCGTGGGCGGGTAAGGTCTGATAAACGCCCGGGCCTTAATTACAGGAAATACGGTATTTATTATTTTTTCATTTTTCTATGAAAGTGGCCCCGTTTTTACCCTTCCTTTCTCTACATTGCCCTGATTTCTTTCAAAATTTAAAAAGCACTAATTTAAATTTTTGAAATTTTGACTAAACAACCATGATACACCGTGTGGTTCGAAAAACTTTTTTCTCAGAATCAAAAAACACGCGGCTTTCTTAAGGGCCATTCATACTCCCACGGGCACGGGACAATTTTTCAAACACGTGGGGCTTTATGAAATCGGGGTCGATAAACACGAATATGAAGTTATCATCTTCATCTGAGCACTCTGCGTGATAGGAGAATCGTAACTGCAACCAAAATTGTGACTAAGTTTCAATTACGAAAGCACTTTATCGGAAATTTTTTCGGCCATTATATTTAGCATGATATTCAGGAGAAGACGCACACTTCAGTACACTCGGCTATTTGGTGTTAAAGGGCATGAACAAAGTGAAGGACGAAAAAAATTTAAAAATCAAACCAGTAAAGCTTGTGGGACTTTGGAAAAGCAAAAAATGCAAAATATTGAATCTGGTATGATTTATGGGTGCTCGAAGAAGATGGAACCCAGTAATCAGAGAAGCCCTGAAATTAGAGTGTTTAATTTGTGAGCTTTTTAGCATAAATTGCTACAGCCATTCATCTAGCAGGCTATAGCAGGGCTTTTAGATTGGATGATTAATCCAATTTCCGGTTGTACAGGGTCTAATTTTGGGAGAAGTGCTTTAACAAGAATCGTTTCCTGTTGTGAATGTTCTAAACTTTTGTGAATAATCTAGCTGGCATTGGGCAGTCTATTAAAAGGCGGAGTAGTCAATAATGTCTATAAATATGGGTGATTGAAGTGCTAAATGCTCTTTTTTTTCTACTTTTCGGCTAACACCAAAAAACCCAACCAAATGCAAACTCTCCTGAAACCAGTTGCTCTAGTGCTACTATTACACATTGTGATCGGTGACCCTAACCCCCCTAATCATGATCCTGTTGGTCCCGATCACTGCAAATCTGACGATACTTGCAAAGCTGAGCGTGAGGAGGCAAGTTGTTTTCAATTTTGGATTATAACATTGTGATAGGCCATTTTTAAAACAATATTAATGATTACTTTTCACTTTTTATTGTGAAGACAGAATTTAAGACAATGTTAAGGAAAATGGGTCTTATTCAAGAATGGATACTGATTTTTGAACTTGCTCGCCCCTGTTGTTTTTTTATCAACTTTTTGGCGCTACTATAGAATACCCCCCCCCCCCCCTTCCCCCCAAAAATCCGACCTTATAAAATTGCTGTAACTACCCTTGCAAACAACAAGTTTAGGCTTAGCCCTTAGGCTTGGGGTAGGCCAGCGTACGGAAGTTGTGACTAATGAAGAGTTTGCGCACATTAACCGGGGTCTGGGACATAAATTTGGGTACTTTTTACTTAAGTTTTAAAAGTTCGGATTTTGGGGGGGGATTCTATAGTAGGGTCAAATTTTTTAGGTCTAACAGACTTTTCCTTTGCAATTTTGGATCATTTTTAGCAATTATAAAAAATTTTAATTTTTTTGGTACAAAAACTTCAAAAAAAAAATTTTCGGAAGATTTGGAGGAAAATAATCTGAAAAAAATCAGCTTGGGGGACCAGGGTTAAAAAAATTTTGAAATTTTTGTACCAAAATTTTTTTTATTGTGAAAATGGTTCAAAAGTTTTATAATAAATAGTTTTTGAGACTTTTACGTAAAAAAATTTAAAAAAAAACGGATGAGACCAAGTTCAAAAATCGGTACCCATTTTTGAATAGGGCCGAAAGATATATGGCTGTTTTTAGTCAGGCCAATTAAAAAAAACCGTGGAATAAAAATAAAAATTATAAAAACAACCACCGTATATATTCTGATAGTAGTCCCCCTCTAATTGTAGCTTCCCTCTTAAAGGACCTTGGTTTTTGGACGCAACGGCATGAGCGATATTTGAATTGGCGCGGGACACTTCTCTTTCGTCTAGAATTGTACTCTTTTGGGTCGTTTGAAATGACTCCAAAGAGTACATTTTGAGACCAAAGAGAAATGTCCCCCACTAATTCAAATTTTGGTCATGCCAGTGCGCGCAAAAACCATGGTGCTTCAATGTAGCCCTCCCTTTATTAGTAACCCCTCAAAAATGGTTGTTGAAAAACAGTAGCCTTGGGGCCACTATTAGAGTAAATACGGTATTTGGATTACTTTAAATAAAATTTGAAACAAGTAGCTATTCAATCTACTAAATTTTTGAATGTAAATTTGTTTTTCAAGTTTGTAAAGCAAGAAGTTGACGCAGACAAAATCAACGATCCAAAATTGTGCCCGTAACTTTTAGAAACTTTAGAAAATTCCATAAATAATATTTAAGTTTTTCAGACTGCTCCGCTTGTACGAAAACTGCTTAAAACCCAAGGAATGCAGCCTTCCCCAAATCCTACTCGATAAATGCCCATCTTTCATGTATGTGTTATACTACGTTTACAACTTATTTGCACTGTTTTTACAATGAAATTAAGGATTTTTCATTTCACAACCTTTTTGTGTTCAAACTTTCATAGTTTTGTCAACTGGTTAACTAGGGGCTTATCGCATACAAAAACTCTGGTATGCATGCTTTTTCATGAATTTAGAATCACTTTTGAAGTACACATTTTTATTCCGCTTTTTTTTTCCATTAACACCAAAGAATAACGAAATTTGCACTTATAAACCATTTTCAGCGAGAGAAAAAAAAATTTGGTACAAAAATTGAAAAACATCATTTTTGCCTTGTTCACCCAAGCTCTTGAGACATTTCCAAAAATGACCTTGGGTCACTAAGGCAAAACTTCTTTTGATATGTTTGTACTTGAGCTTTTTTTTGCTGAAAATGGTTTATAAGTGCATATGAATAGTTTTTGAGACTTTTGGAGTGAATTTTTTTTAAAGAACAGGGGTGTCCGAGTTCAAAAATCGGTACCCAACCCTAAAGGATAAGGCTGCAAGTTTTCCTGAAAGCAGGAATCCTAACGGGATTTCGTTAACATTGTGATTTGTAGATCCGAAGAGCCTCTTGGCGAGGATAAATGCCGTGATCCAACGACCTGCCAATCTGAGCGTGAAAAGGCGAGTGCTTTTCACTTTTTAAATGCATGTATCCTAAGAATACATTTTTTTGGGTCATATTAGGTCGGGAGTTCTAAAAGCTATGTTATGTTGATTTTCAATTCAAAACATGACATTGTTATGTTTGATGGCTAAATTTTGATTGCATTGCATTGAAAACATCTTTCTCCTTGAAGTTTGGATACTGTGTTTTTCTATAGATCTGGACTGTTGCAACTCGAAACACAGAAGATTCAGGAGATTTTTAATAATTAAAGAAATTGAAAAAAAATTGAATTTTCATAAAAAGAGTTGACTTGTTGGCGACCGATTAATTTGAAAAAACGGCCAAAAAATACTTTAAAAAACGACTCGGTTTTTCAGGGGACTTTCGATTTTTTTGTCTTCGATGATCTTTAATTGAGGTACCGTATTTTCTCTAATAATTATCTCCTCTCTATTAATTACCCCCCATAGGCACCCTGTATCTCAGCTCAAAAAAATTATTTTGGAAATCTGTTTTTTGCCTTTTCTTTATCACCACGAACTTACTTGATTCCACTTTTCAGATTTTGGTTGAGCACCCAAAAATCTCAAAATCACAATAATTTTTTTTGGATTTTTCAGGGGTTGAAAAATAATTACCCCGGGGTAATTAATAGAGAAAATACGGTACTCAAAATTTCTTGCGCATCTAATAGTTGTAAAAGCTTGTTGATATTCTGTCAAAGTTTTTGAGCAGGACCTGGTTAACCGAAACTATGCATTAACCGGTCGCCAACAACCCAGGTTGGTTTAAACGCCCAAAGCAAAACAAACAAAACAACAAACAACTACTAATGTCGATTTCTTTCATGTTTAACATCAATTTTTACAAAAATTAAAATGAAAATTAAAATTTAAGTACGAAAATAGCAAAGAACCTGCAAAACTAGCTAATGATCCAGTGCTGTGCCCGTAATTTTTTAAAAACTTGAAAAATGATTTCTTTTGATGTCATTAATTTTTATATAGGCTGATGGATTCGTATGTAGCTTGCTTGGCACCCCAAAAATGCCTTCTCCTCCAGATGTACTTCAAAGATGCGCAACCTTCAAGTATGCGTTTACGCATTATCTGCAATTTATTTTAAAAATATCTTTCAAGGGACCCTGCTGTTACTAAAGCAACTGATTCAACATCTGGTCCTGCTTCGTCTGAATCTGCTCTTAACGATACTTCTGCTGATCCAGACGATTTTGAAAGCACCACTGCTGATGATGGAGCCGGCCAGCTGACTATTTTTAACCTAGCCCTGGCTACTTGCACTGCTTTCGCCTTGCTGCTGGCTCAATTCTGAAAGCAAAATGCTACATTCAATTTCATTCACCTTCTTCCAATTTAAACATTCATATAATTAATTTATAAAATTTATAAAATATAAAAAATATTAAAAAATTTTATAGTCAATTCACATTTTTCATTACCTATAATTATTTAAGCTGAAAAATTTAATGCGCTGACGTTATATACCTTTTGTCCCATTTTGTGCTCATCTCTTTTTTTATAAAACCTCATAAAAAGCACTCAAATATTTATCCGAGACCCAGATTACCCCGGGAAAAGTGCGTGATGCATTTATTAGTCCGTCCTAACATACGCTGGCCTACCCTTTAGTCTAAGTAGTAAGAACAAAAGACAGCTCCAGAATGAAAAAAAAAAAGTATATAACGTCGAAAATTTCTTGAAGCAATTAAGGCAACTCAAAGTTTTGAAATCAAGTAAAATTTGTTTATGTTTAGTGAAAAGTTGACATGTTATCACTGCCCGTTTATTTTCGAGTACCAAAATGAAGATTTTAGGTGAAATTTCAAAAACTTTAAAGATTTCGGCTCTCAAATCAAAACATGAAGATTACCGTATTTCCTCTAATTGCCACCCCCTTCAAGTGGCCTGAAAATCCTGTTTTCATTTACTGTTTGAGCTGTCTAAAAAGTGCCTGCGAGGGATTCTAAAAATCTAACCGGCACTTTACACAGCTCAAACGGTAAATTAAAACACGAGTTTTGAACCACTTGAAGTTTGAAAAAATTGCATGCTTCTAATTGCCGCCTCGGGGCGGCAATTAGAGGAGATATGGTAAGAACATTTAAATATTCTGACTAAAGACGAAAATTCAGCAATCACTTTTTTGTTTGTGTTGACAAATGGCATTGTTTACATAGTGAAAAAATGATTGACGGTTTGCAAAAATATTTTATATACCGTATTCCCTTTTAAGTTTAATAATTTAAGATAATATTTCAATGATTAGGTGTACATTTAGAATTTATGGGATGCACCATTATAGAGTCGAAGTTAAAATTTGATGATTGTTCAGATGCATCCTTGTGAAATTAAATTACCTTGTTGACCTTAACGAGGCAACATATTTAGCTTCTCAGCCTTGTTATTTATTCTTGAAAAATGTATTGATCCCCAATATCCATTATAGTAATGTAATTTTCCGATTATGAGGATCGGGCTATTACGGTTAACATGATCACCTTAACCATGATCGCATTCAAAATAATAGAGGGAGCATGCGTTTTTCAAGAAAAAAACAACAGGGGGACTAGAGATAAAATGCTGGAAATTGTGTTGTTGTTCAATAAAATTTTTGGCAGCATTGTCTTTTTGTAAAAGTTTTCGTCCGCACTTGGTTGCAAAAAAAAAGCATCCTCCCTTCCTCTAATGAGCGCCTACCCCCTTACCTCTCTGGCGGTTATATAAAAAAATTCCCCGGGGCATGAAAATATTTTAAGGTAGTGAGAGTGAGGATGGAAAAATAGGGTGAGTGAGAGTGAGTGAGCTCATTAAGATTCTCACTGTGAGTGAGAAAAAACAAAATCCAAAAAAAAAATTCTATATTGTATCTAATAAAGACATTAGCATTTTTATTGACGAATAGTGAACACAAGGATGCCATAATACCGCTAAAAGGTGGCACTTTTTCCCTGAAAAAGGTAATTTTCCCTAAATAAACTTTTTTATAGCATTTTTTGAAGGTAAAGAGCTTTACTTGGGTTGGGTGGCCATCCTTCTGCCTACTTTTCAACAGTGCATCTTTTTGTTACAACAGAATTACCGTATTTTTTCCGATAGCAACATATGCTTCAATAGTAACCCCTAGCCTAACTCCGAATGGTCTAAATTTCAATTCTAAACTTCACATTCTATTCTTAACTTATTCAATTTTGCTTTTGTTTTGTAAAAATATAGAAAAACATGAAATTTGAATTGCAACCATTTTTTTTAAACTGATTCTGTTTTTGCCATAAATGTTACAATCTTTTTTATTTTTGCAGGCGGATATTTTTTTTCTTTCTCGCTATTTTCTTGTCTCTATTTTTGTATTTTGCATTCATCCATTTTTTTAAGATGAGCTCTCGAAAGCACAAGTCAGTTTTGCTTGAAGAAAAGAAGAGGATTATTGATGCGTCAGAAAACAACATTCAATCTGAAAAGCTTAGCGATGCCCTGGAAGAGGCTATACAGGGTGGCCCAAAAAAACTGAAAAATCCGAAAAACTTTGTCAAGGGCTTCCGCGCACTGTCTGATATACAGACTTTTTTGGCGTAAGCAAGGATATTTAAATAACGGTTGTGAGGACGGTTCTGAGTCCTCTCATTCTGCCGTAGTCTTAGGTCTAGCTCTCGTAGCATGAGATTAACGCGGCTCGCTCCACAGGGCTAACTCACTAAGTGGTTGCTTCCCATACGTTGCTTGTCTCGAAGCTGACCTTATGACCTAAGACTGCAACCGTCCATCCTTGTACACCAAATTCAATATAAAAAAATAGAGAAACGATGAAAAAAACAATAAATGAATGCGACACGCAAAATTTCAATGACTGAACTGTCTAATTTAAACTGTTCAAAAAGTCTGAATTTGAACAACAAATTCTGACATATTTCTTTGAAATTTTGCTGTGATTTTTAAAATTTTTTTGCACTAGCACGTAGTTCTTGATCTTGGCTTTTAAACAAGCTGCAAACACTGCTGAATATTGTAAGAAATATATAAATTCAAAAGTCTTAAACAAAACATTGTTAATTTTGAAAAGTTTCAGGTTTTTTTGGGCCACCCTGTACAGTCGAGTCTCGATATAGTGCGATCGCTGGGACCAGGTGCAAGTCGCACTATATCGAGGTTAGCTATTCTACCCTATTTTTTCCTTTTTTAGCCGGAGGTGTAGATAAATTTTATTCAGCAAGCACATAAAATTTTATAAAAATTTTTAGAAACATCGGACTACATGGAACAAATCGGTTACCGTATAACTTCTATTAGACAAGCACCCTCCAATGGACGGGCACCCTGAAAGACCTATTTCTCAGCCCACGAAAATTGTTCTGCAGATCTGTTTTTTGCGTTTTCTTAATCACCGTGATCTTAGTTGATTTTATTTTGTAGACTTTGGTTGAGCACTTAAAAATCTCAAAATCAAAATATTTTTTTTTCTATTTTTCAAGGGTTGAAAAATAGACGGAGGTTATACGGTAAATAGCTCTGCTTTTCATTTTTCTTTCTCTCCTGGTGAAAGAATTCGTCCAAGGCGTCGCTGTGACTGAGAATGGCATGATCAGCAGTGTTTTCTCCACACAACGACGAACAAAAAAACTACTTTTTATGCATCGCACTATATCGAGGGTCAGATTATCAGTGAGGACAGTCCAAAAGGTCGCACTATATCGCGACTCGCACTATATCGAGACTCGACTGTATACCAATACAGAGCCAAGAATAAAGTCCAAAAAAAACTAACAGATTTTTTCTCGAACAAAATTTGAGTACATTTTTTAAAATGAATATATATTTCGGTCCACATGCATATTTCACATGGACTGTCTCTTTGAAAGTTGTTAAGGAAGAGTAGCAGAACATAATGGACATCACAGAAACATTTTGAAAAAAATCGTGGTAAATATTCCTTTGTGACTTTTTCATTTTCTCAGAAATTCTCTTTTAAGTGATTATATATGTCAGAAGAGTATACGCTGACATATTACTTAGTTTAATGCAGTTTTTGCCTGTAATCTTGATCATAAAATGCATATAGAGTATTTCTTTGCCACAGCCCATGTTGAAAAACTTGGTAAGACACTCGAAGGATACGAAAATTCACTATTTTTACGCTCTGCGAAAAATGAAAAAGCCCGAGAAAAAAGCTCGAGAAACACGAATTGCGATCGGTTTTAACTCAAAAAAGGGTCAGCCGTAGGGGAGGAGTCAAGTAAAGTGTTACACATTTAAGTTGAGGTGCTGTTTCTCTCTCAGAAGAAAGGATCAAATTGAAAACTCCCGACAAATGTGTGAAATTTCCCGACTAATTAATTAATTTTCCCGACAAATTTTTAAAACAAACATATCTCAGTGTTTTCTTATCATTTTTTTATTTTTTTTAGACCAGCATGCTGCCCTACTCTTCTAGTTTCTAATGAGCCATCAACCAAATCGTTAAAATTTTAAAAAATTGAGAAAAGTTGGTTTTTATTTAACAACTCCTTGTTTTATGTAAACTATTTTTTCTCAATGTTTTTTAAATTATTACAGTTTGGTTGAAGGCTCATTAGAAACTAGAAGAGTAAGGCTACATGCTGGTCTAAAAAAAATAAAAAATGATAAGAAAACACTGAGATATGTTCGTTTTAAAAATTTGTCGGGAAAATTAATTAATTAGTCGGGAAATTTCACACATTTGTCGGGAGTTTTCACATACATCCAGAAGAAATACAATTATTAGATCTAATCTTTTTCTTCAGATAAGCATATATATCCTACTCAATCAGTGGTGAATATTTTTCTTCTTTGGCTCTGGCTTTCATTTTTTGAAACTTTAGTTCTAGCTCTCGCTTTTTTTTCTGGGATGGGTTTCACATTTTTTCTGGCTCTCGCTCGGAGTTTCTCTTAATTTTGCTCTGGCTTGGAGCCTGAGCCATATGTTCAATCATCAGAGTCACATTACTCAAATATGAGCAAGAGCAAACCTCTGAATAACGAACTGCATGGGACTGACCGAGCAGTACGTTATTGGTAGGCTTGACTGTATCTCGAATTTGAACAGTTCAAATTGGTTGTCTGATAATTCACATTTTTTGTCTAGATACTCTCTCATCTATTCACCATGTCGAGCACCTACAACATTCGCAAACGATCTGCTGCAGGAGTTGTATTGTCGAAAGTACTAAATGAAATAAAACTAATAACTAATAATCATATATTTTTTCACAATATTTAGGCCACTATGAGCATCCAAAGTCTGCCACTCGAAATCATGGTTAATTTTTTTCTTTCACTATTTCTAATAACCAATAACTATATGCAAAGAAAAATACCTTTTTGCGACTAAAAACTTTTTCCTTGATAATTTTATATTTGATTTTTTGTCTCACTTCTTTCAAATTTTCAGCGTTATTATGTGGCCCAGGATGGCAATATTTTTTTTTCAATAATTGCTCTATAATTGTTCATTTTGCAGATCCGTATCTTTGAGCTGTTTGACTACGAGACAAGAAAACTGACGAAAAAAGTGTGCTGCGGATGGAGAAACATTATTCAAGCACATAAATGGCGTGATACAACATTTTCCGATTTTCGTAGAGCTCGTCTCGGGGCTCCAAAAATGAGTCATTACTTTGTAAAGGCGAGTGGAAGGAAAAAGGTAATGATTTTTTTGGCTAAATTCACCTATACCCCCACCACTCGATTAACCTTGACCCCCCACCAGTGAATCAGCTTGGGGGACCAAGGCAACTTTTTTTATTTTTATTTTTTTTTTAAATTTAAAATCTTAAAGTAAGTTTTAAAAACAGTATATTCACACTTTTAAATTATTATGATGCGAAAAAATTATCGGTATCGAAAAATGAAATTTTTTTTGCCTTGGTCCCCCAAGCTGATTCAATGGTGGGGGTCAAGGTTAATTGAGTGGTGGGGTGTAGGTAAAGTGCTCTTTTTTAAGATATTTTAAATAAAAGGACCATATTTTATGAGCAAAATTTAAATTGGCAGGGACACTTCTCTTTCATCTCTCAGTGTAAAAATAAATTAAAAATAAGTAAAATTTTGTCTTTTACATCACTAAAAGTACCATACTTGTTGATGATAATGAAAATTCGGCAAATTCAAACGCGCACGGGACACTTTTCAGATTGCAAAAATACTTTTGAATCGAAATACAAAACACCAATTTATATAAGTGGCCTAGGTAGCTCAAAGGATAAAGCAACGTAGGGTGGTGATTATTTGTCTCGGGCTTGATTCTCGTGTGTGCTCTGTTATTTCTGGTCATTCCTTATAATTCTTTGTGAATAGTTAAGAAAATAATTTCGGAATGAAAAAGTATCCCGCGCGCATTTGAATTTGCCAAATTCCCATTGTCATCAGCAAGTATAGTCCTTTAAAAGAATACTGAATAATTTATTTTAAAGCTGGAATTAATGCTTACAAAACGAGGGGTCAACAAAAAAGAGTTGCGTCTATCGGGCATTGAAATATGGCTATTTTAAAACATTTTGAATTGAAAGTAATTCAAAAACAAAATTATCGATTTAAAACACTGCTCAAGGATTTCATGCTTCACCAACACCTTATCAATATATTGTAGAGCTACTCAATAGCTACAAAACCAATGTTATAGAATTTTTTTATATTTGAGTGTTCAGGTATGGTTTTTTAGAATAAATTTAAAAAAATGAACTTTGTTCATTTTTTTTCCGGAAAATTGATTTAAGGCCTTTTTAGCGATTTTTAGCCGGTCCTTGAAATTTTAAATAAATATTTTCAGTTTTCTGCTAGAGCCAGTGAATGTGCGGCTTATTTGAGAAATGTGAAGTTAAATAGAAAATATTTCACATATAATTTCACCTTTTGCTGGGATATGCTTTTGAGGCGAATTCCAGAAAATCAGTTGCAACATTTAGAGATTCTTGACTACACACTTAATCGTGCTGATTTTTTAAAAATTTCTTAACGCTTCAGCACTCTTAAAAGCATTAAAATCGGAGAATATGTATATGTGAGTTGAAATTTTAGTTTTCCCTTTCTATGACTTCATGCAAAAATTTTAAAAAGATACCCCAAGAGAATACATACAAGATTTTTTAATGATTCTTTCAAGACCTGCATTTCGCTTGAAAAACTAGTCTTAGATGGTTGCGATTTCAGAAATCTATCTTTTGAGAATGTTCCTCCCACACTCAAAAGCCTGGAGTTATTTTGTGACTGGGAGACAGAGAATGCTCAACTTGCTCAAATTTGTGATCGATGCCCCCAACTGGAGATTCTGGAGCTAAGAGGAGGAATTGACAATTGCGATTTGAAATTAATGCTTTCCAGACTTAAATAGTAAGTCATTGATCAGAATATTTCGAGATAATGAAAGATGGAAAATTATGAGCTTGTTTTGGGCGAAAAAATTTTGGTACACTTCAAATTTTCAAAAGAGGACGAGGTTATTAAATAAAAGCGTCAATAGTTGATTTTATTCCATTTTGATCCTATGAACTAGGGTAGGACGCGGTCGGGTAATTTGGCTCAACCCGGTTCCCGGGTACCCGGGTTTTCACGGACCCGGTTCTCGGTTCGGGTAGCATTTTACCGGTCGGGTACCCGATCGGGTATGCGGGTAATGGCAACTTAACCTTGGAACCTATGGAACCTATAGAGATCCTTACATTTGAGATACAGTAAAACCTCTCTATAACGGCACCTCTGTGGACCGGCCTCAGGGTGCCGTTATAGAGAGGTGCCGTTATCAAGAGGTGCTGTTATAGACATGGTTTTTGTACAAGATCCGTGAAGGACAGGGAGACCAATGAAAAATTTTTTTTAACCCAAATGTTCTTTTTTTTTGGAATTTTTCATCACGAGCCCTGAATAAGGGTGTTTGCCTCACACCCCCCCCCTGATTTCTGGTGAAATTTTCAATAAAATTACCAACCCTTACATTATTTTTTGTTATTTTTAAGACTAGGCAAGGGCTAGCCAACAAAAGTAAACTATGTTTGGATGGAATGAAATGTGATTCTAAGGTATGTTTCAGTCAGCCCTAACATGAGCCGGCCTACCTTTGCCAAAGCCTTTAAACCAATGAAAACAACAACAGGGGTGTCAAGGAAAAGCACACCCACATTGAGAGATGGAGCCAAAACCCCTTATAAGATATTCAACCATAATGTAATTACAATAAGCATTTTTGCGGCAAGACAACTTGAAGGTTAAGTCATTGTGAACATAGTTGTCTCGGAACACATGCGAAAGAATGGGTGCCGTTATACAGAAGTCTTTTTATTTGTCAGGATTTGTCCAAGGTGCCGTTATAGAGAGAGTGTTGTGATAGAGAGGTGCCGTTATAGAGAGGTTCGACTGTATCTGCGCTTTTGCTCGCCTTTGACTGTAATGACGTCGAAGAACTTCTAGATGCGTGCTGTTTGAAGCGGCATTGCTTCTTAAAAAATTTAAATCGGAGAATGCAAAATGGTTTAGCAAACAAAATTTTACAATCAATTACAAAAACTAGCAACCAGTGTTGTTATTATTAATTAGCCACTTTTTGTGTTTAATTATCTATATCTCGGTGACTGTTTTTTGAAAATTTATGAATAAATACTTATTTGAAAGAAGAGATATAGATCTTCAACTAAAAATCAATGATTTTGTAATAAACAGCAACAATCTACACTTAGAAATGACTTAGAAATAACTAGGGTTGTAAACATGCTCAAGCAAATTGGTTTGAAGCATATACTTGAGCATTTGCGTTTTTTCGAACGTATTCAAAATATGCTCGACATATTTTGACCGTACAGTTAACTGCACAATTAAACTGGTTTCTATTTCGAAGGTTGACTGTGGGCCGAGCATATGCTCGAAATTGACCAATCTGCTCGAGCACATGCTCGTTTCACAACCCTAGCAACAACTGTGTTTTACAATACAAAAGACAATTTTTCGACTTACAAACTTTAATCGAATTTTCAAAGTTTAAACTTCAAATGAAATTAAACTTACAAATTAGCAATTCTATCCAATGCTTATTTGGAACCGGAACCGGTCGGTTCCTGGACCCGGTTCTCGGTTCTTCCGGTTCCTGCACACTCGGTTCTCGGTTCGGGTAATTTTGCCAAAATGCCTCCGGTTCGGTTCGGTTCCCGGTTCGGGTACCCGACCGCGTCCCACCCTACTATGAACCATTAATTTTTGATATAAAAAAAGTAATGAAATTATTGAAATTGATTTTCAAAAATATGTCTGGACACCTATAAGTTGAATTACTTTTAAAGATTTATGCTTGGGTACGTAACTGTACTTTTGAAAAAATAATTGGTACTTTTTCGGGATTCAACATCTTGTTATTTTCAAGTTTTACGTCGAAATCTTTTTTGGTGCTGGAAATTCAATAAGCATTAGATAAAATGGCATTTTTGACGAAATATGACCGAATTCTACTTTTTTACTAGGCAATTATTGTATTATCATGGCATTCACTTGATATTTTACAATGTTCAAGCTTATTTTTTTAAGTCAGAATTGAAAGTTATGGAATATTTTCCAAAAGTTATTGGATAGCTTCCCCATACTTCACCGAAACACCGGAACAGAACACGTGTTTCGCCGAAACACCAACCGAAACATTTATGTTCTGCCGGAACAAGAATGTTTCGATCGGTGTTTCGGCAAAACATGAACTTGTTTCGGTCAAAGTGTTCTGCCGGAACAGGGGTTCCGGAACATTGATTTCAGGTGTCTTATTTTGTGGTTTTCGGCAATAGGTATGTGCATGCAATAAAAATGGAATATTAGAACGTCGAATTAAGACATAAAAACCTTTATTTAATCAACTGTCAAAGCAGCGATGTCCATGGCAAATGTAAGTCCGGGTGAGAAAAGTAAAGTACGATGTGAGTACGATGTGCCTTGAAAGGTCACGTAGGGATAATTTTAAATTTTGTGCGCTTATTTATTCGGCTCTAGGTGAATTCATCCTCGGTGAATTCATCCTCTGGATGAATTCACCGAGGATGAATTCACCGGAGGATGAATTCGCTAGAGGATGAATTCACCGAGGATGAATTCGCTAGAGGATGAATTCACCGAGGATGAATTGGCTGAGGATGAATTCACCGTCGCCCTATTTATTCCACTAAAAATTCAGTGGAGGCAGAAACAGACGAATAAAGGAAATATAACAGCTTCATTCAACCCACTATCAACACAACAATGCATCTAAAATTGATCTTCGGCATTTTCTTCTTCTCCCGGCTGTTCGGAAGTACGTTTCTGCATCATAGGCGCGATATAATCCTTCCAGTCAGCAATAAAAGTTCGCAGCTGCTCTGTAAAATAATAATAGTGAATTTAAACAATTTGACGTTTTCGACCTTACTTTTGAATTGGTTGAGACTCTCAATTCCGGCATACTGAAGCACTGTTTCCATAAGATCTTCCACTTCAAGCGCCAAAGGGTTCATTTTTTTCTTGCCCATTGCAGACAATAGCTGGTCGAATTGCTCGTCTGACTTGGCTTTTTTCGCAAAACTGACATCAGAAGAATGCGAAGAAGATTGGCGCTTCGACAATCCCACGATTTTCAGCGGTGTCTCAGCCGCTGGCTGGTCTCCAACGTCGCTTGCTCTTGTACTTTAATAAATAAGGCCTCAAATCGTGTCTTACGGAAAGTATATAACTTACGTCAGATCTGTGCACGACTTTACGGTTCTCAAAAATGACGTTGCCTTCCAAAGATGCCAGCTAGGTTCTGTGTCACTTGCTCCATCTCCAGTGCTACCTTTGACTCTGTTAGACGTGGTCCGATGACAATCTGTGATGCTGGTCCAGCCATCTCTCAGCGCAGTTACTGAAAGTTAGCCTTCATTGACCTCACACTACATCGTTAGACCATTTATTACCTCCAAACTCGACATCTCCGTAAGTCTCCATAAAGGTTTTGTTAATTGCAATCCAGGCGGACATTCTAGGACCATTCAACTTGTATTCCGGATGTGACGAGTCCCAAAGCACGCCTTTTCCCCGACGAGCTCACAAGAAAGCTTTTTGGTCATTTGATAAATCACTGGAATTTAACTTCTGGCGATTCGATCTGTCGCCACTTTTGTTTGGTGTTGCCTTTTTCTTTGCTACCATTGTAAAAAGTCTCTGAAAAGCCATAAATGAGATTCATATTTTTCACATCGATTGACTCCAAAAAAGACATGAAGTCTAATAGCTCAATTCGACAACCATATCACATTTATCAAAAAATTTATTCGCCCCTAATAATCACATCAACAAATTTGTTCCTAATATCTCTGCCTACACGCCCTGCACGAGGGTTTCTCTGATCACTAAGTAGTCGACGGTCTTGCGGATATGGAATCAGCTCAGTTTCTTTGTCCATCGTTGGCAGCAGAAAATTGTGAAGAATCACGGCTGCCATCGCATATTGACGAACAACATCAGGGCTTGGAAAAAAATATCCGTCAACGGCATACTCAACTAACTTAAATTCATACCTGGCTTCAAGAATCCCAAAAAATATCCTCCACCTGCTTGCCCACACCCCAAATGCATGTTCTACACAAGCTCGTGCACGACTGAGGCGTTCGTTGAAATCGATTTTTACTTGCTCATCTGCCCCACGCTGAGTATACGGAGTGATCACCTGAAACAGGAACCTTGATTCAAAAAAGTTCTCAACTAAAAATCTTGCCAGGTCAGTCAGACCAAACCCTCCATCGCCTAGCAGAACATAGGGGAGTTCTCCATCTTGAGTTGGCGGAATATCAGCCTCCGGAGATCCCATAAAGCGTAATATTGGAGAAGTTCGCCACAGTGCGGAATCGCTATTTCTGCCAGGTGCTCCTATATCCACACAAATGAAACGAAAATCACTATCTGTCATGGCCAGCATCACGATTGAATGGAACTTCTGACGAGGAAAACACTAAGCTTCTATCCAAATAATAAATAAGCTAATTACCTTATAATTGTAAAACTCAACGCCTGACCGGGTAGGACTATACTTTAGTGCGGTTGCTCAAAAACGCGTTTTAAGTATTTTTTTCGACGTAATTCAATGTGAAACGTTCAAAAAACATGTTTTTAGGTGTGAGAAAAACCAAAAACCGAAAAAAAAAATTTTTGGAAAATTTTCATTTTTTGGTCTAAAATTGGTATTTTTCGGTCTTTTTCACAGTGTTCGATTTCCGGCCAAGGCGAAAATATTGTGCATATTACATGTTTTTATTCTCGGATTCATTTCTAGGGTGAGCTAGTGTGCGCATCTCTAACTCTCAAGCCCCTACGCCCCTCCGGGGGCGTAGGGGGCTTGGAGTTGAGATGCGCACACAAGCGCACTCTAGAAACCAAACACTCGATAAGCAAATTATGCATATATAACACGCATAATACTTTTTTTATGCAGTAGGCCCTGCAAATCAAAGCATGTTTATATTTCATTTTTGGTTCATTCATTTTTATAATAAAAATAATAAAAAATATATAAAAAAAGTTAGTTAGAAGTCTTTGTCTTATCATAAATAGCTTATCTTATCAAAATTTAAAAATTTGCCTTGGTCCCCCAAGGCAAAACCAAAAAAACACGAAAATTTTTTTTTCGGTTTTTGGTTTTTCCCACACCTTAAAACATCTTTTTTGAACGTTTCACATTGAATTACGTCGAAAAAAATACTTAAAACGCGTTTTTGAGCAACCGCACTAAAGTATAGTTTGGCCCCTGACCGATCCGGCTTCACCAGTCCTATGTGTTTTCCATCTATAGCACCCATCGCATGAGGGAACTGTGGACGCTCCAAGAACCTCTCTGAGTTGGCTATCCATGTTGCACGAGTTGGAATGGGAAGATATTCGGCTTGCATTAGATCGATAACAGCAGTCGAGACTTCGAGGCAAAGATCCTGGACGGTCGAATCTCCTATGCCAAAAAGATGTGCCACTGCTGGATAAGTAGGACCGAAGGACAAGAAACTTAAGTATCGTTTTTTAAATGAATGACCTATTTTTATAGCTTACCGGAAAAAAACTGCTAGGCGTTCTTTACCACTTATAGGCCGGAGATGCGTGGGAGCGTGGTATCCAAATCGCACTTCAAGCTAAAATTAATCTTCTCAACAAATACCTTAAATCAACATATTATAACAAACCTTAGTATGAAGAATGTCGAATTCATCTCTGGTTAACCTGATGAACCTCTTCAAATCTTTGAAGTCATTGGAGTCATAATAGCGCCAAAAGATTCCGAAGGACTTTCCTCGAATTGCGTCCATCATATGAGCCGGCGGATATAGCTGCGAGCTTGATTCTCTGCTTGTTTTTGTATCCACCACCAAAACAGTGCTGCTTGCTCTTCATCCATGAAAACGCTTAAAATGGACATTTAATTGATGCTATCATTGATGTTGGGTACCTCGATACTCAAAGGGATAAAAATTTAGCATATTCTGACCATAATACGAACATTTAATCGATGTTCCGATTGGTATGTTCTGCCGGAACAAAAAACTGTTCCGGTAGACATGTTCTGTCGAAACAGAATTTTGTTTCGCCGAAACATCACTGTTTCGGTGAAGTATGGGGAAGCTGATAGAAATCAGTTAGGACAAAGTAAAAAAGGGGAAGGGACAATAAGGGGGGGCTGACAATTGTGAAATAGTCCTGACACGAAAAGATTATTCCAAGTTTTGTATTCTTTAAATATGGTTTTACAGCGATGTCAGATAAAGCTGCGCATAAGTAAAAGCTAGATTGATGTCCAAATTGAAAAAGGCCCTAACAATTAAAATGCAATAGAACAATAATCAATCTCTTTTCGACGAGTTTTTTTCTTTTTTTCGAGCTTTCAACAAAATATGGCTCAAAAAAAACAGTTAAAACGCAAAACTTGAAAATCCTTTCGTGTCGAGACTACAGTCAACTCCCTTCATAGCCCACCGTGTGGACTCAACACCTTAAGGACTGGCGACAGGTTTTCACGGCTAGGGGACATTTGCCAAAAACGACATTTGGCAAAACGACACTTGGCAAAAACGACACTTGGCAAAACGACACTCGGCAAAACAATACTTGGCAAAACGACACTTGCCAAAACGACACTTGCCGAAACGACACTTGCCAAAACGACACTTGCCGAAACGACACTTGAAAAAGGGAACTTGTCAAAACGACATTTGCCAAAACGACACTTGGCAAAAACGACACTTGGCAAAACGACACTTGGAAAAACGACACTTGGCAAAACGACATTTGCCAAAACGACACTTGCCAAAACGACACTTGCCAAAACGACACTTGTCAAAACGACATTTGTCAAAACGACACTTTGATTTTAAGTTGAAGATTCATATCTCCTCTTTCAGGTAAGCGGTTATTTATAAATTTTGAAAAATCAGTCATCGAGATATATATGACTGAACACAAAAAGTGGCTAATTAATCATAACAACACTGGCCCGGACATATCCCGGGAAATTATTAATATTAAATGATTAATATTAAATGTCCGACTATACAATTTCAGGCATTTTTCTCCTATATATTTTTTGAAAGTCCTAAAAAGAAATCAAAGATAAAAAGGGGTGATATCTGTACTGTTATTTGTAGGGTTGTCGAGTGCTCGAAACCGCTCAAAAATTTTGAGCGCTCGAATCGAAAACTCAAAAATCGAAATTTTCAAGCGCTCGAGTTGCAAACTCGAAATTTTTTTGGCATCTTTGCCGCCGCTAAAGGTAAATTTTAGACAGAAAATCGCCTAATTTTCATCGCACATAAAGCTAAAGGATGTCGATTGCCTAGCGGTTAGGTACACTTGCGGTTAGGTACATTTGTATTGGGTACAATTTTAAAAACAATTTAGCGGATTTGCAGGAAACTTGGGCACAATCTACAAAAATATGCAGAAAAAAGTTCCGTCGACGTTACCCAGTTCACAGTCAGGGCCCTTCTCTTATAAGTTTCCATTTCTTTTTTTTCTTCGAAAAATTGACAGATGACCATCTAGAACTAAAAATTTTTTTGAGCGCTTCAAATTCGACTGAAAATTCAAAAAATTTCGAGCGCTCAAAACTGGAAATAAGAACTCGAAGTTTTTTGTCGTGCGATTGAAACTCGATATTAAAACTTAAAATTATTTTTGAGCGCTCGAACTCAAATTTCCGCTCGAAACTCGAAAAATTTCGACGCCATGATTTTTGAATGACTCTTTTTCGTAATTTTGGAATTTTCCAATTTTTTGTCTCTTCAATCAATCAACCTTTTTTGCGTAGTCAGTATTAAATGAAAACAATCATCACAAAAAGGTCAAACTCAAGTGTGAAAAGAAGGATTTATTACAAATCTAAATCACCTAGATCATCTTCATCAAAACACCTTACTTCGCCATCATATAACACATTCCGTACATAAGAGTTCTCAATAATTTTTCTCTGTATTTTCATCCGGTTCCGGAAACTGGCTAGTCTTCTCTCATCCTTGTTCACTCTGGCGTGCAATGCTTCTATTGACTGCTCTGACAGAAGCCCCCAAATCCATGATGGCGCATAAATTTTCCCACGTGCGAACGCAAATAATGACCTTTTGGAGAAACTGATGACTGTGGAAAATTCTCCTAAATTTTTAGAATCTGAAATTAGCATACTTTCTGACAAAAAACTTACCCTCATGCATTCAAAAAACTGATTCGAAGTGACCAGTGACTTGAGGCTCTCGATTACACCCTTACTGAGATTATTGTCGCCTCCAACACTTGAGAAATCTTTGCTCTGAGTCCACTGATTTTCAATCTTGCCAAAACTCGGATCAATCAATGAAGAAATCGTCTCCTGGAACTTAGTAGATTGGCACGGAAATACGAAGCCATCTGCATTGCTTCCCCATCCACATTTCTCAAGAAGTGAAGGAACACAGTCTTTGCTGTTCTGCATCGGCTGGCCATCATTTCCAAGGAAGCCAAACAATTCAATCAGAGTCTGCTGGCCAATTGATGCGTAATACTCGACGACAAGCTCCAGCTGAATGGCAGTTACACGATTGAGCAGCTCCGGCACATACGGTCTGAAATGAATATGGGTTAGAGGGTGTGGTACATGTGGTTAAAGGGCCTGAGAATTTCACAGAAAGACTTACTGAAGCTGCGCATCCAATTGCCACGCGACGGTTTAACTGAGAGGATGGCTTTGGCTTTGGCATCATCTTGAGCTTGTTTTGACTGCAATTTGCTACAAAAATATTGATGTTTCCAAAATTTCGCAAACATTAGAAAATACAACCACCAAAAAATTTACTTACATAGACGAGCTCTACGCATCATGTTTGCTTGTTCGGCAGCTTGCATTTTGGCTTCATCTAGCTTCTGCTTCTTCAGCCCTTCCTTTTCCCACCTTATCTTGGCTGCGGCTGCACGAATTTTGGCCAGAGACAGTCCATTTGGCTTAGTGCACATTCTTCTGGTGGAAACCATCTTCAGCTATAAAATTATACCAAATTTCATTTGCATTGAAAACCTCAAATTTTGCATTTTTTGAGCATTTTTATATACCAAAAGAAAGCTAACATTATCTTCTATCTTTTTGCCAAAATAGAATTTCAAAAACCAAGAGTATTACAAGCGAGAGACCATCAAAAGCAAACAACTGGCATTTCCTCGAGTGAAAATAGGGATTTTTGCGTTTTCCATCTAACTTTTGTATAAAACACCCTAAATTTGTATTTCTTGTATACGTCCTTGGTACCAAAGTGCAGCAAATTTACTCCTCTATAGAGTCATCGGTTTTGTTTAAGAAAAATTGGACAAACAAACTCGGTAGAATCTCAAACATGTCCATCCAGCGAAGAAATTTCCTTCGAAATTTTCACAGAAATTAATTGTGGTTTTGAAATTTCAACTGTTTTATGGGCAAGTGATGGCTCATTCAAAATCCCTGAATGTGGGGAAAATTTTAATTATAAGCATACAGAATAAAAACAAGAAAATAACCGGGCCAGAGGCATGAAACAAAAAGAGCCCCATATTTAACCATTTTTGACAACTTTTCGTTTGGCGCCAATTCTTCCTAATGTACTAAAATTCAAGTTTTGAAACGGTGTGCCTCTAAACTAACCTTTATTTGCATTTTATTTCTTGCAACGAAAGTATTCGTGTTGTCATTCTGATAAACATTTGTGTTTCTTCATTTTTTTTGATTCCAGTTATTTCTTGAATTACAAGTTTAATTATGTTTTTCTGCACAGATATTCTCACAGACATTTTTTCTTTTTTGGATAACGAGTCCTGCGAAACTATTAAATTAGTATCCAGGAGATTCGTTCACCTATTCAAGCACAGAAGCTTTGTGATTCCAGCAGTAAAGTTATCTCTTCATATTGATTCTAAAATTTACTGTTGTCTAATACAGTTCGAAGGAAATGAGCAACTTCCCAAGTATTTTGATAACTTTAAATACCAATATGGATACCAATTCATTGTCGAAGCAACAGATTTGGATACACCATTCAACAACCCGTTTCTAAAAATGGTTGTCAACAAAAAAATTGATTTCAAGCGTGTTTTATTTTCTCTTAGAAAAAATAGCTTGAATATTCCTCTACATTCACTACTTTATGGCTGGAGGAATATATGGGCAAACGCCAAATACTGTCTTTTAGGTAGTGATAAACACAAATATTTCAGTATTTTTTAATTTAAAATAATATTTAATAATATCTAATTGAAGCCCATGGGCTTCTATGTTTCAATACCGTGAAAATCTTTAAATTGTCAATCGAAAATAGCCCTAACCCTAAACCTTAGTCGAAAATAGGGGTGGGCTTCTGTTAAAGGGTGAACTGGCTCTATTCGCCTTTAGGTCTCCCCATTTTTGCCTTGGTCTCTCCTGTTGTTTCTTCTAAAGAAATGCCTTTGTTCGTTTGTAAAATTTGAAATTTGTCGAAAAAAACTTGGTCTTTTTAGGTATTTTGACCGTTTTAGGTATTTTTGACTAGATTTTAGCGTTTTTCAAGGCAAATGAAGGCAAAAGTGATATATTTCAGCAGGTTTTCACTTTCTAGGGTCTACAAGAGTTGCTATATGGTTTAAGAGTTGTAAAGACATACCAAGGGTATTTGCCCGCTTCGCGGCCAAATAAAAGCACACTCCACATTGCAAGGGATAGCGATACATAAATGTATACCCCAATCTATTGCAATGTGGAGCGTGCTGGTCTTTGGCCGCGAACTGTCCAAATAACCTTGGTATGTCTAAATAGCTTTCGTAAACTTTATAAGATGTATTATATTATTATAAGTTGTATTTTTCTGTATAAAGTTGTATTCAACTTGTTTTTTTGTCCCTGAGAGGTTAGGAGCCATTTTTTTTAGACAAATTTCATTTTTTTGTCAGAAACTGTTAAGAAATCTTTTTTATGTTGTTAGGCAGAAAAAATGAGTTCAGGGAGTGATTTTAGGTCATTTTTAAAGAATAAAACAAGAAGGTGTGGGGAACAGCAGAATTACCTGATTTTTTTTTTGAATTACCTGGTACCCGCCTGTTGAAATACTCTCATCGGCGGTGAGAATGCCCTTTTCAGCAACTTTGCTTACTAAAAAAAACTGCCTATATTCCAGGGAGCGAAAGAATGCGCAATTTGAAAATGCCAATTGCGCCAAAACTAAATTGCGCCAGTGTAAATAGGGTTTTAATGTGAAATCGCGCAAATGCAAATAGCGCTGTAATTTTTAGGGTATATTATATTTTTCGGTGGACTTTTTCAAATCGGACATTTTTTGGTCGAATTCTATTTATTTTTATTTCTTGAACTTTATTAAAAATATTATGATGTGCAGCACTAGGTCAACATTATTAATACCTTTTCTTGTGAAATCTTTCAAGGATCCAGGCCAAAGATTATGATGAAATGTTCACAGTCAAATTTCGTTATGAAGTACCCCCTGGAGACCGGCCCTAGGGCAGTGATGTAAATCTCCGCACCGGCTAAACTCCAGGCACCTGTTTCTAGCGATTATTAATATTACCCGGCGTAGGAGGATTCATTATAGGAGGATTCATCAAACTTATGCGAAATTTTTTGTGACCCTAAATGTGACCAAAAAATAACATTTTGCCAACCCTGCGTAGGATATGTTGTATCAAGGGCTGATTGACGGAGTTTATCGTTGAAAAGATCGACCCTAGGGGTACGTCATAACGAAGGGTACGTTATATCGGAAGATTTTATATCGAGGGTTGACTGTATCACTAGTTTTAGAAACTAAATATACCGACTGTTTCGAACAGAATATGGTTACAGAAGGATTCAATCAGCTTGTTTCAACTTTCCCGAAAAGTCTGATTCAGGGCTCTTCCTTACACATGTTTTGTGACACACCTATCAAAGTGAATCCAAGTGAAATATTTTTTGACAATCTTTTCAAGCTACTAATGACAGAAAATCTTTACTTTCACTTTCAAATTCGGCTTCGATTAGAGATAGATGAGTGTCCAGTAAACTTTTGTAAATGTCTGCTCAAGTTTTTGCAGAAAGTGAAAAGGTATATTTTTTGTAATTAATCACAGAGAATGGCTACCTATATTTTATTCAGTATGCTCTTTCAATCACTCACACAATTTATTGGATAGTAAGTTGCGGCTGGGAAGGAAGCATTGGAAAAGGTCATTTTGCCAGAACTTTAAAAGACCCGAGTGGCCAAAGAAAAATATACATATCAAAATCTACTACTGGTTTTACATTTCAAACTGTTTTCAACTGAAGTCTTCTCTCAGTACAGTCAAACCTCGATAATCGCCACCCCAAAAAGTTCGTTCCCGCCTAGGGTCCGACACTTTTTTTACCCCGATTTCTGAATATTTTTGCTAGTTCTGTTTTGACAGTCTCGTCGCAAATATCGTGAGGATTCCGATTTTGCCGATTGTTTTTGAGAATTAAAAATTTACCTTTAAAAAAGTAAAATCTCGAAAAAAGGCCACCCTATTTTTTAAAAAGGGTGGCGGTTTATCGAGGTTTTGCTTTTTTAGAGGAAAATTTTTTATAATTCTGAAATACAATCGGCAAAATCGGAATCCTCACGATATTTGCGACCAGACTGTCAAAACAGAACTAGCAAAAATATTCAGAAATCGGGGTAAAAAAGTGTCGGACCCTAGGCGGGAACGAACTTTTTGGGGTGGCGGATTATCGAGGTTTGACTGTAAAAATATTTTAAAGGCGTTTTCTGTAATTCTTTCTGTGATGCTTTTTTATAACCCCCACTATCCCATACTCTGATTTTTTAAACAGTGACCCAAAATCACCCTCCTAGCTCTTTTTTCTGCTCAAAACGGTGAAGGACACATTCATAAATACTTTCTGATAAAAAATCAAAATTGTGTCAAAAAAATTCTGCCACCCCTCAGGGGTAAATGTTGATTTTATGGTAATTTTCACTAAACTTCAGCCTTTTTGAGTCAAATAAAGCTTAAAATCATAGATTTTGAACAGTTTTATACTTTCTAGGGCCTACCACATATAGAAACTCTGGTACCGTATTTCCTCTAATTAAATCACTGGTGCGTTTATATTTCAACCTCCCTCCAGGGGGTGCGTTAATTAGAGGGGTGCGTTAATTGGAGGGGTGCGTTAATTAGAGGGGGTGCTTTAATTAGAGGAAATACGGTATGCACATGTTTTTATGCATCATTAGTCACTCTGACGATATAAGTACCCTGAACTCCCCGATCTCTATGGAGTGTGACTGTAAATCAGTACAACAGATCGAGATTTGAACCACGCAATAAGACGCATGTTTATAACTTTACATTTCTGTTTTGTTGTTGCAAGAAAGTTTTGTCTCTATTCCAATCCATATGTTTTAGCTATAATAGCAATATAAAACAACTGGAAACTTTTTTAAAATATATTTGACAAAAGTAGCAAAGAAAATTCTTATTTTTCGTACATAATTTACTCTTTTTGTGTCAGATCTTTCTTTTGCCTTTAGATGGACATTCTAGATCTTTTTACTTTTGAGCAAAATGATGAATCAAATAATCGTGTAGTTCTATGATCATAGTTTCCACTATTTCGAAAATATTACACAACTAATTAAAAGTGAGACTAAGTAAAAAAATATTTTGATCCATAATTTTAAATATTTTGCAAAAGTTGATCTTTGTTGCAAACTAGTATCTCAAGGCTACATGGTATTGAAAAGGTTACAACATTGAGGCAAAATGAAGACAAATAAAAAATGGATACAAAAAAGTATTGCCCGCATCGAATACCACCTATCACTTCATGCATTTTTCCATTTTAGAAGTAAACCATTTTTTAGTCTATAATACCCTAAGCATAGCCTTAAAAACAAGGGTGTAGTTTTAGTAATTTTCAGGTACCCTGAAGTTTTTGTATTTCAAAGCCTTACTTCAAAATCTTTTTAAGATTCGAAATAGCATATGTAACGTATAAAATGAATATTGCTTTATAACTGGAAAGGGTTTCCCCCCACCTCCGTTCGTTTAGAGTGGTAATTTGATGTTATTGATTTTTTCCTGGCTGGTAGCAGACAACAAAGACATGGTGGTTCTTATTCTTGGTGAAGAAATCGATTTTTTACTGATAGGTTTTTTGAGTGCAGTATTACTTTTTGTTCTGGTTGATTTAATTCACTTTATGTTAATCAATGTATATCTTTGGTTTCTACACACTTTGCCGCAGACACTTTGACGCAGACAATGTCTTGCGAAAAAGTGTCATGCGGCAAAGTGGTTATGTAAGATATATTTTAATATGGATGTATTTTTCAAATTTTTAGCTTTACTTTAAATTATTTTCAACATAATATTGTAGTGTTTTGAGTAATAAAACAATGATTTTCTAAATTTAATAAATTATTCTAGACCTAGTTAACTCAGGGAATTAACCTAAAAAAATATTTTCTGGTGTACTGTTTTGTTTCAAATTATCGCTTTAATCACTACAAAGGTAGATTATTATGGTGCGAAAAAAACACAAGTTTCTTTTTTAGATGGGAGGGGGGGCTTGTTGGAGTACTTTACAAAAAGGCACTAGGCAAAAAAGGATAAAACCAAGTTTTTTGTCTTTTAAATATGGGTTTTGAGCCATATTTTGTCGACAACTAGGTGTTGCTATGTCAAACGAACTTGTGCAGAACTAAAAGTTAAATCAGTAACATCTATATGAAAATTTCTAAATCCTTTCAAGAAAGGCTATAAATATTGAAATTTAATAAGAAAAGATCAGCCTTTATTTTATTCAATCTATATTTTGATTTTTAGGTCATTTTTGTTGAAATTTCTTGATTCTGATATGGATGATGCTAATTTAATTTTCGATTTTGCACAAGTTTGTTTAACAGTGCAATACCAAGTTATCGACAAAATGACCAAACAAAATTTGGATAACATCAAATTCCCGCATAAAATAGGGATTTTTCGAAGTTAGTTAGTTAAATGCTGTAGGAAATTTATGTTGGTTTTGGTCTGAATTTACAAACTTTTTGTGCTAATATGTAGTCCTGAATTTAACATTTCTCAAAAACTATTAAGCCCGATTGAATGATTGGGAAATGTTATAATTAAGGTAGTATTTGAAAAAGGCATTCGATCGAAAAAAGCATTCGAAAATCATTTTGATTCTCAAAACGTCCTGGGAAGTTTAATAATATGTGAAAAATTACAACAAAGCCCCAAATAAACGTTAAAATATACATTCACTTCACTATTTCACTAATTACTACAGGATTTCACTATTTTACTGCGGGAATTCACCTGCACCCAGAAAAATTAGTACTTCTTTGTAAGCGATTTTTAAAGAATACATAAAAAACTTTATGATGGAGTCAAAAACTCTGAATGAAGACAAAGGGCTTCAAAGGAAGATTTTTTAAACTGCCGACCATTTTTAATATAAGAGGCTGTAGGAACTTTCGTAACAAGACAATTTCGTAAGAGCGAATTTTCGTAAAAGCGAACTTTCGTAAGAAACATTTTCGTAAGAAACTTTTTCGTAACAGCGAAAATTCGTAAGAAACTTTTTCGTAACAGCGAGTTTTCGTAACAAACTCTTTCGTAACGCGCTTTTCAGTAACATTAGTGATATGTTAAGTGGCTTTTTTTGCTTTTTAATCATCCCTTGATGTTTCTTATAATTTCTGTGATGTTTTGACCGAAAAAAGTCAAGAAAAAAATGAAACAGTCAGAGGGTGGAATCAAACCAGTAGTGAAAAAATTCACCCGTCAACTTACCTACTGCACCATACATGCCACTAATGGCAAACAGCTATGTGTAGTATATAATATATAAATTCGAGCTCGGAGTTTTTCACCATGCTTTTGGGTATTTCTGCTGGTCTCCTAACGGATGAAAAATCGGGCGTCAACTAATTATCAAAATTTACAGTCATATGATCTATGCTTAGCAACTTTTGTGCTCATACAGTTAATAGTCATATAATTAACTGTTCTAAGTGTCAAACTGTGACAGAAAGGCCAAAACAAATGAATCAGATGAAATCCTGAATTAGAAAAATTGAATAGGAGTAAAAAAAAATTCGATTATTTCCTCTTACGAAAAAATTCGTTACGAAAATTCGCTATTACGAAAAAGTTTCTTACGAATTTTTGCTGTTACGAAATTGTCTTGTTACGAAAGTTCCTACAGCCATATAAGACGCCCACTTGAATTTGTCTCCGCCTAGTGTCCAAGGCAAAGAAATTTGAAATTTGGGCTAGTGGCAAAGAATTGAATGCAAAGAATTGAAAATCACGCCTAGTGTCCAAGGAAAAGAAATTGAAAATTTGGTCAATTTTTTTCAAAAATGGTCTACCACGCTTTAAAAACATGTTCTTGACATGTTTAGGCAGCTAAAACGACCAAAAAATGGTTCAAACCGAATTGCAGCGACCCCTATATATGGAAGTTAAGGCGAGATGTGAGGGTGTGAGGAATTTGACACAAATAAAAAATTTTTAGAAATTAAGTTTTTTTAGATTGTTTTGTTAGAAACAAGTGATAAAAATATTTTGATGTTCATTTCTTATTCATCAGTAATCACTGTAAAGCTCGTTTTTTTCAATTTTTCAATCATACACAAATTATAGCAAAAAGTGCTCCAAAACAATATCCTAAAAAAACATACTAGCTAAGGGTTTTTATCTCTAAATTTTTAAAAAAGGACATTTTGCTGAAAAAGGATATTTTGACGATTTTGAAAGAAGAATGGTTATTCTTTTCAGTTCTTATTGCTATTTTGGAGCGAAAAAAAAAGATTTTGATAAAAAACTTGTAAATAAAAAATATTTGGGTCCCCAAAAAAGGACAAATCTTAGTAAAAATGACGGAAGAGAACCCTTTACTAGCTATATATTGTCCTCTTTTTGATGACCTTTTTTTAAAAAATACAGTTTTTTCAACTTTTTCCGATCACGTTAAACCAGTTTATAATTTTTTTATTGAAAAGACATAAATCAAAATATTACACAGCGAGTAAAATAATTTACAAAAAACAAGAACAATGAGTTTCGAAATCTTGAAAATTAATTAAAATTTTCACAGGACACGGCTATGCAAACGTTATTACTTAAATTTTATTGTCTTATAGTCAGAGTTGTATTTTCAAAAAACAAGTGGCAGGTTCGATCTTCTCCAGAGAAACCCATTTTTTTTTTCCATAAACGTCTTTTCTGATCGTGAAAAAATACGTTGAGACCAGTAAATTTTTATTTCTTCACATCATCATCCATTATTTGCATGACAAATTTTTGAACATTTCAACTGTTTTTAATCTTATTCAAAATTTATGAAAAAACCCGTATTCTAACCAAAGACGTGTAAAGACGACTTAGATCAACAAAAAATCTATTCGTCGCAGGCCGGCGTCCTCGTCAAGTTCGATATTTCAATGTGTGTTAATACTTATTCGAAATCAAATAGATGTCAGTCCGTTGAGCCATCTGTTATTTTCTTTCTAAGAGTTAACATTTTGTCGTTTTGAGTAGGCTTTTTTTTTGTAGAATGTCATTTATTTTCTGAAAAGATCAAAGCATCTTGTTTTTCCTGTTTTTCGAATAATACTTCATATTCAATGCCCTTTTGAAATTTTTTCAGAGATATTGACCCTGTTTTCGATCCCGCCTTAAGTAATATTTTATTCTTTTTCTTTTCTTCAGGTACGAAATCAAGCTAGGTCATCAGTAAGAAGAGCAATTACTATCAAGGCGAAAAAACAAGCTCGTCGTCTTTTTCGAAATCAGCGTCGATGAAGACATCTCGATTACTTCTGGTCATCAGTCACCTTTTGTTCTCATTTAAAGTTGCTTGCCTTATTCATCCTCAGTCGCCAAGAAATCAACGTCAGTTTTGTCTCCTTGAAAAGTGAAAATGATACAGTCAACCGTTGCTTAGTAGTAATCTAGCAGAATCTTGTGATATATCTTATAAATTCTTAAGTGTTACGAAGCATTCCGGATCAAAAATCTTTTATGTAACATGTGCTTTGCCTGCGGTTCTGCTACTGCGAACTAATATCAAAAATACCTTTGCTTGAAGAAGCCTAAAGAATTTTTTGAAAAACCTTTTTTGCATAGCCATGCCATAGTTTTTACAGTATCATGAAAATGTCGGTACTATTCCATTGTAACTCTCAAGCCCCTGCGTCACCAAAGGGGCGCACGGGGCTTGAGAGATAGCTTCACTTACCTTAGATCTAATTCCGAGAAGTACACTTGATCAATAAATGCATATAGAGTCTATTTTTGCCACGGCCCGAGATGAAAAACATGGTAAAGCAGCCAAAAATGTTATTCCTTTCAATGAAATAGCTTTTTTGGGTGTGGGGGAGGTGTACAATGGAATAGCGGCAAAATGTCTATATTTTTATCTGCAAAATTCAAGCATTGATAAAATTTAATGATTTGTTTTACAGCAAAAACAATTTTTCTCGTAAATCCAAATCCAGCGTCTCCCTGAGCTCCATTAATAAGCGACCGAGAGTATTAAGACCACACCAATAATTTACATCTTCTTTTTTCTTAGAGCTGATGTGAACGCCAATGCCCAGCTGAAATTTCAATGAGTTAGCGAGAATTTTGATCAGGAATCTATGAAAGACACTTACAATCGATCTACACTGGCTTCAGCGAGCGCATTTCCCTTCGTGTAACTCAACAACAATCTTAGATCATTGTTTTGTGTGAATTTAAGCTCTAAAGCTCTTCTCATAACCTGAAAGTGTTCAAGTTTGTCGACATAACGATGTTTTATTTGAGTTATTGTAAATGCTTTCTTTTGTTCTTGTCTTCAAGCTTTTCTTAAAGCTGGAACATTTACCTCAACCCTGTGTTTCTCCCATACTGTTTTACTTTTATTATCAAGACGTTTGCAAATCCACTTCATTTGTTTCGGATTGCGAGCTCTCAGCACACGTTTAGCAGCTTTTTCATCACCATGCCTCAAAGCTTTCTGATACATATAGTATTGCTCGGACGAATTGAAGTAATTTCCTGGATTATATATGGTAAGTTTATTGTATGCAATCATAAGTTATTCACCGCTAGAATAAAACATCTTCTGGCGGCAGAAGTGGTTGCTGAGCACATAATGACCGGAAAAAAAAAGTAAGCGTGAACCATCCTGGTGGTCAGTAGTTTCACTCCAACTCGAGCTTGCAAAGAGCTGTTCATCTTTCGCGGTATCTAGCTGAACAAACATTCCCGTAGTATAAATTTCTAAGTTGCCAGCTTTGGTCAGGAAATCTTTTGAATTTTACTCCGGATCAGCAGATCGGTGTTATCTGTCTGCAACAAGAAGATTCTCACATAGTGGAAGATTCAAAGATATGAGTGACTCAGACAGGATCCGTTCAGCGAATGGGAGATTTAGATAACGTCGTTCTCAAACAATGGGAGATGTACATGAAATCTGTTTTACAAAAAGATGTTCAAAAAACGTCGTTTTCGAGCATGGGTATTTTAACGCAGAAGCCATTCGAAAAAAAGACTTTTGAACAACGTCTTTTTCAAAAAAGACGACATTTTGAAGGTAGACACCCAGGTGGATTCGAACCAGCAACCACATTACCCATTAGCATTGCTCAAAACCCTATTCAGAATAGTAAAAAGTCAAAAATAACGGGTTGATTTATCAATTAGAGTTAAATGTTCACGAAAAATCGATTAAGCGGATAAGAATTCCAGTCACCTATAATTTTTTACTATAATTGTAAAGCAGCTCGAATTACACCAAACCACATGATTTTGAGCGATTTTAACCGATCTGACTCGATTTTTCGCATAAATTTTACCCTCACCTTTTTCAAAAAAACTCCCTCAAAACCAGTTCTTTTTAGTTTTTTTCTATTCTGGATAAGACTCTGAGCGATCTTAAGGGGTGATGTAGTGGTCGCTGATTCGAAGCCACCCGAGTGAATACCTTTTATAACCATAACTTTGAGTGTTTAATTGCTCACAGACTTACCATCGTAGTTGATCGTTCGAATTCCTCGGGTAGCAAACAGTCCTAAGTAGACTAACTCGATTCTTATTTGGTCACGGAATGCTTAACAGGATTCGAGGTGCTAAGGGTGCTTTTAGATGATTCGGGCTTGAAAGGAAGTCTTTTGGAATAAATTTTGTGTGAATCTCCCCTTGTTCGAAAGAGTCGTTATTTAAACAGTTTTTCGTTAAACGCATTTCTTGCGAATTTTTCTTTGTTCGAAAACGAGGCTATTCGAAATTTCTTTTTTTTGAACGGTTTTGGTGTGAATTTTTCTTTGTTTGAAAAAGGCGTTATTTAAGCGTCTTTTCTTGACTGGACTTTTTGTGAATCTCCAATTATTCGAATAGTCTTTGTGGGAGTCCCCACATGTTTAAATCTCTCAATTGTTGAGAATCTTTCTGTTGCAGGTGGATACCACCAACAGATTTCTACTTTTTTAATTAGCAATTTCACTTCTAAAAAATGATATTTGAGCGATTTTTCGAAGTTTTTTCTAGTCGAGTTTTTTTTATCGCAACTCATTTGATCGGTTTTTTCACAACCCCTATTAGATATTTATTTGGTTGTATTTATTTTTAATGATAGGTGTGCAAAGCAGTTGAAGTTTTCAAAGGTGGCCTCGGTGCCGCAGTCTTTTTGGACGAGAATGGTGCGCAGGTTGATGTTTTTCTTGATGTTTTTCAATGCCGTATTTTCTCTAAAAAAGTTCTGTTTTTCAGTCTCCCTCAGAGGGGCTTTTAACGAATGATTCAAAAGCTTTTGCCGACTTTTCTAACTGTTTTCATTGCAAGATTTTTCAAAACACATGGTTTAGTAGCCTTGCATCTCGTCTTTCAGGTGGTATGTCAAGTTTGTGTAGAACTTTTTTAAAAAAGCCATCACTCAGGTGTAAACACTTGTGAAATAATTTCAAATTTCTTTAAGCATTTTCATCGTTTTAAATAGTTAAAGTTTGATTTCGGATCTAGCGTTTAAGCAATAACTTTGTGCTATCATGTAGCTCAGTTCACTAAATACAAAAATTATTTTACAGAATATTTTTTGTATCTTTGATTGTTTATATATGGCCTTTTGGAAAAAAGTCTATCGAAACACAGTTTTGTTTCTTTTATTCTAATTTTCGAATTTTTCTTAAATGCAGTTGTCTGCAATCGCAATAAACGCTTCCGATCTGAATTATTAGATTTTTTGGCGCTACCGGAGTATACACCCCCCCCCCTTAAATGAAATTTTTTTAAAGTGTTTCCAAACACCCTATATCGACCTGAAATTGCCTCAGAAGCTCGAAAAAGGCATTATTTTTGTGTTCTAGTCAATAAAAAATTGAGTTTTGGGACCACCCAAATATACCTATTTTGACCATTTTTGAAGGGATTTAGGGCCATATTAGGGTGGGAAAGGACCAAAAAAGGGCCAATTTAGTGTGAAAAGGAAGATGTTGAACATAGTTTTGTTGACTGGGGCCTACCGCATAAATAAACTCTGGTATGCATACATTTTTTATGCATCCAGGGTCACTTTCGAGTGATTTGCGTCTAAGGTATGTGGGTGTGCGCATCTCAACCCAAGCAACCAAGCCCCTGCGCCCCCTTCGGGGGCGCAGGGGGCTTGGTTGGTTAGAGATGCGCGCACTTACTTACCTTAGACATAATTCCGAGAAGACTCTTGAACAAAAATGCATTTAGAGACTATTTTTGCCCAGCTCCAGTGACAAAACATGCCAAAACAGGCAAATGGTCAAAATTTCAAAATGTCCAAAACTCAATTTTTTCTTAACCAGAACTCAAAAATAATGTCTTTTTTGAACTCCCGAGGCAATTTTGGGTCGATATAGGGTGTCTAAAAACACTTTAAAAAAAATTTCATTTGGGGGGGGGGGGGGGGGGATATACTCCGGTAGGGTCGATTTTTTGAATATACGTGGGTCTTTAAAAATAAATTTGTTCCAAAAGTTACCGAAATTGGAAAAAAGTTGCTAAAATATTTGCATTTTGGTCACCTTTTGACGAAATCTATTGCTTCAAAAGGCCATATCTGTACAATCAGACTTTCAAAAATTATTCTGTAAAATAAGTCTTGTAGATCTTGAAACCGAGTAGTATGAGAAGGAGAGGGTGGTTAATAGTGAAAAACGAGCAGCGTCAAATATCTATCATTTCTAACTATTTTTAATGAGCAACTTGTCATGAGCAGCTAATTTCTTGCTTAGCTGCCTAATTACCCCAGAATCAGTGAGCTTCAAGGCTGTCTAGCCAACAAATTGAAGACCCCGAAAATTATGCAGATAACAGCCGATCACAACAGAGTAGCCGACAGCTGGCTGGATCAATTCCTGGTGTCTCTAAGTCCAGAGCTGAGTATATGCAGCTTTGCATATATTTTTCAATCAGACAGTTGAGATTTTAAATATTTCATTTGACAAATATAACTTGCTGAGGCTTCTATTTTTTCTCGCATATTTGCACTTTTTTAAAAAGGAGGCTTTTAGAGGCATGGTACTTTTCCTTGCATCAGATTTACTTTTTTTTGCATCAGAAATACTTTTTTTGCATCAGATATACTTTTTTTTGCATCAGATTTTTTGCATCAGAAATACTTTTTTTGCATCAGATATACTTTTTTTTGCATCAGATTTACTTATTCTTGCATCAGATCTGTTTTTGCATCAGAAATACTTCTTTTTGCATCAGATTTACTTCTTTTTGCATCAGATTCACTTGTTTTCGCATCAGATATACAGTTTTCTACAATACAGTTCTCAAACTATACAGTTATAAAACTATACAGTCAAAGTATACAGCTATACAGTCTATACAGTTCTCAAACCATCTTAAACCACCCAAACTACTGAAGATCGAGCAAGATATGTACTCAGGTTGATCACCAGTTTCCCGTTAATTTTTTACACGATTTTCACGGGTTCTTTGCTGTTTACTCAACATTGTCTGCGATATATTTTTACCTAGGCAGGAGTACACAAGTGGGGTATCCAGTTGGTGGTACCCAGGTGTGCGACTCAGATAGTGGTACCTAAGTCGGAGTATCCAGATGGTGATATTCACGATGGAGTTTGACTGCATCGACCTGCATTTATATGTCATATTTTGAAGTAAAATCATCGACAACCTTGTAAATGAATACACACTATCCGGACCATATACGTACACTTAGTCAAGTAAAATTAACTACATTAACATACATCTATCAAGATCGTCAAGGAAAATCTGCAAAATGCTCGATATGAGGCCACCTTCAGGGCAGTCCCTTGGAGTTACTCAAGTGGCCTTATTTTGAAGTTTGATTAAATGAGGAAATCAAATTTTTTACTGACAACAAACAAAAATAACAATGGCAAAAAATGAGACTTCTGTAAATTCAATATCTTAACATGTTTCTAGCTTTTTTTGGTCTTCCAACCTGCTTTCTTTGATCCATATTTTGACTTCGAATTTAACTTTTAAAAGATACAAATTTGAGTAGTTACCTGTGGATATGGCCTGACATCCATCCGCCAATACTGCTGCACACGATCTTTCATTGCCTTCATAAATAGTTTGAATGATTCGCTTATAAGTGTCGATATTTTCGCCAGAACCAATAGCCAATCCAGAGGGAAAGAACTTCTTTTCAACATCAGAAACCCAAAACTTGTACGGGAAAGCCAGCCACACCAATTTGTACGTGGAATCAATCTGAAAAAGAGAATCCAAAGAACTTTTGATGTGATAAAAAATTACTTGGAAAAGGGTCTGATTTTTAAGTCTTTTCATTAGACGTGGAGTAGACCAGACAACGTGAAAGCTCAGCTTTTGCGGAGGCGATTCTAACACATGAAATCCGACGACGTAGACTTCATCCAGATCCACTGGAACTTGATTCATTCTCAGAGCGTATTGTTTGAGATCTTCAGCTGTCATCTTTTCCATCTCTGGATGCTGCTTTCGACGCTCTCGCCACAAGAGATTTTCGACCTGCTTTTGAGTAGGAATATTTGGCCAATCATGTTTAACAACTAAAATGTGAGAAAAATGCTAAAAAACCAATCTTCTTACATCAGCCATCTTCTTCAATATTTGAAGTGCTGTCTGTTTGTTGGCCAAACCTTCTTGGATTCGAATTTTGACTTGCTCACAAAGTGTACTGGCTTTTTCACCCTCTACGTCCCGATGTTCTCCAATAGACGTTTCAACCCTTACAGCCATTGAATCATTTTCGAAAATAACGTAGCATTTCATTGGGCAAAGGTAACCTTTCTTGCGTCTGAACTTGCAAACGTAAGTGTCCATCTTGACTGACCCATTTGGATGGCTCACAATACTAAAGTTTATATTTATATCTGAAAATTCTAAGCAAGAACAACTTACAGCTTCCACTTCGGTTTTTCACCTTCAAACCAAGTCAAAAACGATGCTTGGTCAGAGAATTTTTGAGAAGCTTCCTTGGGACATTTTTGACACCTCGGCGAGTGCGCTTCGGAGACGGAGATGCTTCTACTTCAGATTCAGCACTTATCAACGACCTTTGCTGAACAGAATGCATACTGGCATCATCCAAATTTGAAAAGTCCATATTGACACTGAAAAATGAGGCCATTATTGGAGCAACACTGCACAACAGCCTATCTGATGCAAAAAGAAGTAAATCTGATGCAAAAAGAAGTATTTCTGATGCAAAAACAGATCTGATGCAAGAATAAGTAAATCTGATGCAAAAAAGTATATCTGATGCAAAAAAAAGTATTTCTGATGCAAAAAATCTGATGCAAAAAAAGTATATCTGATGCAAAAAAAAGTATTTCTGATGCAAAAAAAGTAAATCTGATGCAAGAAAAAGGATTTGCGCTTTTAGAGGGGCATACCAGCGCGTTACACTACAATTAAGGCTTTTTATCAACGTTCTATCTGATCTGACGAAAAATTTCTGCATACTCTTTAAAAGTAGTATAAAGTCATAAATATCAGATTTGAGTTAAGACAAGTGAAAACAACAACGATTTTTGCTAAATTGCTGGTCCCCGCTTTATTTGCAGTGTAATGCGCTGGTAGGCCTTTTTCTGGCATAGGGGCGTTTAGGGGATTTTGTGACAAATGTCACAAAATCCCTAAACGTGTTAACAGAACGCCAAGTTTGTACACATTCAAATTCATTTTTTTTGCACAGCCGGTTTCTATGTTTGCTCTCTTAATTTTTCGGTGCATAGACGTTTCGCCCTCTTTTGGACATTTGTCCGAAAAGGGGCGAACTGCTAATTTTGCCTTGGTCCCCCCTGCTGATTTTTTTGCAATTTTTTTCAGTCTAATTGCGTAAGAACCGTGTTATACGGGGCGACGGTAAATTCCCCACGGTAAATTCCCACCACGGTAAATTCCCCCACAGTAAATTCCCAAGTCAAGTTCTTGCTGTGAAATATCAGCTTGTTATGATTTTATATGCGTTAATTATGGTATGATTGCTAACTGTACTCCTCAATTTCAGAAAGCAAGAAAGATGGGTGAAGCTGAGCAAATCGCTAAAGTAAAGGAAAAGAAGTTGGCCAACCCAATGCGAGATCTGAAGATCCAAAAGCTGTGCCTCAATATCTGCGCTGGCGAATCTGGTGACAGACTAAAACGAGCTGCAAAGGTATCTCATCTTTCTTAAAATAACATCTATGATCGTCTATTTGCTCTATTTCAGGTGCTGGAACAGTTGACAGGTCAAACGCCGGTTCTCTCCTGAGCTCGATACACAGTCCGCTCGTCGTCGTATAGAGAGATCTCCGTCCACTGCACCGTTCGAGGGCCGAAAGCTGAGGAAATGATCGATTGCGGATCGAAGGTTTGCCTTTATTCAATGTTTTATTCCCTAACTTTTTACCACCAGGTCAAAGAATACGAACTCTATCGTAAGAACTTTTCGGACACAGGCAACTTTGGCTTTGGCATTCAGGAGCACATCGATTCGGGAATCAAGTATGACCCGTCGATTGGGATCTAGGAAATGGACTTCTACGTGGTGCTTGACCGTGCTGGTCGTCGAGTGGCTAAGCGTCGCAGAGCTCAGGGTCGTGTGGTATGTAATTTTTGTGGTTAGTCTAAGCGATCTGTATATATGGCCCTCATTTTCAGGGTCCATCTCATCGTTGTGGCAAGGACGAGGCAGAAGTATGATGGAGTGATATTGCCGCCCAAGCCGAAAAAAGCTCGCAAAGGAGGAGGTTAGCGCAAGCGTTAAAGCGTTATTTGAATTGTTGATATCCCGCATGTTGTTGTTGGAATAAAGTTATGCAATTGGACGTGGTCTTTTTTCATCTTGTTTTTTAGATAATTTCGGAACTGTTTTCTTTCTAGGTTTTAACAGGCCCAATCCCTCACATAATTTTAAATTAGAAAAAATAGTTTATTTTTTGTTCTTAAGAGATTTTAATTTTGTAGGCCATCCAGGTGGATATCCACCTGACCAAGAGGTAACCACCACACGTTTTGGGGTTTGCGTGGGTGAAATTTTGATCTTGGTCCTAACAAACCTTATTCCTCACACAATTTAAGTTGGAAAAGTATATTATTTTTTACTTTTAAGAAATTTCTGCTTTCCAGGTTTGGGTTTGGTTAAGTTTTTCCATCTGGGTACCATCGCATTACCATCAGGATTGGGCCACCTAGGCACTGATATCTGATGAAGACCACTAATGGTATAACTACCAGACCATAACCTCTTATAACCTCTTAACCACTATGAATGTAATTAAGAAGAATTTTACTGGGAGAACACTATAGGAACCTGGAGAAAGGAAGGGTACGAGAAGAAAAAGTTGGAATAAGAAGGTCTTTGACACAAAAACAACTACAAAGTTCCTTTACGTGTTATTCGGTATCTTTTGGCACTAGATGGCATTTGGTCTCCGGTCATTTGGTCCTCGATCATTTGGTCAGCGAATATTGGTTTGTAAAACCAAAAATTGTGATTTTACCCATTTGGTCTCCAAAATCTGAAATGGGTACCAGCTGATCAAATGGATATCAACCTAAATTGGCTGAAATAAGATAAAAACGTTAAGAGAATTTTAATGCATGTTTTTCTAAAATTTAACCTTAGTTTTACTGAATAATCCATGCACCAACTAAACCAAGTGGTCATCCACTTGGATCGAATTTTTTTTACGTTTTTCAGCTCCAAAAATTGTTTTCTGCACTAACTAAAGCATTCTAAAGATGGTTTAACAGTAGTGAAATTACGTTTACATGGTATTTTTACAGTTTTCGTAAATCTTGCAAAACATAATTTGAGTACTGTCAACTATCTTCAGAATGCTTGAATTAGTGCAGAAAACAGGTTTTGAAACCCGGAAAACATTAAAAAAATTTGATCCAAGTGGACGACTACCTGGTTCAGTTGGTCCATGGGACATCCAGATGGTCTATCTGCCCACATAGTCAGATGCACTGCGAAAAATAGTCTAATATACAACTTGGATACTGCTAAATAAGTACTGCCACTAAGGTACAACCACCTAGAAACTACAATCTACCACCACCCAAGTACCACTACCTAAGCACTTCCACCTGAGCGATGATACCTAGCCTCCATAAATTAGTAAAAATTTATCAAAGGACTCAAAAAGAGACTTCAAGAGAAAAATTAGGAGAGCAAACACAGAAAACGGCTGTGCATTAAAAAGAATGAATTTGAATGTGTACAAACTTGGCGTTCTGTTAAGACGTTTAGTGGATTTTGTGACATTTGTCACAAAATCCCCTAAACGTCTACGCACCCCTTTTTCTATTGGATAAAAAAGCTTTATCCTTGTTTTATATGAATTACTGTTATGAAAAATAAGTTTGAAATTGAAATTTTCATAACTTATAAAACTATCAAGGTTTCTACATTTTTCGCTTTTTTAGGATAATGATACTCGAGCCATTCTTAAAAACGTTCAGCAAGTGGTTTTTCTAATTAATAATTACCAATAAAAAGCAGAACATATAACAGAACATAACATTTAGTCATTTAGAGATCAACTGGCCTTGTCCTCAAATAAGGTTGTTTTTTGCCTCGGTCTTCCTGCTGTTTTTTAGCACTTTTAATGCTCAAGTAAGGGTAAGCTAGTGTTTTTTAGGATGGTTTTCAAACTATTTTAGTCTTATGTCCAAGTCTGTCCTAACATGCGCCTAAGTCTAAAAATTACAAAAAATCAAAAGCGAAACCAAGGCAAAAAATCCCTTATTTTGGCAAAGAGCTGATATACTGAAGTACACTCAGGATTGTTCTGACGCCAGGCAGCCGGCGTTTGTTTTCATTAATTAGGAACGTCGGCTAAACGTCGGCGTTTAGCCGGCGTTTATTGAACGCCAAAAAATTTAAATATCGACGTTTAATTTTCATAGAAAAAAATTTCTCTCGATGCTTTTGCAATTTTTTAGCTTTAGCCATCTTTCATATAAAACTTTACATGTAAACCTTATTCATTATACTGTTTAAATAAAAAAATTCACTGAAAATAGTTTAGAACAATTCATTGTATATATTTTAACAACTACTAACAAATGCAGGCGTTACGCCGTTGTTTGTTTTAATTGCGGCGTAATGTTCCAGTGCCTAGATGCCAAAGGTATATCCGCTTTTCACCTCAACATAGAAACAACTATCACAAACAATCAAGAAAATTCAAAAGTTCTGTAGGTAAGCGGCGTCTTTTTTTTTATCCGGGGAAGTTTCGGAGCTTGTGCACCTAGGTGCTCCTTTCTTCTATCAACTGTGAATAGTGCTTTAACCCAAAGCCTATGGAATATATCCTAGAGCCCGGAAAAAAGCGTAAGAGAATTTATAGTCCCTGGAAATAGACGCTGGCCTACCCCTAAGCCTGAAGCAAGGGCACGCAAGGGCACGCAAGGGCATTAAAACACAATTTTCAGTCAATATAAGAAGGAGGTACAAGGAAGAAACATCCCGGGGTGCACAAGTGCCGCAATTTTTTGAGCTCACATAATAAATTTTTCAGCAGAATGAGAAATCAGTGGTAAGTTCAATTTTTGTTCCTTGACATAATACATGGACCAATGTGGAGAATGTATATACATTTTACTAATATTTTGAAGGAGATGAAAGCAATCCAAGCCCTCAAAGATTTAGCTCCAAGTCCCGATAAATTAGCTGCTGTATTTGAGGCTGAAGCCTGGTGATCATTGGAGAACAAGTGCCTTACAAATTTTCTCGGCAAGGGCCCTGAAGATGTTTCGGTTTGAAAAAGTGGCTTCCATGGCGCAGTGCGTAAGTGCTCGCGTTTTTTTGGCCCAAAATGGTGTTTTTTTGGTGTTGCAGGTTCAATCCCACGTAGTGGCACACTTTTTTTTGGCTTGTTTGGCCAGTTTAAAAGTAATTAGACTTTTTGACACCAGATTCGGAATCAGCGACCCAAATTACCTCTAAACTGGCCAAACAAGCCAAAAAAATGGGTGCCACTACGTGGGTTTGAACCTGCAACACTAAAAAATTTTTCTAATTATATTCTATTCTAATAATTCTAATTATTAGAGGTAATTTGGGTCGCTGATTCCGAATCTGGTGTCAAAAAAGTCTAATTACTTTTAAAGTGGCCAAACAAGCCAAAAAAAAGTGTGCCACTACGTGGGATTGAACCTGTAACACTGAAAAAACACCATTTTGGGCCAAAAACGCGAGCACTTACGCACTGCGCCATGGAAGCCACTTTTTCAAACCTAAATATCTTCCCCCCCCCCTTCAAGAGGTTTCTTATTTATGTTGCAGAATTTATTTGCAGGAGTTCACTTTGTCTACGGAGCCAAAACCTCTTTTTTCAGAGTCTAAGCATGTTTCAAGCACTAACAATGATGAAAAAAATATTGTGCGGAAAATTTTTTTCGATTTTTTTTGTTTGCCTAGATCTCTTTGCTGTTTTTCAGTCATTTTTGTGATCGAATAGTTGCTAGATTTGCGTCTGAAGCGCTAGTGATCATTGGAGAAAAGTGCCTTACAAACTCTCTAGTAAGTCCCTGGCTGGAGTATGTAGTACTGGCTGGAAAACATAAAAAAATCAAGTCCATTGGTTAGGTGTCCCATTGCGCCAGAATTAGTGAACTTCAAAAGGCGGTCTAGCCAACAAATTAAAAAGACGAAAATTCTGCAGGTGGTAGCCGATTACTCCGGTGTGGACGGCAGCCAATTTGTCTAATTGCTGATTTCGTTGAGTCCATAGATGAGCGCTTACACTTTTGTAATTTCTTTTGTTAATCAGACAGTCCGAATTTTGCAAATTTAGTTTGACGCTAAAGATGCTTTGAACCGCAAAGCTGACAAATCTTGAGAAAAATGGACAATGTGTAATGTGTTTTGAGAACCTATGAAAACTATAAAACTAACCTGAATTAATATTTTTCGTTTTGTGGTTAAAAATGCACTAGCTTAGTTAAATAAATGCAATATTTGGTTAAACATTTTAGGTAACTTGTTTTTTGAAGGCCTGTATTTTAATTAACTATGAATATTAGTCTTAGACCCCAGAAAAAGTGCTCAAGGCATGTCTTAGTTTCGGCTTACATACGCTGGCTTTCCCTAAGCCAAGGGGAGTTTTCTCCGTAGAACGTGGAGAAGTTTGTAAGCATATTTTCTTTGGGTAGATATATAGTTAGAAAACTCAAAAGAAATTTATTTAAAAAAATATTGATTTAGGAAGTTGTGCCCAAAACTTTTCTAGTATTTTATCCGTAACGTTTTAAAACTGGAAAATCGACACATTACATGGCAACACAGTAAGAAGATTGCAGGGATAACAAAAGATGAAAAAAGCAAATCAATTTCAACCTTCAGAAACCAATTTACAAAAAAATTTGGAAAATGGTAAAAATATTGGAAATTTTAAAATTTCCAACCTTTTCGTGACATTTTACACCTTAAATTTTTTCAAAAAAATTTAAAATTTCAAAAAAATTTAGGCAATAAAATGCATTACAAAAGAGAAAATTAGAAAGGAAAGTAAAATAAAAATTGAAAAGTGGAAAAATGTTTGGATCAAGATAAAAATTTTCTACCAAAAGTTTTTAAAATGTCTTTGACTGAAACTTCACTTTTGCTCGGTGCTCAAAGTTCCGCCCCAATTTTTTGGCCATTAAAAAATGCGATGTGCCTGCTGATAGTTTAGGGATCGCTTACAAAGGAAACATTTTGAAGAAAGAATAAGGAACATACATATGACTAGACTTGATTAGTTAGTCTTTCTCTCCCATTCTTTATTTGCTTTTTGCAAAAAAATGAAAAGGAGTTGATGCAAGATCAACCAGCTGGTCTACCAATATTATCAGCACTAAAACGAAGATTGATGTTTGTTTTGCAGACCCAAAAATGTGTCATTCATGAGAATAATCTTTATTCTTACTGTAAAAAAAAAATTATTTTTTTCAATTTTGGCCTAGTTAGAAGCTCACTTTATTGAGCTGTTAGGTGAAAAGGGTCCTCACAGGCGCCATATTGTCATGTTTGTGTATAATGTATACTTCGGGAATTCGGACAAGAAAATCATTGTATCTAATTTTTGAAGCTCAACACTGGCGTCGATAATTGAATCAAATTGCAGTTTGAAAAAATCTTTGAAAAGCAGTGTAAAAAACCCTCGAATCCCAATGCAGAATTAAAAAAATACTTCTTCGGCGACATATTACCCAAAATAAAATAGTGGTCATTCAAAATTTTTGAGTCCAACAGTTGACCATAATTTGGCAACGAAGTATTGTTCAAAAATCTTTGCTTCGGTATTTGGAGTTCTAAAGATGTTTGGACTAGTAAAAAACGTCAGAAAAAAATCATACATAAATAGATATTTTCATTAATAAAAAATCAAAATTTCCGAAAAATTTTTTTTATCACAGCACTGGTTATTTGGTTTTATTGTTATTATTTGGTTGGTTTATTGGTTATTATCAACTTATGGAAGAAGTATGTGGAAACAGTAGTCTTATCAAAGTTTTACTTCAGCTGAAGGGCTACAATTTAGTTATGACAGTATTTCCCAAATACCCCTTTCCAAAGAGTATTTTTTCTATAACAGGGTCCAACTCGAGAGTGTCGCCACACCGACCCACCACCCACTGCGCCATCCGAACACTTGTTTAACTACATTATCGTTTAATATATAATGTGTATATTTCAATAAATATTTTAAACGGTTCGTGGCGGGAGTGAATTATTCGGGCAGGAGAAAAATGCGCAAAATCAAATTGTGGAAATTCAATTTGTGCAAATTCAAATTGTGCAAAATCAAATTGTGCAAATTCAATTTGTGCAAATTCAATTTGTGCAAAAATCAGTTTGTGCAAATCCATTTTGTGCAAAATTCAGTTGGTACAAATTCAGTCCATTTGCCATCTCACTGCTTCAACCGATGAAAGCTCATTGCACACCCATTGCAGAAGCTTAATATTTTGACCTTTCGAGTACAAAATCCTTGACTGTTCATTAAAAAAATCCTCGTAAATGATGGCACAAACTGAATTTGCACAAACTGATTTTTGCACAAATTGAATTTGCACAATTTGAATTTGCACAAATTAAATTTGAACAATTTGATTTCGCACATTTTTCTCTTGCCCAATTATTCTTTAATCTAGACCATCTAGACCATGGTAACAGCCGGCCAGTGTTATCAAAGTGCTACTTTAACTCAGTGGCTACCAGGTAAATAGTGCTGTGTATTTTGAGCAAATTATTAATTTGTTATTTTGATTTATTTATCTGGATCATAAATTTTTTCAGTTAAATTTTTTGTGGCTAACAAAAAAGTAAAAAAATTAAAAAGCAACCACAGAGAGTCCAACTCGACCACCTGACCTATCGTGAAAAAAACTGTATATGTCAAATTAGCATTTTTAAAGTTCTATCGAGTGTTATATATGGTCTTCCAAACTTCCAATTGCGTGGTCACTACCATATAATAGGAATCAATTTTAAAAGTTTTTTTTTGGTTTTCGACTTTTGGCACGTTAAAAAAATTTAAAAAAAATTCTGACTCAGGATGAAACGCGGTCAAAATGACACTTCACGACCATTTCGTGAAAGTTGAAGAGTCTCCCGAGGGGCACGAATCAGTTTGCTCCAAGCTGCATATATGCATGCAATATGTCGCCGAATTGACCTGATAGTTCTCTGGCAGTGAAGTACTCGTTCAAGGCGATTTTCCAAATACAGTCAACTCCCTCCATAGTGTACACCCGCCATAGTGCACACCCCCGCCATAGTGCACACCCGATTACGCTTTGTTTGGTCACCATACAGTCAACTTACTCTATAGCAACCCCCGCCATAGTGCACACCTGGCTAGGGATGGAACCCGATCCGACCCGACATTGTCGGGTCGGGTTTTGGCGAACTTGTAAATGTCGGGTCGGGTTTCGGGTTTATCGTCATAGTATTTCGGGTTTCGGGTCGGGTTACGGGTTTTTGGAAATTCTCGGGTCGGGTTTCGGGTCGGGTTCGTAAAAAACTTCGGGTTGTGAGTCGGGTCAAACCGACCAAAATGGGACCCTAAATCGAGCGGACTTTAAATCGATTGCCTTAAAAATGTCTTCATTTTTTTGCGGGCTAAAAGGGTAAGAATTGCAAATCAGAAGCTTGTTCAACTATCTATTTTTGAATTTAGGACAAGGACAATCAAAACAAGAAAAAGGAATCATCGAAATAACATTGTTTATTCTTCGTCAGATCTAACATCCTCCTCAGCGTATTCTTCTTCTGCAGTTTCTGTTGGTGGAGCCAATAGCACTTCACTCAGATTCGCTTTCACAATTAACATCTCCTCAGCATGAGTGGCCGACAATCTTAAACGTTGATATGGATTGGTGGCTTGTTAAGAACAGATAAATACATACCTATTGCGAAGTTTGTTTCCATAAATGAGCCCCGCTTTGGAAAATAACCGTTCACTATGCACACTTGCCACCAATCATTTGTCCAGTCTAAATTGCTACCTATTATTTTTCAAGTACTACTCAAGTATGAAAATAGAGCCCGTACCTGTTCCGTTTCTTTTCTTTCGTCTGCTGATTTTTGCTCCTTGTATTTGTCACGATGCTTGTTCTGCAGATGTTGCCAAATCTCCTTTGTTGACCCCTTTTTGCAATTCAACTTCGCAGAGCAGTGATGACACGTAGCATTTGCATCCACTCGATTCTTTGTAAAATGAGCCCAGATTGAGGATGACATTCCGAATAGCGACCTGGAAGTGCAGTGAATATAAGAAGAATAATAACGCAATAATGAACCAAACACAATCAACAAAATTGACAAAATATAACGAAATCAATCAACGAAATATAACGAAATTGCCACGGGTTTTTCGGGTTGAGCTTTATATGTCGGGTCGGGTTTCGGGTCGGGTTTTGTCTGATTTCAAAGTCGGGTTCGGGTTTCGGGTTTTCGGAAATTGTCGGGTCGGGTTTCGGGTCGGGTTTCAAGCCCAAAATCGGGTCGGGTCGGGTTAAAACCCGACTTCGGGTCGGGTCGGGTTCCATCCCTACACCTGGCACCGGTCCCTTGGGTGTGCACTATGGAGGGAGTTTACTGTAGTAGCAATGAGACACGTGCTTGACCTCCTGATCGCTTATGCAAGAAGCAAGCAAAAAATATGGAAACTTTTATTTACACTTGCGATATGTCAATATAATAGAGCACATGAGAACTGTGTTCCTTCATAAAAAACACTAACTTCACATAGATAAGCTGATTGCCTGTTAAGATCATTCCTTCTCCTGAGTTTTTTGCGTGTCTTCAGTCAAGTTTATTGTCTTGTTCATGTAGTCTTGCTTATAGTTGTTGCCCTTGGCATCATCAGAAAAAAGCCTAGAGTTGCACTGAGATTTCTTCATATTTCTCAAAGCAGGCTTATCATTGTTCACCTAAAAGGTAAAACGGTTTGACATGGTAGACAGATATTATTGTGAAAAACTATCTAGTTCACTTTTTTTCTTAGCTTTTTCCTTTTTTTCTTGTCCGGAATTTCCCGCTTGAGTCTTCTTCGCCTGTGTTAGCGTCTGTAGATGATAAACCTATTTAATTCAAACCGAAATAAAAAAAAACCACCTGTACTTCCTCTTCTGCGCTGCCATTCTTTTCCTTAGGCAAATATGAGGAATGCGAGCCAATCAGAGAGTCGCTTATTTCGTCATTCATTGCCGGATAGTCACTCTAAAATAGGGAAATGTTAATTGAGCTATTTCAAAGTTTGTATTTTGGACCTGACGACGCACAATTGACCCCTTGGCAACTTTTTCCTAAAATATTAAATGAAACACCACGCTAGATCAATTAATGAAACGGACATCTTTATTAACAAGCGGCTTAGTAGTTTCCAATCCTTGTTCTGGATTCATTGGTGTACTTCAGCATGTCTGCGCTAGCTGGAGACCGCTTACCATCTGAGCGTTCGAATCATCGTTGGTGTTTCTGGCCTTTATATTATTGGCATTATTAGTCGGCTGTGAATGAATTGGACGATGACTCGGCGTTTTTGGATTTGCTAAAAATGCACATGAAGCTAACTAGAAAATTAAACCAATAGTTTCTCACCCTTGACATGATTTTTCGCAGCAGCGCTTCCCTTTTTTGGCTTGTAGCGCTTCCCACAACCGGAAATGCTGAACGTCCACGAAAGCGTAACAAATAGAAGGCAATTAGAGCTGAACCTTGAGCTACAAGATAGACTCCACCACTGATACACATTATTCGACGGTGAACAGCAAAGATCCCGGCGAGAAGACGACACACTTCGGAAACTAAAGAAAGCGCTTTATGTAGATATTACAGTTACGACAGCTCATGAAGCTTGAGAGCAATCTTTTTCAATTTCGGAACAAACACCTGAACAAAGAGTCCGATAGTGCCGCACCAAAAGTCCGATAGTGATTTTTACGTGTGCCAGATTGTTATACCAATACTCTATCAACGATACGCTGAACACGAATGCAAGGACCGATTTTTCAATTTTCTCACTCAAGGTATTGACCTCCGAAGTAGGGCATTCGAGAATACGGTTGTCAAAAGTTTGAAATGTTCGAACATTCGATTCGATGAACAATCGAAGTTTGAAATTTCCGAACTGTTCGGTTCGATTCGAAGTTCGAGTTTGAAATTTTCGAATCGAAGGTCCGGTTCGAAGTTCAAGTTTGAAAATTTGTGAACGTTCGCCTTGAAAATTGGCACTTGAGCATTTGGGGGCCCCTATTTTGGTTAACTGTAAACAGGGCCGCAACTTGAACTTTCTCAAGGGGGGGGGGTAATTTGCCTAATTTTCACGGTCAAGAGAGGGGAGTAACGTATTTCCAAAAGGAGGTAGGTAATTACCCCTACTTGAAGGCGAAGCTAGATAAACTGCGAGTACAGTCGAACCTTTATATAAAATAATTCAAGGGACCGGCCAGGTTGCCGGGTTTGACACCTTTTTCACATCCATTTTTTCTAGCTTTTGCCAGTTCTTTTTTGACAGTCTGGTTCCAGATATTGCAAGGATTCCGGCTTCACGAATCATTTTTTAGAAATTCAGAATTTTTTTTTTGAAAAAACAAAAACTCGGTGAAAAAACAGGATTTTCGTCAAAACTATTTATGTTATATAAAGGTTTTGCTTTTTTATAAGAAAAAAATTTTAGATTTCTGAAAAACGATCGGCAAAATCGGAATCCTTGCGATATTTGGGACCCAACTGTCAAAACAGAACTGACAAAAAATTTAAAAAATCGGGCTAAAAAAAGTGTCGGACTCTATGTGGGAAGGAGCTTCCGATTATTCCGATAATTTATGTTATATATAGTTATGTTATATAAAGGTTCGACTGTATCAGTGAGTGATAATCCGGATGAGTTAGCAAAGATATCCGCGGTGAGAAGCATTGGTACAACTAGCCAATAAATTATTTGAAAATCGGCGGGAGTTTAAATTTAATTGAAAATATGGGCCTTGGCCCTTTTTGTTTTTTTTTCGACTTTTTGAAAATAAATATTTGAAAATTTTAAATTTTTTTGGGAATTATGACCAGTGTTGGCAATTTGAATCAATGATTCAAATTAAAAACGTGATTTCGCGCTTTTGTCACGATTCAAATTAGCTATATTCAAATTAAAATATGTTTTTTCTGTTGTAATTTGAATCACTGATGATTTGAATCATTGCCCTTTTAGTGATTCAAACTAGCCACAGGGGGCTGGCGCGCTCCGCGCGCCTTACCTTTGCATTCGTATAAATATTGTTTTTTGCAGATAAACTTGCACACCAACTGCAGTAGGGAACAAAGCTTGCGGTCCCAACTGTGGCCATTTTTGATTTTCGGGAATACCATTGCATACCAAATGCAGTAGGAAATGAGTCCTGCAGCCCCAACTGTGGCCATTTTGATTTTTGCAGATGCCATTGCATAACAAATGCAGTAAGGAATGAGGCTTGCAGCCACAACTGTGGCCATTTTGATTTTTGCAGATGCCATTGCATGCCAAATGCAGTGAGGAATGAGGCTTGCAGCCACAACTGTGGCCATTTTGATTATTGCAGATACCATTGCATACCAAATGCAGTAGGGAATGAGGTTTGCAGCCCCAACTGTGGCCATTTTGATTTTTGCAGATGCCATTGCATGCCAAATGCAGTGAGGAATGAGGCTTGCAGCCACAACTGTGGCCATTTTGATTTTCGCAGATGCCATTGCATGCCAAATGCAGTGAGGAATGAGGCTTGCAGCCCCAACTGTGGCCATTTTGATTATTGCAGATACCATTGCATACCAAATGCAGTAGGGAATGAGGTTTGCAGCCCCAACTGTGGCCATTTTGATTTTTGCAGATGCCATTGCATACCAAATGCAGTAGGGAATGAGGCTTGCAGCCACAACTGTGGCCATTTTGATTTTTGCAGATGCCATTGCATGCCAAATGCAGTGAGGAATGAGCCTTGCAGCCCCAACTGTGGCCATTTTGATTATTGCAGATACCATTGCATACCAAATGCAGTAGGGAATGAAGTTTGCAGCCCCAACTGTGGCCATTTTGATTTTTGCAGATGCCATTGCATGCCAAATGCAGTGAGGAATGAGCCTTGCAGCCCCAACTGTGGCCATTTTGATTATTGCAGATACCATTGCATACCAAATGCAGTAGGGAATGAAGTTTGCAGCCCCAACTGTGGCCATTTTGATTTTTAAGAGATGATTCAAATTAGCCGTGATTCAAATTACACAAATAAATTTGAATCACTAAAAGGGCAATGATTCAAATTAGCAGTGATTCAAATTTATTTGAACCAAATAAATTTGAACGTAATTTAAATCACAGCCATTTTTTTCCCGCAAAGATTCAAATTACGAAAATGATTCAAATTGCCATCACTGATTATGACACATGTGCCTGATTTTCGTTATTTTCTCCTCATAATCGATCTCTTGCAATTGACTGATTACTTTTTTATTGAATTTCAAAAACACAGCTTGTAAGGCTGCATTGTGAGAGTAAAAACGTTTTTTTTATTCTCACTCTCATTCACACCCTGTGAGGACAAATGTCATTCTCACTCGGACACGGACGATTCATCCTCACTATTTAAAAGGGACGATTCATCCTCACTTGCTAAAAAGGGGCAATTCATCCTCACTTGGTAAAAAAAAGATTCATCCTCACTTAGGCACGATTCCTCCTCACTCGTCAAAAAAGGACAATTCATCCTCACTCGTCAAAAAGGGACAATTCATCCTCACTTTTGTTATACCAGCGAATCATTCTCACAATAAATTTTTCCCTCAATCATTATTATCAGCAAGCAATTTTTATTTTCATCAAAGAAAAACATGGCAAACAAACGATTTCTCAACATTCACTGATCTATCACCATATTGTAAGCTAGCCCTCGAAGATATGCCAAAAGGCTAGAGTCATGATATTGGTGCACCTTCGCCAACATTCTTGCATCCAAGTGAACCTAAAAGCATTAGTTCCAATAAAAGAGATATGTTACGAAAGACAAGACCTTTATCGCATAGTTTCGCTTTGAGCAAACTGGGACAATTCATCCCCAGGACTATTCATCCCCAGGACTATTCATCCCGCAGGACAAGATGAATCGTTTCTTTTTCCATAGTGAGGATGAATCGTCCCGTTTTTCCAACTGAGGATGAATTGCCCCTGAGGATGTATCGTCACGTACCGTTCTCAAAACTACTTTTTCCAACAGCTCTAAGGCAACTTATCTCACGTTTTGTAGATCATTTTACTGGCTACAAAATGAATGGAAACTTGTTTAAGGGTGGTTGGCAAAAAGTAGGTCAAAAACACAATGCCAAAAACACAATTTTAAATTAGGCAGTGTCTATTTATTAGAGAAAATAGTGTAGTTGTGTTTACCTGATCTCTAGTGAATTGTGTGCAGTGTCTTCGGACTTCTGGTATCAGTAGCACTACTAAGTTCTGTTCTTCTTCCATTTTCATGCAGCCAGCCTAAACATTATTTGTTTGTTGATAATGAAAATCGGCGCTAGTATAGAATGGCCATAATTTGGCAATAATTTTCTTTCTGGCAATAATTTTCTAAAACTTTCTGTACTAGGTTCAATTTGCGATCCCTTCGTTAGTATATAATGCCAAAAACTCGATTTTTGAGTGGTCCCTGCTGCGGTTTTTTACCAATAATTTCGGGAATAGTTTTTCTCAAATCAAGAATAGGAGCCCCTTGTTATTAATAACTGAGAATAGCTATAAAAAGTCATATTTTGGTAACGTATTGTAAGGTAAAAAATAGGAAACAACTTTTTTTTGCTCTCAGCATGTAAAAATCATTTGGGAGACTTAAAAACTCTATTTATAGTTAATAATAATAAGGGGCCCTCCAAAGTGCACAAGTGCCAAGATTGTTTCAGACTTAAATACTAGGGTCGGCCTCCCCCCCCCCCCGCTTTTCGACCAAATTTCCTTATCCTCCCCCCCCCCCTCCCCCCTCCCCCCCCCCCCCCCCCGCAAAAAAAATTGGCCACATCCCCCCGCTTCTCCCCCCCCCGTTATTAAAGAAAGATCGGCAAAATCGGAATCCTTGCAATATTTGCGACCAGACTGTGGAAACAGAACTGACAAAGCGCTTTCAAAATCAGCTTAAAAAAGTGTCGGACCCTAGGCGGGAACGAACTTGAGGTGAAGGTCGTTAAATCAAGGTTTGACTGTATCAGATTTTAAATGTAGTGGTACAAAAATTGATTTAGAAGGAGCTACGAACTTTGTTAACAATTCAACATATGCAAGACTGATTTTTCATGGCAAGTTGTAGTATGAATTAATTAACTATATACATAACTAAATAGAGCAACTAAAGAAAGTCAATCAATCAAGTTGTGTTCAAACAATCGTGGCATATATAATACACAGCCTTGATTTTAATACTTTTGGCATGGTTTACTCAAAGGAGGAGAGAAGTATCTTCTTTGTCTATCTTGTCTTGCATGGAAATGCTTAAAATTCAAATTCAAAAAGTATATAAACACAAGTAGTACAAGGGCCAAGTTTTCCATCTTCAAAGGATGCCGCCTTTGTGCCCCATACCTATGGGGCACTTTCAAAGAGAAGCCCTTAGCTTGGGGTTTTTCAAAGCAAGGGGAGTAACAAGTAGTTATAATTTTTGTTCTCTTTAGCGATGGAACTGAAAACAGCCAAGTCAGCTTGCCAATGTGTATTTAATCCATTAGGAATCGTCTTGAGTCTTGGAAATTTTTAACAGAATTCCGAAATCTGCTATAAGTTGATTGCTTCTCAAGAAATCTCTTCACGTCATTTATTGTAACTTTGAGATTTTTCTTCTTAGCTTCTTCTAGAACGTTCTAAACACTCGAGTAACATGCTGGAGAGTTAACGTCAAAGTAAATTTTTTCAGTAAATTTTCCATAATTTTGGTCTAAAAAGTCCGTTACCACTTTGCGGGGTCAACCACTTTGCGGGGTTAAAGAAAGAAAAAAGAAAAAACAGCGCCGGAAAAAACAGCGCCGCCAAAACAGCGCCAGGGAAAATTTACCAATCAAGGGATTAGGTCAAGTGTGAAGGGTTCAATTGGCCGGAACAAGCTCAGCACCTTGCTGATAGTACCTAGTGGTGCTATGGTGGTGATCAAGGTACTACAGAAGGTATAATGATATATTGAATTAATACCCAATCGATGATTTTTGAGTATTAATAAGATATTAATTTTCATACCCAAGGTGGAGGTATAATTTTTTAAAGTATTATCAAGGTACTATTCCGGACGACCACTTGGTTTAGTTGGTGCATATGTATGACTGAAGTTGAATCATAGAAAAATATTTCAAATTACAAACTACACTACCTGAGTTCCCCAACCTGGATACAACAAAACCAAGTGGTCGAAAAAAAAAAGTGGTAAAAAAAATATCAATTTTTTTTTACTTTTCGGGTCCCAAAACCTATTTTTTGGACTAATTCAGGCATGCTAAAGATGGTTTGATAGTGGTAAAAACCCCATTTTGTAGGGTATTTCTTGAGTTTAGTAAAATCAAGTTTCGGTAAAGTCTTCCAACACTCAAAAAATACCATACAAAACGGCATTTTAGTATCATCAAGCCATCTTCAGCATCTCCGAATTAGTCCACATAATAGGTTTAAAAACCCGAAAAAGTAAAAAAAAATTTGCTCCAAGTGGACGACCACTTGGTTTGGTTGGTTCAGACTGAAAAATTTGAATTCCCGCAAAATTTTCTCAAAACCGAAGTTGATGGTTCGAACCCCTATGACTGCAAAGAATGCTGTCCAGGTAGTTCAGATACTATTCGGTATGGACCAATTCGAAGTTGATCAATTCGCTTAACGCCCGTAAATGGATATCCACCTGGACCAGGAGTTCCACCCCTGATTTTGGGGGTCGGCTAGGTGAAATCGCGGGTTTGGTTTTATCAAACCTAATTCACCACGCGATTTTACATACGATAGCATGGTTTGTTTTTGATTTGGAATAAACTTTTTTCAGGCCATTTAGGTGGATATCCACTTGGACTACGTATCCAGGTGGCCAAACAGCCTATTCGTGCAGAAATTAAACTTGCAAACAAGGGTTTTAGGTAATTGGATTCGAAACATGCGAAATTTCAGTTATTTGAATTGAAAATTTCAAGTCCTAGCCATAGAATAGTACCCAAACCGAAAAATATGAGTCCAACCAGCGAGTCGGATAACCGACTCATAAATTTCCAGTTTTGGATAACCATACTCACAAACCTTTGTGATTTCGATGAAAAAAATAAGTGGACGACCTCTGGCATAGATTTCAACAATTAAATCTCACATTATCTCATATTGTATATCTGGCGCTGTTTTGGCAGCGCTGTTTTTCTGGCGCTGTTTTGGCGGCGCTGTTTTTTTGGCGCTGTTTTTGCGGCGCTGTTTTTGCGGCGCTGTTTTTCTGGCGCTGTTTTTGCGGCGCTGTTTTTTCGGCGCTGTTTTTACCCATAACCCTTGAAACCGAGTAGTTTGAGAAGGAGAGGGTGGTTAATAGTGAAAGACGAGCAGCGTCAAATATCTATCATTTCTAACTATTTTTAATGAGCAACTTGTCGTGAGCAGCTAATTTCTTGCTTAGCTTCCTAATTACCCCAAAATCAGTGAGCTTCAAGGCTGTCTAGCCAACAAATTGAAGACCCCGAAAATTATGCAGATAACAGTCGATCACAACAGAGTAGCCGACAGCTGGCTGGATCAATTCCTCGTGTCTCTAAGTCCAGAGCTGAGTATATGCAGTTTTGCATATATTTTTCAATCAGACAGTTAAGATTTTAAATATTTCATTTGACAAATATAACTTGCTGAGGCTTCTATTTTTTCTCGCATATTTGCACTTTCTTAAAAAGAAGGCTTTTAGAGGGCATACCAGCGCGTTACACTACAATTAAGGCTTTTTATCAACGTTCTATCTGATCTGACGAAAAATTTCTGCATACTCTTTAAAAGTAGTATAAAGTCATAAATATCAGATTTGAGTTAAGACAAGTGAAAACAACAACGATTTTTGCTAAATTGCTGGTCCCCGCCTTTATTTGCAGTGTAATGCGCTGGTAGGCCCTTTTTCTATTAGATAAAAAAAGGTTTATCCCTGTTTTATATGAATTACTGTTATGAAAAATAAGTTTGAAATTGAAATTTTCATAACTTATAAAACTACCAAGGTTTCTACATTTTTCGCTTTTTTAGGATAATGATATTCGAGCCATTCTTAAAAACGTTCAGCAAGTGGTTTTTCTAATTAATAATTACCAATAAAAAGCAGAACATATAACAGAACATAACATTTAGTCATTTAGAGATCCACTGGCCTTGTCCTCAAATAAGGTTGTTTTTTGCCTCGGTCTTCCTGCTGTTTTTTAGCACTTTTAATGCTCAAGTAAGGGTAAGCTAGTGTTTTTTAGGATGGTTTTCAAACTATTTTAGTCTTATGTCCAAGTCTGTCCTAACATGCGCCTAAGTCTAAAAATTACAAAAAATCAAAAGCGGAACCAAGGCAAAAAATCCCTTATTTGGGCAAAGAGCTGATATACTGAAGTACACTCAGGATTGTTCTGACGCCAGGCAGCCGGCGTTTGTTTTCATTAATTAGGAACGTCGGCTGAACGTCGGCGTTTAGCCGGCGTTTATTGAACGCCAAAAAATTTAAATATCGACGTTTAATTTTCATAGAAAAAAAATTTCTCTCGATGCTTTTGCAATTTTTTAGCTTTAGCCATCTTTCATATAAAAACTTTACATGTAAACCTTATTCATTATACTGTTTAAATAAAAAAATTCACTGAAAATAGCTTAGAACAATTCATTGTATATATTTTAACAACTACTTTAACACCGGCGTTTAACAAATGCAGGCGTTACGCCGTTGTTTGTTTTAATTGCGGCGTAATGTTCCCAGTGCCTAGATGCCAAAGGTATATCCGCTTTTCACCTCAACATAGAAACAACTATCACAAACAATCAAGAAAATTCAAAAGTTCTGTAGGTAAGCGGCGTCTTTTTTTTTATCCGAGGAAGTTTCGGAGCTTGTGCACCTAGGGGCTCCTTTCTTCTATCAACTGTGAATAGTGCTTTAACCCAAAGCCTACTGGAATATATATCCTAGAGCCCGGAAAAAAGCGTAAGAGAATTTATAGTCCCTGGAAATAGACGCTGGCCTACCCCTAAGCCTGAAGCAAGGGCACGCAAGGGCACGCAAGGGCATTAAAACACAATTTTCAGTCAATATAAGAAGGAGGTACAAGGAAGAAACATCCCGGGGTGCACAAGTGCCGCAATTTTTTGAGCTCACATAATAAATTTTTCAGCAGAATGAGAAATCAGTGGTAAGTTCAATTTTTGTTCCTTGACATAATACATGGACCAATGTGGAGAATGTATATACATTTTAATAATATTTTGAAGGAGATGAAAGCAATCCAAGCCCTCAAAGATTTAGCTCCAAGTCCCGATAAATTAGCTGCTGTATTTGAGGCTGAAGCCTGGTGATCATTGGAGAACAAGTGCCTTACAAATTTTCTCGGCAAGGGCCCCGCTGGAGTATTCTGAAGGTCCAGTATTGTTTGGAGAAAGTAAATATCAAGGCAATCAAAAAAAACGTAAATTCACAATCATTTAACTTGTTGGGTTTTCGTATTTTCCATGTTATTATAAGTTCGTGCTCAAACATCCTTAAATTTCGCAAGAGATTAGAGCCATCCGATCCCTGAAGAGATAACTTCAGAAATAGCTGCTAGATTCGCGTCTGAGGCATTGGTGATAAAATTTTATTTTTTATTTTCATATACCAACAAAAAATAATTCAAAAAGTATTTTTGGTGTAAATAACAGTGTCCCGTGCAATTTTAATTTTCGAAATTTCCATTCTTATCAACAAGTATAGTCTTTAAAAGGACCAAAATTGTTGATAACAATAAGAATTTCACAAATTCAAATGCGCGCGGGACACTATTATTTACACCAAAAATACTTTTTGGATTATGTGTTGTTGGTATATCAAAGTAAAAAATAAAAAATTTTATAAGTGACCTAGGTAGCTCAGTTGTGTAGCAGCGTTGTGTAGTGGCTGACTATTTCAGGTTTGACTCCCGTATCTGCATTGTTATTTTTAATCATAATAAATCGTCTGGAATTGTCAGCTATTTAAAGGGGGGGGGAAGCTACTTAGGTTTGAAAAAGTGGCTTCCATGGCGCAGTGCGTAAGTGCTCGCGTTTTTTGGCCCAAAATGGTGTTTTTTGGTGTTGCGGGTTCAAACCCACGTAGTGGCACACTTTTTTTGGCTTGTTTGGCCAGTTTAAAAGTAATTAGACTTTTTTGACACCAGATTCGGAATCAGCGACCCAAATTACCTCTAAACAGGCCAAACAAGCCAAAAAAAATAGGGTGCCACTACGTGGGTTTGAACCTGCAACACTAAAAAATTTTTCTAATTATATTCTATTCTAATAATTCTAATTATTAGAGGTAATTTGGGTCGCTGATTCCGAATCTGGTGTCAAAAAAGTCTAATTACTTTTAAAGCGGCCAAACAAGCCAAAAAAATAGTGTGCCCCTACGTGGGTTTGAACCCGCAACACCAAAAAAACACCATTTTGGGCCAAAAAACGCGAGCACTTACGCACTGCGCCATGGAAGCCACTTTTTCAAACCTAAATATCTTCCCCCCCCTTTAAGAGGTTTCTTATTTATGTTGCAGAATTTATTTGCAGGAGTTCACTTTGTCTACGGAGCCAAAACCTCTTTTTTCAGAGTCTAAGCATGTTTCAAGCACTAACAATGATGAAAAAAAATATTGTGCGGAAAATTTTTTTCGATTTTTTTGTTTGCCTAGATCTCTTTGCTGTTTTTCAGTCATTTCCGTGATCGAATAGTTGCTAGATTTGCGTCTGAAGCGCTAGTGATCATTGGAGAAAAGTGCCTTACAAACTCTCTAGTAAGTCCCTGGCTGGAGTATGTAGTACTGGCTGGAAAACATAAAAAAATCAAGTCCATTGGTTAGGTGTCCCATTGCGCCAGAATTAGTGAACTTCAAGGCGGTCTAGCCAACAAATTAAAAAGACGAAAATTCTGCAGGTGGTAGCCGATTACTCCGGTGTGGACGGCAGCCAATTTGTCTAATTGCTGATTTCGTTGAGTCCATAGATGAGCGCTTACACTTTTGTAATTTCTTTTGTTAATCAGACAGTCCGAATTTTGCAAATTTAGTTTGACGCTAAAGATGCTTTGAACCGCAAAGCTGACAAATCTTGAGAAAAATGGACAATGTGTAATGTGTTTTGAGAACCTATGAAAACTATAAAACTAACCTGAATTAATATTTTTCGTTTTGTGGTTAAAAATGCACTAGCTTAGTTAAATAAATGCAATATTTGGTTAAACATTTTAGGTAACTTGTTTTTTGAAGGCCTGTATTTTAATTAACTATGAATATTAGTCTTAGACCCCAGAAAAAGTGCTCAAGGCATGTCTTAGTTTTGGCTTACATACGCTGGCTTTCCCTAAGCCAAGGGGAGTTTTCTCCGTAGAACGTGGAGAAGTTTGTAAGCATATTTTCTTTGGGTAGATATATAGTTAGAAAACTCAAAAGAAATTTATTTAAAAAAAATATTGATTTAGGAAGTTGTGCCCAAAACTTTTCTAGTATTTTATCCGTAACGTTTTAAAACTGGAAAATCGACACATTACATGGCAACACAGTAAGAAGATTGCAGGGATAACAAAAGATGAAAAAAGCAAATCAATTTCAACCTTCAGAAACCAATTTACAAAAAAATTTGGAAAATGGTAAAAATATTGGAAATTTTAAAATTTCCAACCTTTTCGTGACATTTTACACCTTAAATTTTTTCAAAAAAAATTTAAAATTTCAAAAAAAATTTAGGCAATAAAATGCATTACAAAAGAGAAAATTAGAAAGGAAAGTAAAATAAAAATTGAAAAGTGGAAAAATGTTTGGATCAAGATAAAAATTTTCTACCAAAAGTTTTTAAAATGTCTTTGACTGAAACTTCACTTTTGCTCGGTGCTCAAAGTTCCGCCCCAATTTTTTGGCCATTAAAAAATGCGATGTGCCTGCTGATAGTTTAGGGATCGCTTACAAAGGAAACATTTTGAAGAAAGAATAAGGAACATACATATGACTAGACTTGATTAGTTAGTCTTTCTCTCCCATTCTTTATTTGCTTTTTGCAAAAAAAATGAAAAGGAGTTGATGCAAGATCAACCAGCTGGTCTACCAATATTATCAGCACTAAAACGAAGATTGATGTTTGTTTTGCAGACCCAAAAATGTGTCATTCATGAGAATAATCTTTATTCTTACTGTAAAATAAAAAAATTATTTTTTTCAATTTTGGCCTAGTTAGAAGCTCACTTTATTGAGCTGTTAGGTGAAAAGGGTCCTCACAGGCGCCATATTGTCATGTTTGTGTATAATGTATACTTCGGGAATTCGGACAAGAAAATCATTGTATCTAATTTTTGAAGCTCAACACTGGCGTCGATAATTGAATCAAATTGCAGTTTGAAAAAATCTTTGAAAAGCAGTGTAAAAAACCCTCGAATCCCAATGCAGAATTAAAAAAAAAACTTCTTCGGCGACATATTACCCAAAATAAAATAGTGGTCATTCAAAATTTTTGAGTCCAACATTTGACCATAATTTGGCAACGAAGTATTGTTCAAAAATCTTTGCTTCGGTATTTGGAGTTTTAAAGATGTTTGGACTAGTAAAAAACGTCAGAAAAAAATCATACATAAATAGATATTTTCATTAATAAAAAATCAAAATTTCCGAAAAAATTTTTTTATCACAGCACTGGTTATTTGGTTTTATTGTTATTATTTGGTTGGTTTATTGGTTATTATCAACTTATGGAAGAAGTATGTGGAAACAGTAGTCTTATCAAAGTTTTACTTCAGCTGAAGGGCTACAATTTAGTTATGACAGTATTTCCCAAATACCCCTTTCCAAAGAGTATTTTTTCTATAACAGGGTCCAACTCGAGAGTGTCGCCACACCGACCCACCACCCACTGCGCCATCCAAACACTTGTTTAACTACATTATCGTTTAATATATAATGTGTATATTTCAATAAATATTTTAAACGGTTCGTGGCGGGAGTGAATTATTCGGGCAGGAGAAAAATGCGCAAAATCAAATTGTGGAAATTCAATTTGTGCAAATTCAAATTGTGCAAAATCAAATTGTGCAAATTCAATTTGTGCAAATTCAATTTGTGCAAAAATCAGTTTGTGCAAATCCATTTTGTGCAAAATTCAGTTGGTACAAATTCAGTCCATTTGCCATCTCACTGCTTCAACCGATGAAAGCTCATTGCACACCCATTGCAGAAGCTTAATATTTTGACCTTTCGAGTACAAAATCCTTGACTGTTCATTAAAAAAATCCTCGTAAATGATGGCACAAACTGAATTTGCACAAACTGATATTTACACAAATTGAATTTGCACAATTTGAATTTGCACAAATTAAATTTGAACAATTTGATTTCGCACATTTTTCTCCTGCCCAATTATTCTTTAATCTAGACCATCTAGACCATGGTAACAGCCGGCCAGTGTTATCAAAGTGCTACTTTAACTCAGTGGCTACCAGGTAAATAGTGCTGTGTATTTTGAGCAAATTATTAATTTGTTATTTTGATTGATTTATCTGGATCATAAATTTTTTCAGTTAAATTTTTTGTGGCTAACAAAAAAGTAAAAAAATTAAAAAGCAACCACAGAGAGTCCAACTCGACCACCTGACCTATCGTGAAAAAAACTGTATATGTCAAATTAGCATTTTTAAAGTTCTATCGAGTGTTATATATGGTCTTCCAAACTTCCAATTGCGTGGTCACTACCATATAATAGGAATCAATTTTAAAAGTTTTTTTTGTTTTCGACTTTTGGCACGTTAAAAAAATTTAAAAAAAATTCTGACTCAGGATGAAACGCGGTCAAAATGACACTTCACGACCATTTCGTGAAAGTTGAAGAGTCTCCCGAGGGGCACGAATCAGTTTGCACCAAGCTGCATATATGCATGCAATATGTCGCCGAATTGACCTGATAGTTCTCTGGCAGTGAAGTACTCGTTCAAGGCGATTTTCCAAATACAGTCAACTCCCTCCATAGTGTACACCCGCCATAGTGCACACCCCCGCCATAGTGCACACCCGATTACGCTGTGTTTGGTCACCATACAGTCAACTTACTCCATAGCAACCCCCCGCCATAGTGCACACCTGGCGCCGGTCCCTTGGGTGTGCACTATGGAGGGAGTTTACTGTAGTAGCAATGAGACACGTGCTTGACCTCCTGATCGCTTATGCAAGAAGCAAGCAAAAAATATGGAAACTTTTATTTACACTTGCGATATGTCAATATAATAGAGCACATGAGAACTGTGTTCCTTCATAAAAAACACTAACTTCACATAGATAAGCTGATTGCCTGTTAAGATCATTCCTTCTCCTGAGTTTTTTGCGTGTCTTCCGTCAAGTTTATTGTCTTGTTCATGTAGTCTTGCTTATAGTTGTTGCCCTTGGCATCATCAGAAAAAAGCCTAGAGTTGCACTGAGATTTCTTCATATTTCTCAAAGCAGGCTTATCATTGTTCACCTAAAAGGTAAAACAGTTTGACATGGTAGACAGATATTATTGTGAAAAACTATCTAGTTCACTTTTTTTCTTAGCTTTTTCCTTTTTTTCTTGTCCGGAATTTCCCGCTTGAGTCTTCTTCGCCTGTGTTAGCGTCTGTAGATGATAAACCTATTTAATTCAAACCGAAATAAAAAAAACCACCTGTACTTCCTCTTCTGCGCTGCCATTCTTTTCCTTAGGCAAATATGAGGAATGCGAGCCAATCACAGAGTCGCTTATTTCGTCATTCATTGCCGGATAGTCACTCTAAAATAGGGAAATGTTAATTGAGATATTTTAAAATTGGTATTTTGGACCTGACGACGCACAATTGACCCCTTGGCAACTTTTTCCTAAAATATTAAATGAAACACCACACTAGAAGCAATTAATGAAACGGACATCTTTATTAACAAGCGGCTTAGTAGTTTCCAATCCTTGTTCTGGATTCATTGGTGTACTTCAGCATGTCTGCGCTAGCTGGAGACCGCTTACCATCTGAGCGTTCGAATCATCGTTGGTGTTTCTGGCCTTTATATTATTGGCATTATTAGTCGGCTGTGAATGAATTGGACGATGACTCGGCGTTTTTGGATTTGCTAAAAATGCACATGAAGCTAACTAGAAAATTAAACCAATAGTTTCTCACCCTTGACATGATTTTTCGCACCAGCGCTTCCCTTTTTTGGCTTGTAGCGCTTCCCACAACCGGAAATGCTGAACGTCCACGAAAGCGTAACAAATAGAAGGCAATTAGAGCTGAACCTTGAGCTACAAGATAGACTCCACCACTGATACACATTATTCGACGGTGAACAGCAAAGATCCCGGCGAGAAGACGACACACTTCGGAAACTAAAGAAAGCGCTTTATGTAGATATTACAGTTACGACAGCTCATGAAGCTTGAGAGCAATCTTTTTCAATTTCGGAACAAACACCTGAACAAAGAGTCCGATAGTGCCGCACCAAAAGTCCGATAGTGATTTTTACGTGTGCCAGATTGTTATACCAATACTCTATCAACGATACGCTGAACACGAATGCAAGGACCGATTTTTCAATTTTCTCACTCAAGGTATTGACCTCCGAAGTAGGGCATTCGAGAATACGGTTGTCAAAAGTTTGAAATGTTCGAACATTCGATTCGATGAACAATCGAAGTTTGAAATTTCCGAACTGTTCGGTTCGATTCGAAGTTCGAGTTTGAAATTTTCAAATCGAAGGTCCGCTTCGAAGTTCAAGTTTGAAAATTTGTGAACGTTCGCTTTGAAAATTGGCACTTGAGCATTTGGGGGGCCCCTATTTTGGTTAACTGTAAACAGGGCCGCAACTTGAACTTTCTCAAGGGAGGGGGGTAATTTGCCTAATTTTCACGGTCAAGAGAGGGGAGTAACGTATTTCCAAAAGGAGGTAGGTAATTACCCCTACTTGAAGGCGAAGCTAGATGAACTGCGAGTACAGTCGAACCTTTATATAACATAATTCAAGGGACCGGCAGGTTGCCGGGTTTGACACCTTTTTCACATCCATTTTTTCTAGCTTTTGCCAGTTCTTTTTTGACAGTCTGGTTCCAGATATTGCAACGATTCCGGCGTCACGAATCATTTTTTAGAAATTCAGAATTTTTTTTTTGAAAAAACAAAAACTCGGTGAAAAAACAGGATTTTCGTCAAAACTATTTATGTTATATAAAGGTTTTGCTTTTTTATAAGAAAAAAATTTTAGATTTCTGAAAAACGATCGGCAAAATCGGAATCCTTGCGATATTTGGGACCCAACTGTCAAAACAGAACTGACAAAAAATTTAAAAAATCGGGCTAAAAAAAGTGTCGGACTCTAGTTGGGAACGAGCTTCCGATTATTCCGATAATTTATGTTATATATAGTTATGTTATATAAAGGTTCGACTGTATCAGTGAGTGATAATCCGGACGAGTTAGCAAAGATATCCGCGGTGAGAAGCATTGGTACAACTAGCCAATAAATTATTTGAAAATCGGCGGGAGTTTAAATTTAATTGAAAATATGGGCCTTGGCCCTTTTTGTTTTTTTTTCGACTTTTTGAAAATAAATATTTGAAAATTTTAAATTTTTTTGGGAATTATGACCAGTGTTGGCAATTTGAATCAATGATTCAAATTAAAAACGTGATTTCGCGCTTTTGTCACGATTAGGGCTGTTACACAGTTAACTCGATTTTTTTTAAAATCTTGACCTTATTTCTTGTTTTTATGCCACTTTTTTCTAAAATTTTGAGCACGTTACCCCACGTTCGAAAGCCTAGAATGTTGGCTATCCAATGGTATAAAATTTCTTGGTTTGGTTCACGAAAATGCAAAAATTTATTGCAAACACTTTCGAAGTATTTCGAATTATTTTCGAACTTTTAATTCGAAATAGTTCGAAATAATTCGAAAGTGTTTGCAATAAAATATTTGCATTTTCGTGAACCAAATCAAGAAATTTTCATACCATTGGATAGCCAACATTCTAGGCTTTTGAACTTGGGGTAACGGGCTCAAAGTTCAGAAAAAAAGTAGCATAAAAACAAGAAATGGGGTCAAAATTTTGGAAAAAATCGAGTTAACTGTGTAACAACCCTAGTCACGATTCAAATTAGCTATATTCAAATTAAAATATGTTTTTTCTGTTGTAATTTGAATCACTGATGATTTGAATCATTGCCCTTTTAGTGATTCAAACTAGCCACAGGGGCTGGCGCGCTCCGCGCGCCTTACCTTTGCATTCGTATAAATATTGTTTTTTGCAGATAAACTTGCACACCAACTGCAGTAGGGAATAAAGCTTGCGGTCCCAACTGTGGCCATTTTTGATTTTCGGGAATACCATTGCATACCAAATGCAGTAGGAAATGAGGTCTGCAGCCCCAACTGTGGCCATTTTGATTTTTGCAGATGCCATTGCATAACAAATGCAGTAAGGAATGAGGCTTGCAGCCACAACTGTGGCCATTTTGATTATTGCAGATACCATTGCATACCAAATGCAGTAAGGAATGAGGCTTGCAGCCACAACTGTGGCCATTTTGATTTTTGCAGATACCATTGCATACCAAATGCAGTAGCGAATAAGGCTTGCAGCCACAACTGTGGCCATTTTGATTATTGCAGATACCATTGCATACCAAATGCAGTAAGGAATGAGGCTTGCAGCCACAACTGTGGCCATTTTGATTTTTGCAGATACCATTGCATACCAAATGCAGTAGGGAATAAGGCTTGCAGCCACAACTGTGGCCATTTTGATTATTGCAGATACCATTGCATACCAAATGCAGTGGAGAATGAGGCTTGCAGCCCCAACTGTGGCCATTTTGATTTTCGCAGATGCCATTGCATGCCAAATGCAGTGAGGAATGAGGCTTGCCGCCCCAACTGTGGCCATTTTGATTTTTAAGAGATGATTCAAATTAGCCGTGATTCAAATTACACAAATAAATTTGAATCACTAAAAGGGCAATGATTCAAATTAGCAGTGATTCAAATTTATTTGAACCAAATAAATTTGAACGTAATTTAAATCACAGCCATTTTTTTCCCGCAAAGATTCAAATTACGAAAATGATTCAAATTGCCATCACTGATTATGACACATGTGCCTGATTTTCGTTATTTTCTCCTCATAATCGATCTCTTGCAATTGACTGATTACTTTTTTATTGAATTTCGAAAAACACAGCTTGTAAGGCTGCATTGTGAGAGTAAAAACGTTTTTTTTATTCTCACTCTCATTCACACCCTGTGAGGACAAATGTCATTCTCACTCGGACACGGACGATTCATCCTCACTATTTAAAAGGGACGATTCATCCTCACTTGCTAAAAAGGGCAATTCATCCTCACTTGGTAAAAAAAAAGATTCATCCTCACTTAGGCACGATTCATCCTCACTCGTCAAAAAAGGACAATTCATCCTCACTCGTCAAAAAGGGACAATTCATCCTCACTTTTGTTATACCAGCGAATCATTCTCACAATAAATTTTTCCCTCAATCATTATTATCAGCAAGCAATTTTTATTTTCATCAAAGAAAAACATGGCAAACAAACGATTTCTCAACATTCACTGATCTATCACCATATTGTAAGCTAGCCTCGAAGATATGCCAAAAGGCTAGAGTCATGATATTGGTGCACCTTCGCCAACATTCTTGCATCCAAGTGAACCTAAAAGCATTAGTTCCAATAAAAGAGATATGTTACGAAAGACAAGACCTTTATCGCATAGTTTCGCTTTGAGAAAACTGGGACAATTCATCCCCAGGACAATTCATCCCCAGGACTATTCATCCCCCAGGACAAGATGAATCGTTTCTTTTTCCATAGTGAGGATGAATCGTCCCGTTTTTCCAACTGAGGATGAATTGCCCCTGAGGATGTATCGTCACGTACCGTTCTCACTCACTCTCACTCACAGGTCAGAAAAGTGTCCTCAGAAAACACTGCTGAAAAGCGAACCACCTCCCATATCCCTCTCTCTATACTTAGGCTGGATTTGAAATAATTATCCATTTTCGGACATGTGAATCTCCATTTACCGCAAAAATAGCAATTTTCGTAAAAACATAAAAAGAAAATATGGGTTTTTACCCACCACTTTCTTTTAAAAATGCAATAAAAAATGAGAGTTACTCATCAAAAGTGGCAATTAATTTTTCGGACTGAAAAAAAATTTGCTTACGCAAAAATTTGCTTAAAATTCAAAAAAACCGCCTCGGTCCCCCCTGTTGTTTTTCCATCCAAAAATTTAAATTGCCACTTTTGATGAGTAACTCTCATTTTTTATTGCATTTTCAGAAGAAAGAGGTGGGTAAAAACTCATGTTTGCTTTTTACGTTTTTACGAAAAATGCTATTTTTGGCGTTGAATGGAGTTTCACATGTCCGAAAATGGGATAATCATTTCAAATCCAGCCCAAGTATACCTCCCCCTCTCTAGATTTCCATCGAAAAATAAGCTCTCCGGGCGGCAGTTAGAGGAAATACGGTAAGTTGAAAAATTAAAAATTAATCTCTTGGGTCACTCCAACTAAATAAGTACTAACTTATCACAGAACTAATTTTCAGAAGTTAATCTTCTCAATAAAAATATGCTTTTATAGAAACGTTGCTTCAATAAAAAGATATGTCAAAAATGAAACAGGAGAATTTCTTGATTTACCTTGTATAATTACATCTTTTTTCTCACAGAATTCATCAAACCAAACCAGATTTAACAGGGTGCGCGAATTTTTTCTTATGAATTTATTTTGTCTATTTTTGGCATTATTTTTACATGTGTTAGTAGTACAAGGGGTTTTCCATCTTCAAAGGAGTTTGCCCATACCTATCTTTCAAAGAGATGCTCCGCCTTTTGCCATACCTATTGGGGAGATTTAAGCAAAACTTAGCTCAAATTCATTAAGAAGTATTGCGAAATGTCTTGTAGTTAAAAAAGAGCAACCAAGAATGGCGCACGCTGATTGGCTGGTTTGATTTAGGCCACGCCCACTCCACTTCATTCCTGCCAAACATTGAGCAGAGCATAAGTGTGGTGTCAGGCTGTGCTTGGCTTAGTGTGCTTGGCTTGTGTTCATAACAGCTGTTTTGTATTATATATGCCACGATTGTTTGAACACAACTTGATTGATTGACTTTCTTTAGTTGCTCTATTTAGTTATGTATATAGTTAAGTTTGGGGGGGGGGGGGGGAGAGGGGGGAGGCCAACCCTAGTATTTAAGTCTGAAACAATCTTGGCACTTGTGCACTTTGGAGGGCCCCTTATTATTATTATCTATATATAGAGTTTTTAAGTCTCCAAATGATTTTTACATGCTGAGAGCAAAAAAAAGTTGTTTCCTAATTTTTACCTTACAATTCGTTACCAAAATATGACTTTTTATAGCTATTCTCAGTTATTAATAACAAGGGGCTCCTATTCGGGATTTGAGAAAAACTATTCCCGAAATTATTGGTAAAAAACCGCAGCAGGGACCACTCAAAAATCGAGTTTTTGGCATTATATACTAACGAAGGGATCGCAAATTGAACCGATGTACAGAAAGTTTTAGAAAATTATTGCCAGAAAGAAAATTATTGCCAAATTATGGCCATTCTATACTAGCGCCGATTTTCATTATCAACAAACAAATAATGTTTAGGCTGGCTGTATAAAAATGGAAGAAGAACAGAACTTAGTAGTGCTACTGATACCAGAAGTCCGAAGACACTGCACACAATTCACTAGAGATCAGGTTAACACAACTACAATATCTTTTCTAATGAATAGACACTGCCTAATTTGAAATTGTGTTTTTGACATTGTGTTTTGACCTACTTTTTGCCAACCACCCTTAAACAAGTTTCCATTCTTTTTTTGTAGCCAGTAAAATGATCTACAAAACGTGAGATAAGTTGCCTTAGAGCTGTTGGAAAAAGTAGGTTAAAACACATTACCATAAACATGATGTTGAATGATGGGGTGTCGGTTTATTAGAGAGAAAAAGTTTAGGTACTTTTCTTGGGTCTTTCTTTTGTGCTTTTGACTAGCATATTTTCTAAAATGCAAGCCCATTCTTTAATTAAAAGTTTGTTCTAAACTTTTATATTTTGACTAAGATTTCACACATTTTTCATTAACAATTTTAAAATTTTTATGAAGCTAGAATATAAAAACACATGAGCTTCAATTAGAAAAAGTACGGTAATTCGGTACACAAGGAAGTAAATTTTACTAATTCAAATTTTGTATGTTTTGGTGCAAAAAAGTAAATCTGAGAGAAAAATATTGTCCAATTAAATTATTCGATCAGATCCAATTTCCAAATGAGCGTATATAAGTAGAACTGTTAAAGAGGCTCCCACCTTCGCGGGAATAAAAAAGTGGCCTCGGTGGGTGCAGGACATTTCACCGTTCACTGAATTTCGGATCGATTTTTGATTTTTTTTTCAAATTTCAATTACTTAAAAAAAGCACTGAATGTCAATTACATTTTCGTACGAAAAGTTTCAGAAAACCAAAAAAAAAGATAGATCTGAAATTCAAAAGGCGCTCACTTTGCGTTTTAAGGTGATGAAAAAGTGTGAGAGTGAGCGCCTTTTGAAGTTTAGATCTAAACTTTTTCTGTTTTTCTAAAAAATTTTTGTACTAGACTGTGGCTGGCATTTAGGGCTGCATTTTGGTAATTAAACTTTCAAAAATTAAAAAAAAATTAGATCTAATTTTTTTTTGACTTGATTGATCAGTGCTAGAGGTAATTTGGTATGCTTTTTCAGAATCCGGCGTCAAAAAAGTCGAATTACACCTATACACTGGTCGAACAGGCCAAAATAGATCATTCCACCACGTGGGATCAAATTTGCACACCATTTTGGGCCATAAAACAGAAATGCTTATTCACTGCGCCACCGAAGCCTCTTTTGTCTACTCCCGCCAAGGTGGGATCCCTTTTAAAGTGGAATTTCGAATTTCAAGTTTTTGTCAAATTTTAAAATTATTTGCCACGCAGTGCCAATCAACCGTTGAATTTAGTTCAGTAAATTTCCAATTTTTTTATGGCGCCAAAACTTTTTTAGATGAGTGCCCAAGAAAACTAGTTCCTATTTAAAAATGAAAACATTTATCTTTGGCTTGAAATGCAAAATGTTTTTGCAAAATGAAACTTCAAAGACGATGTCTAAAGTCAAAAAGAGCTTTCATATCAAAGAAACGCAATAACTTCACCGTTTAATGTAATATAAAAATTGATAACAACCCAATCACCTAAAATGGTGGTAGTCTATCCGAGGCGTCAACTGGTCAACTGGTCGGCCCTCGGTACTCCACATGTGCTATCAATATTTGTAATACTATATGACATAATGCAGAATACGGTGTCAAAGACGCCTTGGTCTCACCTGCTTATTTTTATATTTTTATTTCCTAAAAAAAATACCAATCTTTCAGTATGTTTAATTATGTTTTTCTTTTGCAAATTTTAACTTCTCTTGAAAAAATTATTTTATCACTTTTAAGAAAAACATTATTCGCTTAATATTTTTAAAAGCTGTAATTAGATATAATGGTGTAAGATACCAAACGAATAACCAATTAAATATAATTTTCTAAAACAGCAAGTGAGTAATAAAAATGCCTTCTTAAAAACATATGAACAAATAATGAAAAAAAGACGAAATAAATCATTCATAAAATAAAAAGCTCGTGATAATAAACAAAAAAACCATTGAACACCGAAAAAACAACCTTGACTAGTCTGTAAGAAAAACTATTCAAAGAAAAAACACGACTGCAATCAAAAATGATTGTAGTGGGTTTCAACCTTCTAACATTTTTATAAGCGGATGTCTGATAAATTCCATAAAATCTTCTTCGTTAAAACTCATGAACACCGTATATTCTTTATTGATACCACTCTCCAATAGTGACAAAGTAAGCCACAATAAATTTATTTCCAATTTATCTTCATCCAACAGTAAATTTTATTTTCAACCCTTGAACTTTGACTTTCAATCAGAAGATAATCTTTTGAAATTCTTTGGCTTCTTTACCTTTAATTTTTGTAAGTATTCTAATGGTTCGTTAAAAAAACTGACTCATCACACCGATTCGTAACTTAAGCATAGTTTACTATGGCGAGCTCAAACATGACAATGTTTAAGATATAAAAGCAACATGATATTTGCTTATGTATCTTTTCGATGGATAAGGGTTTAACCCAGTGATATATATGTTTGGAGATAGAATTGTTTAATAACTTTGACAAATCAGTGTAATGAATTGTTAGTGTAATGAATCAAAAACCAAGCCTTTTTGTAAGGTTTAATGCACTCTAAAATAGGTTGTCTAAACATATTTTGTCACTTCTGGAGAGGCGGATTAATAGAGGGTATCTGGTGAGTTAAAAACATTTATAATGTAACTGAACCATGTAAGAAATTTTACCGGGGATGAATAGTTGAGCCACATCAGCTATACAGGGTGAACCGAAAAATTAGACCATTTAGCAAAAAAATTTAAATCCAGTTTCAAATGCGATTCTTAAACGTAACTCTTAATTTTTTCTGTATAGTTTTTTAGGAAATAATATTGGCAGGGAGTTTGCTAGTTGATTCGAATTCGAGTATATTAAAGAGTAAACTCTTTTGTCACATAAATTTTCTGAGCATAGAGTTTCTTCTCAAAGTAAGCAAATAGCAGAACAGAAAAAACTATTTAAGATAGTTTAAACGATTAATATTGCGTGGAAGAATCATACATCTTGGAGATTTCTAATAATCTTGAAAATCGAACAGGCTAATCGTTATGTACACCAATTTTTTAAAACAGCTGTTTTTTTTGATTCACCCCGTACGTCAAAAAATGCTTTCAAAATAATTTTTGAATAATAATAATTTTTGTAGTATGCTCTTTGGAACGTTCTTTAATTCTGCATCTTGTTTTTTGGGCAAGCTTTCACGACATCTGAAAATAAGTATATTGTTAGAGTTTATTACGACCAATACGAATATGTATGGTAGTATATTCTGATTCATAATTTCACACTGAACCCAATAGTGCGGGTCTTTTAGCTTTCAATTATTGACGAAGTTAGTGGAAACACCTCCGGAATGTAACAAATTGTGGATGGTCAAAATCCAGCTGAATACCCACAGCTTTTCAGGTGGTGCAGCATGATTGTCATACCACACCCACGTTCATAATATATATGAATGACCGTCAGGGGCCTATCTTACCAAAGAAAAATTTCAATTTTTCATGAAAAATTGAAAATTATTTAATTTTTACTACTCTCTTTCCATTTTCTATCTGCTGATGAAAATTTTAAAATAAAAAATGAAAACAAAAAATGAAAATTTTTCATTTTTCTGTCTTGCTAATCAATTTTAATTTTTCATTTTTCATTCATTCATTTTTAGTTTTTTCATTCTTATATTCCAATCGTGTTTTTTTCTGGCCAAAACCTCTCAAACTATCCCAAACCAAACGAAACCACTCCGAACTAGGGGATAGGCCAGTTCGCGACGCTTTTTTTTACGGCTAGTTCGCGACGGCCAGTTCGCCACTCTTTTTTCTATGGCCAGTTGGCGACGGCCATCTCGCGACCCTTTTTTGCTATTTGATCACTGGAGCTGGACAAAAAGAGTCTCTTTATACATTTTTGATCAAGAGTATTGCTCGGACCGCCAATTTCGATTTAGCCCCCCCCCTTATTGTTTTTTTTGCGATTTTATGAAGTCAAAGGTTCCAATCTCGGTGTAGCAGAGATAGATGTTTTGAACACGGTTGATAATGCTAAGCTAAAGCTAAGACGGCTAAGACAAGACAACTAAGCTAAGACCCAGTTATTTTAGGCCATTTAGGTGAATATCTAGTAGCGAAATTTGCAAGTTCGGTCCTGGTGTATCAAATTGTAGTGTATCACAATTTGGTTGTGTGTACCACAATTTCAGATAAAATAAGATTGTTGTTTTTAATTTTGACAAATCTTAATATTACAGGCCAGCGAGGTGAATATCCACCTGAGCCCATGGTAAGCACGCCAAATTAGACAAGAAATACAAGAAATGCAGAAGATAGGACGAACAATTTTGCCGAAGCAGCGCACCGTCGACTCCAAACTATCATGGATGTTGATCACCCGTCAATCGGCAGCTTTTTGAGCAAACTGAAGGAAGTGCAGAAGCTCCACGATTACAACTACGAACAGTGCATCGCCGGCAAACTAGCTCTAATTAAACAAAAGATCTACCGAGAAGCGGACAGAAGAATCTTAGCCAAGGTGCAACTCTATGATGAAAGTAATTTGCTGGAATATCTTCGCGAGCTGGCTCACAATTTTATCATGGATCAATAATTATGTTGTTCGAATGTCATTTGTAGTTATAAGTTTCGTTTGTTTTTGTTTGAGGTTCAATAAAGGCCGTACGTGGTTTTCCGATCCACATCGAGACTTCCTGGTTTTTAAAAAACTATTTTAGGGGAGGGGGGATAATGTTTGCCACTCCAATGGTCCGATCTATGTTATGCATCGTAACTTTACTTAGAAGTACTCATAGATGAGTCGAAAATTTGTTTGCGACCGTCCTGAGATACACTGGCCAGCCCCTGCCTAACCCTAAAAATTACAAAAAAAACAGGGGACCAGGTTAAAAAAATTCGGTACCTAATATAAGATAAGGCCGACTTAGCAAACGCAGTCTTTCTATATGAACCGGAAACAAATGTCCCTTTTATATAGGCCGGGAACAAACGGCCGCCGGGAACAAATTTCCACGTCTGTAATAAAGGTTTGTTTGCTCGGTTTAAGTCTGCGAAATTTTGTAAAACATTTAAAGCACTAGTAAAACAAAATAGTGAAGATATCCCAATGCGGCGAAATTTTGGTTCGGCGAAATTACGAACGGCGAAATTATGAACAGCGAAATTTTGGCCGGCGAAATTATGAACGGCGAAATTTTGAACGCGGCGAAATTTTGTCCCGGCGAAATTTTGTCACGTACCGATATAGGGTGTTTCGAAACACTTAATAAAAAAGTTGATTTGGGGGACGGGGTATCTGCAAGTGGGGTCAAACTTCTCATTATACATATTTATACTCATTTTGTAGGCCGGAATGTGCTCTACAAAATGAATACCGTAAATACTCTAATAAACGGAGATCTCCGTTTATTTTTCAACCCTCCTCAGAGTGTCTCCGTTTATTAGAGAGTCTCTGTTTATTTTTCAACATTCAAAACAATTCGATTTGAAATCTCTTTTGCCTCAAAAATTCAAAAACAAAATTCGCTACTAGAAATCATAAAAGAATTAAAAAATGATAACGAAAATTCGATATAAAACTCGGATCCGCGGCGAAAATGGCAAATTCTGCCGTTTCATGATACCGCCGAATTTCGGCAGTTTGAATTTTTGGCCTACATCTGAATAATTGTCTTGCCCGAAAGTCTTTTTATACTGTTTTCTTGTAGGAAAAATGTGTTGTCCACTTCAAAAGGGCATAACTTTTTTATTTTTTGTATTTTTACTCTAATTACCTACCGGGGTGCTTATTTTCGAGCAAATTCTAGGTGGAGTCATTTAGAGATTTTTAGGCTCTCAACCGAAATGTGGAATCGATAGAGCTTGAAAAAGTTTAAAAAAAATACGAAAAAAATATTTACCGAGATACAGCAGCTCGAAGTCAAGGGGGCGCTTACTAGAAAGAGTGAAGGTAAATTAGATCAAATACAATATGTTGGCTATGAAATTGTTGTTTTTTTATAATTATAATTGGTATTGGGGACTAGGTACACGGACGAGAAACCGATACCAGGAATTAGCCTTACTTGAAAAACGAGTCCCAGACCCATTGAATCCCGAGAAAAAGCTAAGCAAGAAACGAAGAATATAAGATCTTCAAGAGACAAGGAGCCGAAATTAACGGCCGCAACTCATAATAACGTTATTTACACGGACCAAGTATGAATAAATTATATCAATGAATTACGATTGGCTATTGCTACACTGGATGAAAAGTGTCACGAAAAAATATAGGACCACAAATAGTGGGACGACGAAAAAAACAGAAAAATATTTGAAATGAAAAAAAAAATCAAATTTGTTTTGTCTTCATACGAAAAGGTGGTGCCCGGGAATTCAAACATTTGAAATTGAAAATGACGGGCGTGGGCATGCCCCTTTAAATGATGGATCTCATCTCTCTCGCTTATCGTTAATCTACGTTATTCAAGATTGTTTGGTCGAATTGTATTGCACGATTTTATTGTACTGGGGTCTCCGTTTATTAGAAGGTCTCCCTTTATTTTTCAACCCTCGTCGGAGGGTCTCTGTTTATTAGAGAGTCTCCATTTATTAGAGTATTTACGGTATTTCAAAAAAGCATTCACTGATAATTTTTCGTGAGATAGAACCTGAAAACAGTTGAAAGTTGGCAATAACTGAGGTGGCTGACTTCATAACTTTGCATGCCGTGTACGAACATTTTTTCTAATGTTCAGCCAAATTTTTTTGCTTATTGGCACTAGTTAAAAGATCCCCTAGAACTTGTAAAAAACCGTTTGTCGATCATTAGTTAAAATCATGCCTATCTGAAAAAACAGCTCGAGATGTCAGAAATAATTATTCCTAACACAAATAATGCGAGGACAACTTCTTTCTCATTTAAATTTTTTCTCAAATGAATTAATTTCCTAATCGATTTTTTCCAAAATGTTCTGTATCCTTTCAGGCTGAGCCACACTGACGTTTATCCACTGCACCATGCGTCAAAAAAATTCTGGTCACACAAACCATTTAAGGGAGCATACTTTCTTATTTGTTTATGGATCTTTTGTGATCATCATAAATTTTTTCAATGTTACCAATTTGATATTGAGTTTTTTAACCCTTGCTCAAAAAAAATATAAGTAACGTATTTCTTCCAATTAGCGCGCCTCCTCAACATGACTAACCTACGATCAGATACATATTGTGATCAGATACATCGATCAGATACACCGACGATCAGATACAACGATCAGATACACCGACGATCAGATACATCGATCAGATACACTTTTTTAAATGAATTGAACTAGTTTTTCCATTTGAACTTCATCGTTTTTGTTTAAACTTTCATTTGTTTGTCGTTTGTGGTTTGTGTAGAAATGATGTATTACTGATTTTAAGATGGAACGCGTCGAGCTTGTTCACACAAAGAAAATCGGAGCTAGAACCGCGCCTATAACATATACGGATGATGGTAGTGGCTGCTACGTTTGGACCAAAACCGGAAGAACTATGGAAAAGGATGGTTTCGATCAAGGATACTTCAACTGCTCCGGATGCAAAGCGGTAAATCTTGCAAACGCAGTCAAGGTTCAAGTGTCATCTCTCAAGTTCAACCTCACATCAAGTACCTGGATACATGACCCAGATCAATATAATCATATCTGCGAACCTAAGGCAACTACTACAGTAAGCAAATTAATTAAAAATTGCTTATGCTTATTTCTTTATAGGTAACAGGAACCGACCTCCGAAGAAGCTTTCAAGCAGAACGAGCAGCTGGCGGTGGAGGACAAGAAACATCGGCAGCGGTCAGGGTTCGAATGGATCAAAGAATTGTTCGGGAGCATGGAAACAAAACGGCACAAGGTTTTTTATATATTGATTACTGTGTTATCATCACTTTCTAGAGCAACAGGAGATTCGCGATGCAGCGTGCGGAAATGTTACAGCGACCGATGCAGGCCTTTACAGAGCAAAAAGAAAACGTTTTCCAAACATTTCAACTTTCAATGAATTCATGGCTGCTGAGAATCATAGAATGCGATTGACTTTGCGTGGTCTAGAGGCTACTATCGGACAAATTCACTTTGCGGAACAGTTACTGTTATATGGAGGTTGGTTTTTAGGAAGTCTTTATTATACATTGTTTGATTTTAGATGCGGATATGTTAATTTTCTCTTCGCCGACTCAACTGAACTTATTGCGAAACTGCACGACGATTATTTCGGATGGCACGTTCAAGTTTGCGCCGAAGAATGCAAAGCAAATATACCGGATCTTTGGGCTTGTTCGTGGGACCTACGCAACTCCACTTGTGACAGTACTCCTCAATGGGAAAACAACTGAATTATACGGAAGAATGTGGCAGCAAGGTACATTTATACTTTGTTATATTTTACAAGTATTATTTTAGTCCGTGTTGGATTGGGCTTTATTAACACCATCCGCTATGCAAATTTCGACGCAGAAGTTGCCGCTTACAGCTCGTTTGCTGATGTGTTCGCAGGGGTCTCGGTCAAATTATGTTCCTTTCATGTCAAACAGGGACTTTATCGAAAAGTAATGTTTTATTGTATAACTATTATTGTATAACCTATATTATTCAGATTCAGTCTATTGCCTAGCAATTGATTAGCAAGATGATGCTGACGTCCGAAAGTTTGTTCGCATGATCGGCGCAATCCAGATCACTCCTATGATCGAATGGAATACTTGCTTGGAGATGATTAGGCGAGAAATCGATGAAGCGGACTTGGAAGCCGATATCAAAGAAAAGTTCTTGGCGGTTTTGCAGTATTACGAGTATGTATTTGGGATTGTTTATTTGATAAATCTTACTTTGTTATAGAGCAACTTGGATGTCAAAGGGTGAAATCTTCTGTCTGTTCGGCTACACTGGGCCTCGTACGACCAATCACGCGGAGTCGTATCATAGCAAACAAAGAAATCACTTTAGCCCTCATTCCAAGTTGGCCAATTGGATCGTTTCATTTCGCGAGGTTAGTATTAACTTGTTTGTTATAACCTGTTTACTCTGTGTTTTAGTTGACACATACCGAAGAACTGGATGCGCTAAATGTTTACGAAGGAAGACAGGTCGGTCGACGCCAAGGACGTGGATATGCCGAAATCGCGCAGGACATCATGGCTGCTCAGGTAAGCATTGAAGGCATTAATGTATGTTCTATTACTAATGTTCAGGCTGCGTTGCTTACATTTTTGTCGTCTGATGATGGATTGCTGCGTGGTGACCGATACTACTACAAGATGCACCGCTACTTGAAAAGAATGGGCAAGTTAATGGGAATTGATTTTGTTGATTACAGGTTGTATTTTACTGCACTTTAAACTTAACTTTGGGATATAGGCAGCTAACAGCGGAAGAAGCAGAAATGCATCCGGCAGTTGAACAGGCTCTTGATGAAAACGAAAATGACCAACAAATAGAAATCCAACCGGTGGGGAATGATGCCGATCCTCAGAATCAAGAAGGGGAAGAACAAACTCGAGAGCATTTTGATGTTGTATTTATTGAAGATTAAAACCTTTATCGTAGATCCGATTAAAATTTGATGTTATTGTTAGTGTTTTGATGTACTGTTATGTTGATTGGACGTTGAAATAAAAGGTGTGGATAAGTTTTAACGTTATATTAAAAAAGTGTATCTGATCGATGTATCTGTTCGTCGGTGTATCTGATCGATGTATCTGATCGTCTGTGTATCTGATCGATGTATCTGATCACAATATGTATCTGATCGTTGGTATACCCTCAACATAGAGGGTCTCTATCTTAGAGCAGAATTTTTTTACGGGCTGTTTTTTTTGCCTTTTATTAACTCTCACGAGCTTTACCGATTTCATGTTTTTAGTTTTAGTTAAACACCCGAAAATCTCAATATCAACCTCAAATTTTTCCGATTTTCGGGGAACCGAACAAACTTGATTAGAGAAAGATTCGGCAACTACAGATCTGCCAGATTTACTTTATTTAAAGATTTGTATTTTATTTGGGACCTCAAATCTTTAGAATTGTTGTGATTTTACGTCAAAATCCTTATTTTCGGACGCTCAAATCTCAATAATCACTGGATAAAATGACACTTTTTGACGAAAAATGACCAAGTGTACTTTATTTAGAAATTTTGAGTTGGCCGCCCTGGGTAACTATAAAAATCATATTGATCAAGGTGATTATCTTCGTCACTTTTGGTGACCATAATCAATCTAAAAATTTAAAAAACTGTGCAGAGAAATTCTGTGTTCTCACCTCAGAAGCTGTAGAGACTGGTTATTTTTTACAAGAACTTGATTAGTGAAGTGGCTGTGGTGATAGTTCTTTGACGAAATTGTGGTTTAGTTGGGTCCAAGTTTTTTCCAAACAACTGTGAAAACAGAGCGAAAGCTAAGTTCGTCATACAATTGTAAACGCAGGTGGAGAACTCCTAAATAAGTAACTTAATTAGATTAAGCTGGACCACATTGGAATACTTTGACTAAATGATGAACATAGATATTTCAGACGATGGTCTAGTCTTGACACAACAGACTTAGACGTGGAAGTACAGCTAAGAGGCATGGAAAGATACAAGCTGGTAGCTAAAAATAGTAATCTATCTTTTATAAATAATTTATCTGATTTTTTACTACATATTTTTTGGCATAATTTACTAATTCACCATTTTAATTTACTAATTTACTTAAAAGTTTCGCTTCCAAATGGCAATAAGAACTGGATAAAATAAGAAAGAGAGAAATAGGTTATTGAAATCGGGCTAGTTGAAATTGGAATAATTACAACTCTATGCACAGTCGATGATTTCTAAAAGATACCCTGCGCATAAGTCACGCTCACTATAAGATACGCTCTTTGTGAGATAATTCTCAGGCCGGTCTTCCAGAGATATTTTATGGAGAGCTCCTACTGTAAGTCGGAGCTCTCCATAAAATTGTTTTTTTAATTAATGAATTTACTAATTTACTTAAAATTTTCGCTTCCAAATGCCAATAAGAACTGGATAACATAAGAAAGGGAAACATCTCGAGCTGTTTTTTTAATTAATGAAAAATATTCGTTTTCACGATTTGTCCAGAGAAAAACATAATTTACTAGAGAAGTAGTAATTTAAAAAGCGAATCACATTTAAGGTGTGACGTTAGCCACTACCTAAAAATAATGAATTTCCCAAAAAGCTGCCCACAAGTCCGCTGTACAAATATACAAAGTTAAAATACTAACCGGGGTATTGATCTTCCATGATATAGTTAGAGATGCATGGTCTTTTGATGAGTACTCTGTCTGTGCGGTAGACCTTCCATGTTGTTGACCAAATACAGATCAATCCTATACAGACTTCATTCTACTTGTATGTCTAGATGCTCTCTTTTGACTAGTATTTCAGAAACCTGAATAAGTATTTTATATTTTCGATACATATAAATTTTTTTAAACTTACGAATATCGTATATTTTTTGACAAGACTCTACAAAACTAACAAAATTAGCCAAATATTGCTGTTTTGCAAAAGAAAAAATATTCGAAAACTAAGCGCTCTTAATTAATTTTTTATGTCGGTCCCGAACAGAACACAGTATTTCGAGCACTTATTCGAAAAAATATTGACACACATCTTCTATATTTAATAATCTAGTAGATAATCTCATAGGTTTATCTTGCGATAATCTTATGATTGATAAAATAATCTCATGAGGTTCCTTAATTTCACGTGGAATTTTTAGTCATTAAATTTCACGGAATCTATGATGGTAGGGACCGTCTATTATATTTTAAAAAATAAGCATCGTAAAATTTTTCGATCATTCCTATCTTTTTTAGGAAATTTAACAAAAGAAATTTTCCAATAAAACTTTTTGTTAAAATACGGAAAAAACAATTTTTAAAAAATTATTATCCTTTAAAAACAATTTTATATTTATTTTTGTGACATTGTTACTAGGGTTCGCAAATCACGAGGGGCGTTTTACCCACGGGGGATTTTCACGGGGGAGCTTTTTTCGATGATTTGTATTAGTAATAATTTTAATGTTTTTACTAGCTTGTAAAGTAAAATCTTAGCTTCATTTTGAGTGGTAAATTAGCCATATTACAGATAAAATATTTGGGATATTGTATAAGCCATAAGCCATCGACCGAATCGGCGACTTTTCACGGGGATTTGTTTTTTTGCAATTTGCGCGGGCTTTTTTGTGATAGGTACAGTTTTTTTCAGTGATGTTGATCACTTAGCACTCAAAATGAAGCCACAATTTTCCTCTACAAGATAGTACTAAAATTAGAATGATTACTAATAAAAATGATCAAAAAAAGTTCCCCTCTGAAATCGACCGTGATTTATGTGTCCTAATTGTTACCAGTGTTTGGACCTCGTACTTGGCTCGTACTACATATTTTGTATTTTCTGATCTAGAAGTTCTTCTTTCTTCTGAGAAGTTTTTAACTAGATGGCTTCAGAACGACCACAGCTACATTTTTACAAAAAAATATACCTGTGTCGAGATATGAAAGATTTTAAGTGCAAGTACGAGCACCAAGTACGAGCACTCGTACGTGAGGTCGTTCCTGCACTTAAATATCAATATATAGCCTTTCATAATCTCGACACAGGTATGTTTTTTTGTAAAAATGTAGCTGTGGTCGTTCTGAAGCCATCTATTGAAAAACTTTTCCGCAAAAAAAGAAAAACTTCTAGATCAGAAAATACAAAATATGTATTACGAGCCAAGTACGAGGTCCAAACACTGATTGTTACCCCTAAACTCCAGGCATCTGTTTCTCGCAAGTATTATAACTACCCAGCCGGATGCCGTGGACTCTTAGGTGGCTCAGACATCGTCATCGTGCTATGAATAAAAAAATTAGTCGTTCCACGATTTCCACATAGGGGCACCGACTATGTGCCGTGCTAATTTGCAATGAAATTTCACATTATTATTGCTTCGGTGCCAAGCCGGTGATGCTATGTAGAAACACTTAAACGACTTATTTTTTTATTCTTAGTCCGGTGCCGATATCTGAGCAGCCTAATAATCCGCCGCACCGGGCTGGGTAGTATTAATAACTGCTAGAAACATGTGCATGAAGTTTAGCTTGTGCCAAGATTTAGTACAACGTACGGTTTTTTCAACTGATTTTTCAACCTTCGTCCATTGCTGTTGGGTTGTGATCAGGCAAATAAATGCCCAAACCTATTTTCTGATGTACGAAAAAGTATTTTAATTGTTTGCTCCCATATTGCGAAAAAATTAAAACTTTTATAAAAAATCTCTTGGTTCTTATGTAAAATCTATGTATGTATATTAATATGTAGAATAAAAAACACCCCTCTGCAAAACTTTGAAATTTTATTAGAATTCCAACTGGAATGCCATGCTTCACAACCCTAAAATCAACCTTACTTACTCCTAAATTATTATTTAGCATTCTTTTATAAATTTTGCTCATTTTGAACTTGTTGTCATAGGATAGAAAAATTGTCATCACCGAGTAGTTTGGCTGGTTCGAGATGACCACTAGTGCTAGGAACACTTGCACGATTTGGACACCTATGAGTTTGACTGAGCATTTAAAGGTATTAAGATAGCAGGAAAAATCCGCTTTTTAACAGATTTCGGACGGTAGGTGACTTTTTATAGTTTGATCAGACTCCAACTTTTTTAAGTTTTTAGGCAAGAATTAACAGGTTTAAAGGGTTGTCAAGGATTGGAGCAAGCTGTGAATGTTTCGACATTCTGAACTTAACATATCTTCAAAAATGGTTGACTGTTTGGTAAGTAATTTCAATAATTAAAATCCAAGCTTCAACTGGTAATGAAACGCAATTTCGGAACCAACCAGGGGCGTAGACGGAAATTTCTGACGGGGGGGGGCACCAAAATTTCTGAGGTCATTTTACCTACACCGTTTTTCGAATTTTCAAGGCCATTTTACCTACACCGTTTTAAAAAAATCTGACGGGGAGGGAGGGGGCACGTGCCCCCGCCCCTCCCCTTGCTGCGCCTATGGAACTAACAAAAAATTGTGGCAGATCAACAAAAAAGATTCAAGATATTATTATTTTCTAAAAAAATTTGTTATTTTCTGAAAAAAGATTCAAGATTCAAGAATTTGTAAAACTGTAAAACGGTCGTCGCCTTTCTCTGTGATCATATTTAAAATTTTCAAAATTCGACTAACAAGAAAAACTATTCGTTGTTCAAATTTCAAACTGTCCTTTGCAAAGCTCGCATACAAATTTTTTCAATTCATTTAGTGAAAACTTTTAAATTTTATCTTAAATTTTCAGGCACTTATTGAATACTAACAAATCTTGAAACTAACTTGCGTCCATGCTTACTTCTTCGTTTCTCCAAGTGACTGGCTTGTAGTACTATGATCAGGCATATGGTTTTTGCGAATTATGACTGCTGTGAAGTTTTCTTCTACCACTTCAATTTTGAACTGCTCCAAGATGATGTGGAATTCGGTAATTTATTTATTTCAAAAAAATTCAAAAATTCGTTTTTGCTTTTTTTAAATTGCTAAAAAAAGTTGGCACTGAAAAGTAGTCCTAGATTTATTCGTCCAAATCAGCGAAAATAGCTTCATTAAATGGTTTCAAATTTTTTTTTAAAATTGTCGATTTTTTTTACTAAAATGAGAATTCTACTTACTGTTTTTCCTGAAATTGTTTGAATTTTTTTATTTGAAATGATCGAAAAATAGGGCACAAGTGAAAGATCGAACTTACGCTGAATTTTTACCAGCTTCTACTTTATAACATTTAGCTACTTTCTGCCTTTTTAATAAATTTCAGAAACTAAGATCTTTTAAATTATAAATCAGCAGCGAAAATTTACATGCTTAGTGGTGCATTTGTTAAATAGACATAAAAACAGCTACTTGTTTCCCAAAATGATTTCATTGATTCAATAAATTTGGTGCTTTCTTAGGAACGGCAAAGGTAGTACATAACTGACAGAAAACCACCACAAAACGGAGGAAGCAAGTGGTGCTTGTGACCATCAAAGATATTTCACTTGTTAAATCAAGAAAGGGTATAGCCAAAATAGCGTTCAAAAATCGAATGAAAAAGTGTGAAATGAAAGTTTTTTAAACAAAACCAGCTGATTTTTATGGGAAATTCAAACTAATTTTCTCAATACACAATAAGGTCTAAGTTATAAGTAATAAATTATTTAGGGTAATTTTAAAAATGGAATAATTTCAATGTCAAAAAGTTTTATCTCAGCAAGAAGTTGAGCCTAAACTAATGACTGCTTTAGTAAGGTATTGAAGAACCATACACTTTAAAAGAACATCCTTTCCTAGTTTCATATCTGCATGGTTGCGTGCGCCTTGCGCCGGATTTAACCTTTTGGAACTAATGTCAAACATTAACAAAGACCTTAAAAAATAAGTAGGAAAAACCTAACTTTTGTAATCAACTTGTCAGATTTTTCCAGAAACAGAAGCATCCCGGTTTTCTTATATTCCAGGGTTCTTTTTTGATGATCAAAAAAATTTTAACGGCGAAGGATACTTGTTAGCTTTGCTGGCGGTAAATGTACCGAGACTTGTATGTTCTCATTTAACGTTAAATTGTCATAGATATTTTCATCGGCGTCAAAAACGTGTTGGTGACAACAATCCGCTCATCAGAAACTAATTGACTTTTCAGAACTTTAGACGGTCTTTATTTGTCTTTGCGTCTACTAATTACTTTTTAAAATAGATGCTTAAAACAATAGAGTAAACAAAAATTAATCTTATCAAATTTATCGGTAAATTAAATGCCTGACTGAACCATATGAACCAACTACACCTGTGCTCAAAAGCCAACTACCGTATTTCCTCTAATTGCCGCCCGGGGCGCTTATTTTCCGATCGACCTCTAGGGGGGCGGCAATTAGAGGGGGGGGGCGGCAATTAGAAGGGGGGCGCTTATTTTTCGATCATAAATTTGATGTAATTTACCACTCCAACAATGAAAGTTTTTATCCTATTTTCAAATTTTTTATGATTTTTGGGCAGAATTTTCAGGCCAATTGTTTGTCCAGGGCAGCCAAATTAAAGGGAGGGGGAACTTTATATACGCATAAAGTAGGTCACAGGTTCGACTACCAGCGGCTGCACACCATCTATGTAATTTTCTTTTTTTAACAATTTCGTGTAAAAATCATCTTCGGCTCTTGACTATCCGACAAGAACATCAACGCAGGGTTTCACACCTAGTGTAGCTTATTCGTAGGCTAAAAAATAGGCTATAGCTACGATAATCACGGGTTTTGAGGGTTTCTTTTTCGACAAGTCACACGTTTCATACACAGAAATGTAGCCAAGATTATGAGCTTTCATTTGAGCTATCATACAAGGTAGAAGGTAATATTTTGTTAGAGCTAATATTTTTAAAACTTTTACTGATGACCAATATAATACCAGCCAGTCATGTGCATGAAATCTCCAAATTACAGCATTTGCTGATAGTGAAGCTAAAAATGGTCGCAATTGATTGCTTGATTGATAATCCTATTGAGGATTTCATCGAATTGGACACGGTTTAATGTTTTTTAAATTTTAGCTCTTGCTTTATACAAACTTTTTACCTGTATGATAGCTCAAATGAAAGATGAGGATGTTAGCTACATTTTGACACCAAACTTGTAAATAAAAAAAGAAAAAAAATAAGGTCTGCAGCCAGTGGTAGTCGAACCTGTGACCTAAGGCGATGCGCATATAAAGTCTGCCCCCCCCCCCTCCCCCCTTAAGGTAGACTTGTTGTTGTAGACTTATTGTTCAAGTGAATATTTATCGATCCTGCTTACATATACCTCTTCAGCAAACAATGATCTTGGACACATCTTCTTATTAATAACTAACCGCCAAAAAGTTGTGCAAAAAAAGGTTAAAAACGGTTTCGAAAAAATAGGGGGGGGGCAATTAGAGGGGGGGGGCGCTTATTTTTCGATCGACCTCTAGGGGGGGCGGCAATTAGAGGGGGGCCGGCAATTGGAGCGGGGCGGCAATGAGAGGAAATACGGTATCTCAAATGAGAGATACTTCAACTTGAAAATGTTCAACACCTACACAAAATGAATATATATAAGACTGAATTTAAAAATTAAACTTTTTACACACAGTCATTTCAAGTTATAACGCAAACCCAAAAAGTTAGTTTCCGTCTGAGTTTTGAAATTTTTAAAATTTATTTCAAAAACTTTTATCACTTATAATTTGTCAGACCCTTTTTATAAAGAAAAAAGAGCGATTTTGCCATTAGTTACTGAGCAATAAGAAACATTCGACATTCAGAACTGCAGTGCTTGCTATAAAATAATCTCAATCGTGAAAATATTATTTTATAGCAAACATTGCATACCTACAAGTTAAAATTATCGTGTATTTTAGTTACTGCATGCGGATTTTTAAACCTTGCAATATTTGGACTAAAAAAACGATCTTTTTAGGTTCATGTTATAGCAGGAGACGACTGTTCTAATTTAAAAATTACATATCATTCGATTCTAATAGAAGATTTGTATAAATGTGTCTACGAAAAAGCCAGTTCTTCACAACTAAAAAAGCTAATAAGGCGAGAACAAAGACTGCCGACTTCAGAGTCAGCGAATCAACCTGGAAATTAATTTCTTCATGACCAAACAGCAGGTGTGATCTTCTGCTTCTTTTGCTGAGCACCGACTCAACTTCTCTCGTGATATTGTCCATATCTTGCAATGAAAACAATGTGATATCCAGAACAAGGTGATCAAATATAAAAATTGGCCTATATTCTGGATTAAGATCCAACCATGTACTTGAAATGTTTGGTTGCCATAGCTAAAAATGAGCCTTTTTTCGATAGCTGTCACATTTTGCAATGGTTCCGTCATGAAGAAAGCACTAATCTTATCTACACCCTGTAAGAAAAAATCTGCATTTTCTTCAATTTTAATCGCTGATAATTGATTCGTCTTGACGTATGCGCTGATCAAAATGTGCTCATTCTCTGTGACAAAAGTATTCAGATCGATTGCCTCGTCAAACAGCTCCTCGGTAGACTGGATGTCATTTTTGAATTGAACATCGATGGGATACAGCCTTGAAAAGTTTCCTAACCTTAAAACTTTCTGAATTTTGTTGTTATAGAGGAGCAATTCATTTTGGGTTTTCAGCACTACCATATCGCTAGATTTAGAAGCGTCAGCGATGAATAGTCTTTCTATTCCTCGCAAGTCAATTCCATCAGTCCAAGACTCATTTTTAGAAAAAAAAGCAAGTTTGTAAGGCGTGCTGAAAATTTCCTTTTTTTCTCTCATAATATTAGTCTCTATATTGACAAGAGGAAAATCCAGAATAACAACTTCTTTGTGAGATCTTCTACTGATGACATATTTCTTGTCTTTCATTGCATGCATGACAACTTGGTGGTCGAAAAATCCGAAAAATTGTTGAAGGTGAACAGCTGAAATTTTGTCATCGCCACACTTATATTTCACAATCAAAGTGTCTGATGAAGACTCAGTGGACATGATTTGTTTCATTTGCGCCATATACAAAACGTAATCAGGTATGCTTCCAGGATGCAACATTAAATACACCGGTTGGCAATGCTCTACAAACACGACACTTTCTCTTGAAGCAGAGCTGAGTGCAATGAAAGTAGGCTTATCTGCAGTGTAAGCAACATCGAATGTTGTTTCATGGTTGCTGACTATGATTGCTAATTTTGAATTTTCAGCGTGCAAACGATAAGAACTAGGAAGTTGTTTTGACAGATCACTTAAAACAGCAACATAATTTTCATCTATAATCTGATGAACATCTACTAAATCTGTCCTTGATGAGTCTTCTGCAAAGTGAAGAGAAAGTTCAAGTCCAGAATTTAGCTTGAGCCTGATGTGTCTATCCACGTTATAAATACGACATAACGCAATATACGACTTTTTCCATACAGTTAGCATTCTTTGCTTTTGATCAAAAGTGAATGTGTACAATTTCAGAAGCTCAATTTCGTTTGTAGGATTCACTGAACTAGAAAATAGTCTAAAGTGGAAATTCTCTTGCACATTAAAGTTGTTTTCTGTAGGCAATTTTATTTTTATGCAGTCACTGATTGTGTGCGTAGGCATATCTAAAATATCTATCAATACAAAGCTATTAGACATCCTGGAGAGATTTATTCTATCTTTTCTTGTAGCTTCGATATATATGTATGCATTATCTTGACGGGGCAAATAAATTTTCGAAAATCCACCAGTGAAAATGTGAGAAGTTTTGAAGCCACCAAAGATGTACTGAGCAATGTCTAAAGTTCCGGTTATTGAGCTAATAGTGCCTCCAGCATCGGTGAGCGCATCAGCCTGAGTAAATTGTAGCCATTCAATACCAAAGCGTTGCTGCTTGTTCGATTGAACCGAATATGTGAAGCATTGAAATCTGTATTGAGCAAAAGAACATTTCTAGGAGAGAGGCTGAGAAGATGTGTGTGATTGTAAATTTCAATATAATTGCTATCCGTACCAGCAACAATTTCTGAGAAAAAAGTGCTCTGGATGCTGTAATACACATCTATTTCTTTTCTATTGATAGCTGTGTTAGCCAAAGTTGAAGAAGCATTCCACAATGCAATGCTGGAAGCACAAAAGTTTTCCCTGAAGCAGAATCAGTGTTTGTGTTCGGAATGAAAAAGTAACTGCCTTTAGTATAGGTTTGATTCGAACAAAAACCATCTTTATTTTTGCAATTTTCGACAGCATCTTTCCATCCTGCTGCACAAACTATTTTCAAATTTGTGTCTTCTAAGTTCTGACCGATTTTCGACAAAGTTCTAGAAATTGATTCAGAAAAAAAAGATTCATCACCTATCGAGGACATTATTTTTACAATTGGATTGTGAGGGTAGGTTAGGTATACTGAAATATCAGGAGAGACGTTATATTTTCTCTTACTAATGAAATTGGAACTGCTGACTTCAGCCTCACTAAAATCTTCTTTCGTTATATCAGGTAATGAAATTACGACAGAGTCGAACATTTTATACCGTTTGTACTAAAAATATAATTTTCATATACATTTTTAACCATAAAGTCTTTTTGTAGAGCCTCTTTATTGTTCAACCATGGGACTTTATAGAACCATTTTTCCGATGTTGACATTTCTATTTGTGTGTCTAGTTTTTGTATCTCGATATAGGATGACCCAACGGCTCCTCCTACGTTGCAAACTAGTTGAAGACCTATAAAGACAGGCTCGAGTTCAGCCTGGCCTAAAAACAGGACAGCTATAGATCCCACGTCACTCACGGCATTGCACGCATTCACGGTCATGCTGATCACTTTTTCTGCTTTGTCGTAGTTAGAATCATTACTGTTCCAGCTTTTTGCCACTGTAACAAATTCTTTTATTGACGTGACAGCATCATAAGCATTAAGACCGACTGAAGGAAACACTTTGAGAAGCTTAGGAAATTTCAGATTATGCTTAGCAATTAGACTGACTAAGGTGTTTTCCGTGCTAGCACTCATGCTTGGTAAAAATTTTCTGAGATCCATTCTAAGAAGCTTTTCTGCAACAAAACTGTTATAAGTTTTCTCTAGTATTTGTCCGATTTTGTCCGAGCCAAGTTGCAGTGCAATGAAAGCGCTGTGTTTGGCTAGATCAGAGTAGTATTCTCTTTAATAGCCTTCTCCACCATCTGAATGTAGTTAACACTCATCCACGCTAAATTTGCATAATGCACAGGTGTTTTTATGCGGGCAGAGAATTTAGCAAGGCGAGAAAGCTGCTGAGGAGATTCTGCTTTCAGTGAATTAACTAGTTCTTTTCCCTGCTTATTACTTGTCAGTCGATGTTTAAAAATCAATGCAATTTTTAGGCATTTGTTTATAACATTGGCTTTTGGATATTTCTTCAGAAGACAATTTTTCGTGGTTAACTTCGTGATAAAATTCTATAAACATTTTTTGTCTTCATCGTTCAAGGTATTTAAAAGTCAATAAATGACTCTTTTTCTATTTCTTGACCTTCTGACAGAATTTCTTTTTAGCTTTTTCTAAATTCTCTTCAGTTTCATTTTCTAAACAGTCTAGATCTATTTCTCGTTTAGCTCTTCTTTTGCTAAGTGTTAAAGAACTGCATGGCTCGTTTGGATCTTCAAAATAAGCATAATCACTATTTTGGTCAAATTCTTGCTTATCTAATTCTTTTTCTCGTTCTTCTAATTCCTCGTCATCACTTCCATACTTTTCCTCATCGTCAGCACCTACTCCATGAGATGAGTGCACTGTTTTTCTTTCTCCAAATTCAAATTGAATAGTATCTTCGAAGTCTTTAACTTTACTAAAATGAGCTATGACTACGACAAGGGTGTCTGGTGTATTTGCGCTGTGTTTAATAAATGGAACATATTGACAAACTTGCTTAAAAGCTTCTTGCATTATGCCTTTTTTGGTGCTCACTTAATTTTTCTTGCTTTTGTTTAAGCTCAATGATTACTGGCGAATCTTCATTTTTCTCAGTATTGTCTTTGAGTGTTGTGAGCTTTTTTAAGAAAAGGTCCATGCGGCCTGTGCCTGCCGTAGCTTCAGAAATACTGAAAACTCTTTCTGACTCGTAAGAATACCATGTAAAACTGCATGAAAAGCTTCTTCGCCATTAATGACTTTATTTAAATGCTTGAAGGCTGCTAATAGAATATCTTTTAATTCTGCTTTTTCTTCTTTGTCCATGCTTTTACCTAATAGCTTGACAATTATTTTTGCATCTACATGTTCAGTCAGATAAACTATTTCATTTTGTCGTAAGCTAATCAGCGAGAATGATTCTTCCCTATTTCTATCAGCAAAAGTAATCTCAACAGAATTTGGAGAGCACACTTCAGCAAAAAATTTACCATTTCTTGTATCCTAGAAGGACTTATTGGGATTTCAATACTAACTATTTCTAAATCTGCAGGCATATCTCTTAAAATAACTTCTGGGACTTCTACGGGATGATTTTGAAACGTTTGACGATCTTCATTATACGAATATACCAATTTTTATTCTCTAATACCTTAACAATTATGAGTGGAGAACCAAGGTAGTGCATGTACAAAACTAAGTTGCCATCACGATCAACGCGAAAAAATGATATAATTGGCTTTCCGTTAAAATGACTTACGCCGATAAGATTCCCTAACAACATCTTGCTCAAAAAGAAACATCGCTTTTGTAAGAAGAGTAGTACAAAAAGTACAGTGCTTTTCTAATATTATTTTCTTTCTCAATTTTTGTTTGCTGTGTATTTACTGTCTCAAAGATTGTTTGGATGAATGAATTCTCTGGCTCATTTTCAAAACGACCAATAGCTGTTGCTAAACGTTGTTCAGGATTTCTGTTGAAAGCCACTCCGATCATAACCACCTCTTCAGCTAACGTTCTAATGTTAGGACGCGTGTAAGCATATCCTTTAGCTATAATTTGGTCCAGCCCTAGCTCAACTCTCCTTCTGCCTATATTTTTTCCTTTAGCAATAGGTCCCTCGTTGTCATTAATTTTAAACTCCAGAATTGAGGGAACAGCTTTGCTGCTTTTAGACTCCTTTTTACCCATGATTAGCACTATTAAATCTGCGTAACCTCTGCCGCATATTTTTTCAGGCATCAAGTCGATATTAAACTTATATTTGTAGCTCATTTCCAAAACCCCGTGGACAAAGCCATGCGCATAGCATTCAGTGGTTTTAATTTTTTAACTTTTGCTTTTTAAAGTTTCGGGTACCGGCTGCTGCTGCAGAATTTGCTTCTCTTGGATCTCATCGTACAATCTGACAAATTTATTTGAGAGGATTGCTAAAATTTTATTTATGACAACAGCAGTTTCTCTGGCATTATTAGTATCAAGTTTATCTAATAAATTGTATATGGATCGTTTGCTCGGATCAAGAGGATTAAAGTTCTCTATTTCATCTACAGGATTAATTTTTGTTTGCGTTGGACCATCTGGGTGCAATTCACTTTCTCTTTCATATATGTCAAAATCAATACTACGACTAAAAGCATCTCGGTCATCTAGATGTTTTTCAACTTGGTGGAACTTGTGCTTCACGATGGCTTTTTCGTTTGTGGAATAAGCTTCTACAACATCATCCACGGCAATTTGCATGACTTGTAAAATATCCCTAACTGCCCTAACTTGGTTTTTACCAATTTTCCTGCTCTCATCTTTTTGAATTTCTTCTTTGACATTTAGTCCAATCTTGTAGTAAAAGGTGTCTGTGATTCTTATGCTTTTACCATATTTTGTCTCAAGGTCATTTTGATGTTGTAAAATGATTTTTTGACTGCTTCAATCCGTTCTTTCATGAATTCTCCTTCTAGAAGCTCATCCTTGTAGTTGTTCTTAGGGTTTCTTTGTTAAGAGCTAAAAAATTCGGTATTGGAGGTTTTTTTTGCAGTGTTTATTCGTGCTATGATTAACTCTGTCCATTCTGAGCGTTCATCATGTACTATTTCTAGAGAGTACTTCAACTTAATATCTTTCATGTCGGTATCGGACTCGTAGACTGCAAGACAAGGACCCAAGAAGAAATTGAGCCAGTAGCTTGGGTTGTTTGGTGCGTGAATTAATGGGTTCTTTCAAGTATCGCTAAGAGTTTTGCGTCAAACTCATTTTTTTTTCTAGCAAAGGTACGGAAAAAAATTTGTCGGTGACATCTAAATTTTTTTGAATAAACATTAAATCAAAAACTTCCTTGGCAGACTGGGTGGGCAAAAAGAATGAAGATATGAAACATAAAAATAAAAAATATTACACAACAACATTTATATTTAAGAATTTACAGGGAAAAAACAGGAATATAAAGGCAATTTGAAAAAAAAACTTAAAAAACAAGGTAGTAAATAGGACACTTAAAGTCTTGAATTTGTAGCAATAAGGTAATAAAATGAAAATATTATAGCAACTGAATGAATCAGAACAAAATTCACCTAAAAAATTTCTTTATTAATAAAAATTGTTAAAAAATCGCGAATCAATTACTATTTTTTTCAAACACATAAAAATATTATGTACGTATCGGCTTTTATACATCAAATGAGTGAGCGAACGACAAAAATAATAGATTTTCAGAGAAGAAGAACGTTAAAAATTCATGTGAAATTCTAGATTGTAACTTAGCTCTAATAACTGTGACACTCTGTGGTGATGGTTTATTTTTGTTACATAGGCAAAATTGTGATTATAAATTTACACTAAATTAAAAGAATCAAAATATTAAATGTGAACCTACCGAACTTTTTATCGGCATCCTAAATGTCTTATATGTGATTTGTTCATTAATTAGGCTTAAAATGAATTTTGATGATTATACCTATTGGAAAAGTAGTCAGGCTTTTAACAATTTAAATAGTTAACTTTGACTGAAAAATGAGCTTCTATTCAAAGGCGAATTAATGCATCTCAGAAAAAACAATATTTCTTGTAACATACGACTTCATAATTGAAAACCATGCTTGTTGATGACACTGAGAAATTCGCAAATTCAAACACTTTTTTTACTCCAAAAATACTTTTTTGAATTAAGTATATCACTATATTGAGTATATGACAAGGAAAATAGCTCTGTGGTTTTTCAGCGAGGTTTTGTACTTTTTCTTCTAGAGCTCGATTCCCACGTCTGCCTTTTTATTTTTGACTATTTATTATTAATATGTTATAAGTGATTGAAAATACATTTGGAGTAAAAAGTGTCCCACATGCATTTGAATTTGCGAAATTTCTATCTTCATGAACAAGTATAGTCCTTTGAAGCTAGATACGACAGTTTCTTTAATTCAAACTTTGTAATTTTCATATTACGTGAGTACTGGTCCAAAACTGCGTGAAATTTGTTTTCTGAATGACTAAATGTTTCTCACATAGCTTTACTCAATACTTTGAAAAGGTTGCATTATTAACAATGAAGAGCCACAGAATTGTTATTGTTACTCTTTTCGGACATGTCGTGTTTTGGGGTAACAGATTCAGAAAAGTTTTGATTACATCAATAATTTGCAGGCGACGCCAAACAATCTACACAGGCTGATGATACAAAGCTATTCTCTGAATGAGCGTAGAATAATTGGATAACACCGGCGAGTTTTTTTGATTAAGTTTTGATGAAAATTCTAGACCCCATGAAAGTGATTTAGAATTGGACTTATTCAAAGCAGCCCATAGCTTATTTTGTATAGTTCTGAGTCTGTGAACTTGGAAGAATTTCGAACGATTTTTGAATTGAATTATCGAATACCGTTTTTCCTGTATTTAACACTCCGGGGCGTTTATTTTTCAATCGACCTTTAGAGGGGAGGGATGGGATGGGATGGCATTAATCAGAGTCATTTTGAGTTTTTCTGGTGGTCAACTAAAATTAAAATATGTAATATGTAGAAATCGTGGGAACTATAAAAACACAATAAAAAACCTGCTCCAATGAATAAATAAATCGCCTCATCTAATCTAAAATTTCTGTGCCAAGTTACAAAAACCTCAAAGTCGAAAAGGCGTTTATTACAGGGGGCGCTAATTACAGGAAAAACGGTAACTGTTCAGTGTAGAAATGAAAAAAACCCCTAAGTTCTGTTCAGTTTTTTATCGAGAAGTTTACTTTTCAAATAGCCAGCTGGAAATCTCTTTTGTTTTGATATGTCTTGCGGGCGTGTGATGGCTCCTTCGATAGCCATATTTTCGCCATTTTGTTTGCAAAAAAGGACAACTCGACTTTGTTGAAATCGTCGAGATATGGCTGTTTTGTGAAGACCAATTTTCTGTTTTCAGATGTCCTATTCCGATCAAGAGAAAGCGCAGTTCTTAGTTTGGTGGATCGAAAGCCAAAGCAACTATGCGGTGTTCAAGCGATGAGTTTGAAGAGAAAAAGGAAGGCATGTCCAACCAAATACTTATTTCTACTAGTAAATTTTCATTATTTGTGCGATTTCGCTAAAAAAAATTATGGAATTCCAAATTTTTCAGACATAAAATCACGTGAATTGTTCAGAATTACACCTTGGAATGGCCAGAAGCCACTGAAAGTGGCTTTTTGGATTCACTAAAAAGTGGTAAACTTTTTGAGAAATAGTAATTGAGCGGATAACATTTCCAATCAGATGGGCTTAATTGTTAAGAATGTCGCTCTAAATCATTTTTAACCACCTTACACCACCCTATCCCATCCTTAAATGGTTCAAACCAGTGAGATATTTTCTGGTCGTGAATGGATTAGTGTGAAATTCTGAGCGATTAAGCCCATCTCACATCCGATCAATCGTTTTTCGCAAAAATTTAACCACCACATCAAGGCAACTTGGCAGAGCAGACTTTCTTCACCGCAGTTTAAAAAAGCACTAGGTAAACACTATGCAATTTCGTAAGCATAGAAAATTGCGAAATTTAAATTCGCGCAACACTTACCTAATTTAATAAATAGTGTTTTTAAATTATTTTTTGGGTGCATTAAAAATTTGTTCGAATTTTAATCCCTCCACTAATCGAGCCCGAAGTTGCTTGACATTGCCATATCGGATGAGGTAGTTGAGTTCAGCTGCTCTACAGAACACATCCTATTACTAGAATGTGTTCTATATTGATCAGTACATCAAATTCAAATTCAGAATACATCCAAAAAATAATTAGAAAAGATTATTGACCAAATTAGGTAGAATTAGAACTTTAATTTCGAAACTTGTTGTGCTTGTCAAGTTTCGTGGTCTTTTAAGTGATTCGGCAAAAGTCGCTGCGGTTTTTAATGCAGTTGATTAGATTATAAAATTTTTAATTTATTTGTATAATTTTTAGCCCTGGATCTTTTTCTTAAAAACAAGTGTATCAGATTTAAATTTGCAAAAAATATTTTTAACATTGTTAACCTAATTAAAGAGTTTATGATTTATGTCGCAGAATTTATTTGACAAGGGTACATTTTGTTAACGAGACAAAACTTTGTTTATTCAAGGTCTGAGCATGATTTAGGCACTGAGAACGATAAAAATGCAGAAGAACCATGAGAAGGACATCGTTCGAAGAAATTTTTGTTTGCCTTGGTCTCCCTATGGTTTTTGGTTATTTTTTCATTAGTTTGACCTGTTATTGTTTGAAGGAAAATTATTTTGTAAAGGTGAATTCTAGGGTTCGTAATAAGAATATGCCCGACCAGTGTTGTTATGATTAATTAGCTACTTTTTGTGTTCAGTTGTCCATGTCTTGGTGACTGTTTTCCAAAATTTATAAATAATCGCTTATCTGAAAGAGGAGATATGGAACTTCAACTTGAAATCAGAAATTTCTAAATAAACTTGACAATTTGTCACTTTTTGAGCTAAATAAAGCCAATAAAAAATCATTAATTACCGTATTTCCTGTAATAAGGCGGCATGTCGCCTTATTTTTCAAACCCCTGAAAATCCGAAAAATTTGAATTCAATCTCGAGATTTTCGGGTGTTCAACCAAAATATAAAAATTAGAATCGATAGAGCTCGTGTGAGTTAAGAAAACGCATCAAACAGATAAGCAAAATATTGACTCTGCTCCGAGATATAGACCCTCAAACTTGGGGTGCCGCCTTATTAGGACATGCCGCCTTATTAGAGGAAATACGGTAAATGAAATGAATTTTTCGGGTCGGTCATACTGTACAAAAAATAATATAGCACTGTCTGTGTTAGGAAATTTGTTTCAAACTTATATTTTATTTAGTGAATAAGTAGTTCTGCTACAACCTGATAGGAGCAGTTTTTGAAATTGCTGAAATTTGCAAAGTTATAGGCTTGCTAATCAAATGAAAATCAAATGAAAGCTCTTATGATTTTCATTTGATTTATAAGCTATAACTTTGCTAATTTCGGCAATTTTCAAAAACTGCTTTTTTCACGTTGTAGCAGAACTACTTAGCTACTAGAATTTCGTAGGTGTCTGGTTAAGTTTTTGAAGAGAGTAGAGAAGGTATCTCCTTTGGAAATCGATGACAAATAATTGCTAATAACAGTTTATTGAGTACTTTTTGACAATCACTCACACAGTTTATTGGAAAGTTACTGGGTGTTGGGAAGGAAGCATTGGAAAAGGCCCAGTCATTAGAAGATTCGAAGACACGAATGGCAAGAAAATTGTTTTGACAAAACTGACTAGTGGCTTTACATTTCAAACTGTTTTTAATTGAATATTTTCAATGAAATATAAAAAATTTCGTAACAGCTTTTCTAACCTTCATTTGTTTGTGTTATGTGGAATGTGATTATCAGTCAATGTGACATGCAATCCACGCAATCACACACTTTTTCAAAACTTTGGCGTTATGCGAATTGGTCTGCAATTTTTAAATTGGTGCTTCACTTTTCTTGATTTCTTTGAGCATCTCTATCCTGAATCTACTCATGTGCTGCTGGCTAAATTTTATCGGCGCTTTTCTAGACAAACACTCAGCGAATTGGCAAGCAAAGACTCTACAATCGTATCCATTATACTGCAGTGGGATTTCCTGAGTAGTATGGCAACTTTAAGCACTGAAATCAAACTTCTTGACTGTAGTAGTTTCCTAGTTCTTGTAGTGCACAGCCTTGTTTGGTATCCGATTCACAATATAAGATCGACCTGAAGATAAAATTAGAAAAGTCCAATGCCCTGCAAGATAAATTCGGAGAGCTGAAGTTGAAGGAGAAAAGATCGACTTTGGCATGCCAGTCTTTGATTCCATCGTATCCTTTGAAATGGCATGAGAGTGCGGACACCTGAAAATCAAAAACATAGTTAGAAAAGAATCTGCTTGGGAGCCCAGATACTAGACCAACCGTTGAGAGATTCACACTGACCCTACCATATTTTTGACTCGGTCATCGAGTTGGCGATAAGCGATCTCCCACTTACGAGTATTTGTCCGGTCCGGAGTATCGAAAGTGTAGATTAATTTGGTGTAGACCAATTTATTTGTAGACAAATTCGGTGTCGCCTATAACTTTGCGAAAAGTTTCGTCTCTTGTTTAAGCGCTAAGTTTTTTATCTATCTGAAATCGTAAAAAGTATGAGAGTTTTATTTTTAAATTTTTTTGACCCGAGTAGCGAAGGCAAACTTTTTTTACAGTCGAACTTTGTTTAAAATGTGGCAGCAGTAAAATATTTTTGAGCCCCAACTAGTACCCTGAGCTTAAACACAAGGAATAAAATTTAATCGCCGCAGTAAAATAGTTAAAAACTGCACCAAATTTGTACTTTTACTTGTTTTTTTGATTTTTAGTGACTTATTCAAACTTTTTTGCCCTAGCATGTAGCCCTGGATCTTGGCTTTCTAGCAAGCTATCCAACTATGTTGAATAATATCAAGAATTTAGAGATTTAAAGGTTTTAAAAAAATTATATTGCTTATAAAAACCTCTAAATCTCTAAATTCCTGATATTATTCTGCAAAGCCAAGATCCAGGTCTACATGCTAGTGCATATAAAGTTTTAAAAAGTCACTAAAAATTTTAAGAACGTATTAATATATATTTGGTGCAGTATTTCACTATTATAAGAACTTGATAAAATGTCTTTTCATCCATAACTGACAACAGCTACCACCATTTTCCCCCTTCTAATTGCTTAGAGTAGTTTCTTTATTTTATTGATCATTATTTCGCTGGTAGCAGACATCAAAGACATAGGCTAGGGGAAACTTGCAAAAACGAAATTTGCCAAACGTATGTTTTGCCAAAACGAATTTGCCGAAACGAAATTTGCCAAAACGAAATTTGCCAAATCGAAATGCGCCAAAACGAAATATGCCAATACGAAATTTGCCGAAACGAAATTTGGCCAACGAACCAACAGGGGGACCAAGGCCGTTTTTACGTTTTTTTCAAAATTTTCGAAATTGTGTCCTAACTGTCCTAACACCTAAAATCACCCCAAACCAGCGAAAACCATCCAAAATCACCCAAACCACCCAAAATCACACAAACCACCCAGAACACCAAAAACCACCAGAAACCATTCAAAACTTCACCAAACAAAAATTAGAATTTATAAATTTAATTTAAATTTTTAGTCTGAACCAACCAAACCAAGTGGTCGTCGACTTGGATCGAATTTTTTTTTTTACGTTTTTGGATTCCAAATCCTATTTTCTGGACTTATTCGTGCACGCTGAACATGGTTTGACGGTGGTAAAATCACGTTTTATGAAGAAATTTTTGAGTTTTTGGGGAATAATTGATTTTGGTAAAATCAATTATTTGCCAAAACTCAAAAAATAACTGAGAAAACGGCATTTTGCCACTGTCAAACCATGTTAAGCGTGCAAGAATTAGTCTAGAAAACTGGTTTTAGAAGCCAAAAACGTAAAAAAAAAATTCGATCCAAGTGGACGACCACTTGGTTTGGTTGGTTCAGACTAAAAATTCAAATTCCCGCAAAATTTTGTTTAGTGTAGTTTCGGATGGTTTCGGGTGGTTTCGGGTGGTTTGAGTTGTTTAGTGTGATTTTGGGTGGTTTTCGCTGTTTTAGGAGGTTTTTGGTTGTTGGGGTGGTTTTAGGTGGTTAGGACACAATTTCGAAAATTTTGAAAAAAACGTAAAAACGGCCTTGGTCCCCCTGTTGGTTCGTTGGCCAAATTTCGTTTCGGCAAATTTCGTTTTGGCATATTTCGTTTTGGCGCATTTCGATTTGGCAAATTTCGTTTTGGCAATTTCGTTTTGGCAAATTTCCTATTTGGCAAATTTCGTTTTTGGCAAGTTTCCGCCAGCCAAGACATAGAGTTTCCCATTCTCAACAAATTAATCGATTTTTACTGCTAGATATTTTGAGTGCGGTATTGTTTCTTGCTCTGGTTTATTTAATTTAGTTTATGTTAATTATCTCGCGATGTGTATCTAAAACGGCGTGAGGGCGTTTGATCGATTTTTGGACATTTGTCTAAATCGATTTTTGATCGATTTTCGGACATTTGTCTTAAAATCGATCAAACGTATCAACAGAAGTTTGTGAATATTCAAATTCTTTCTTGATATTTGTACGGTTATGTCATTTCCTTATATTTTTAACCCTCTTCATATTTTAGAAAGCCCTTTTTCGGGCAAAGGATATTTTTCGAGTGGACATTTTGGTGACATTTGTCAGTAATCACATTCGCTAGTCTTCACCCGCTCTCAATAATCCTGATTCACATTTAATCGTCCTGAATCATGATAAATGTTACTGATCCATCTCTAGTAGTCTCGTTATATCCCGAATTTCTTTAGTGTCCTGAACCAACTTACTGGTCATGGTTGAACATTAGTAGTCCATTTCTGTCCTGAATCGTCTTCAATGACCCATACTTACTTTCGAAAATTGAGATCTACACTTGATAGTCCGATTCTACCTACAATGATATAAACCACCCTCAACAGTCCCAATTACTTTCAGTAGTCATTATTCACCCTTGACAGCTCAGATCTCCTTGGGCAACTTCTTGGTTCATTCAGGTTTCAACTACGGAATTTCAGTACTTATTTGTTTAGGGGTGTGGGATGAGCTATGTTTTATTGAGTTTAGAATAGCGTTTAAATTTTTTTCCAAAAATCAACTTCTTGGGTCAGATAATCGTTTTCAGCAAATAAACATTACTTAGACGAAATTCAAACATCATTTTTAAATCAGTAAAAAAGAGGTTGTTTAGCATCAGTTTCTCCTGTACATTTTTTGCAAAAAAATTTTGACGGTTTCAGAAATTTTTGAAAAACACACATTTAAGTCCGTTCTAAGGCTCAAAAACAATGAGGAGTCTGTTTGCGGATGCTAAATCAGATTTGTCGCACGGAAATGGTCATAACTTTTTTTCCATTTTCAAAATCATTCTGTTATTACCATTTTGTAGCTAAGATTCAGGGCTACCAGATAAGCATTTTATAAAGTAGATGTTTTTTGAAAAATTGATATAAAAATGAAAGACTCCGCCCAAGACTCCTGACTTAATTTCTAGTCAGGAGTCTAGGGCGGAGTCTTTCATTTTATATCAATTTTTCAAAAGACATCTACTTTATAAAATGCTTATCTGGTAGCCCTGAATCTTAGCTACAAAATGGTAATAACAGAATGATTTTTGAAAAATTGAAAAAAAGTTATGGCCATTTCCGTGCGACAAATCTGATTTAGCATCCGCAAACAGACTCCTCATTGTGTTTGAGGCCTAACAAGCGGATTCTGCTAGCCCATTCGGCGCTTAAGCCTAAGACCAGGTTAAAAAAATGCGAAAATCGAAAAAAAAATTGAAAAAAATCAGCAGGGGACCAAAGAAAAATTTGGCAAAACTGAGATCCAGGGCTACACGATGCTATAAAAAGCTTTTAAAAGGGTGTTAAAAAAGGTAGAAAATTCAATTTTGAAAATGAGGCAGAGGATTTAAGACAAAAATGCGAGATTTAAGATAATACGCGGTGGTATCATATTCATCCATTCTTATTTCCAGTTTCGTTCATCCGACATTTTTTTCTGCGTCAAATTTGCTTTGGGAGGACAGCTTAGCGACGGCTTTTTTTACTCAGAAAATGCACGAAAATATTTTTTTAAAATAAAAATAGTGATGAAATGATTATTTTTCACTATTTTGAATAAATTTATAATTTAAATTAATAATTTCGTGCATTTTCGGAGTAAAAAAGATGTCCCCGCAATTCAAATATACAAAACTCGTGGCCCTAGCCGTTAAAAAAATGCAAAAAATCAAAAAAAATTGAAAAAACGGCAATGGTATTTTGACATCGTCTTCTTGCCCGAGATCGATTAAACTGACATCATACAAAACATCATAGAACAGATTTTTAGCAAACATTCTTTTTTTTCTAAACCACCTATTTAACTAATTTTTCAAATTTCATGTTCACTGTGCAAATCTTGTATGTAAATGACTATGGGTGTTTCTCAGTTAGAGAATAGCCTTTGAAAAGAGAGTGTAGTTCTATAAGAAAGAATAGGGTATCTCAGTTTTTCCAGTTTTTCAAGGCTCAAATTGAAAACACCCTCAAAATATGTAAATCCCCTCAAATTTATTTTTTACCCCCTCAATTTTGAATTTCGCACAAAATGTGTGAATCCCCCTCAAATTTCAAATTCGCTCCCTCAAATTTGAAATTTACCCCTCAAATTTGCATTTTCTGTAAAATACTGCAGTAAATTTTGCGGGAATCCGAATTGTATAGTCAAAAATAATTTGGATCGCCCAGAATCCACCCGGAATGGCCAGAAGCCCATGAAAGTTGGTTTTTTGGGGGTTTACTAAAGAGGAGGGGTAAACTTTTTGCGAAAATTTGATTGAGCGGATCAGGATTCCAGTCCGATGGGCTTAATCGCTCAAAATTCCACCTGAACCATTCTCAACCATCTTAAACCACACTAAGCACGGATTTAGGGGATTTAGATACTGGTTTGGATGGTTTAGGGTGGTTAAAGATGGTTGAGAATGGTTCAGGATGGAATTTTGAGCGATTAAGCACATCGGACTGGAATCCTGATCCGCTCAATCGAATTTTCGCAAAAAGTTTACCCCCTTTAGTAAACCCCAAAAAATCAACTTTCAGGGGCTTCTGGCCGCTCCGGGTGGAATTCTGAGCGATCCAAGTCCTTTTTGACTATAAATTAGGATTGCCGCAAAATTTACTGCAGTATTTCACTAAAAATGCAAATTTGAGGGGGTAAATTTGAAATTTGTGGGGGGGATTTACATATTTTGTGCGAAATTCAAATTGAGGGGGTAAAAATAAATTTGAGGGGGGATTTACATATTTTGAGGGGTGTTTTCACCTACAGCCGTTTTTAAACAACGATTTTTACTAATTTAAAAAATTGTCAAAATGTCCGATATTTTTTAGACCTGTTAAATTTAGCTAACTAACCAAAAATAATTAAATTCTTTCTCCCTAACACTCTGTAACTGAAGAAACAACAAAAAATATTAACATCACATAGTGGTGACGTGAGAAGGATGGACCAGTAAGTTATAAGGTATGCAAACCACTTTCGAAAACCATTATACAAAAAATAAATGAAGAAAAAGTGAAAAATTAAAATTAAAAGTGTAAAAAAATCGGAAATTTCAAAATTCTCAGTGTGCTCGTAATCAAATTTTTTATTCGAAAATCAAAAAAATAATTTGTGCTACAGTCAAACCTGGTTATCCGACACCCAAGGAGACCGGCCTTATGGTGTCGGATAAACGAGGTGTGTCGGTTAACTGGGGTGTCGGATAACCCGGTTTGACTGTATATACTTTATAAATGCAAAAAAATGAAGTAGAATAAAAAAACTAAAAGTAGTGAAAAATTAAAATTATGCAAAATGCAAAAATATTTGAAAATTACGAATTCCCAACGTGGTTGACGTTTCACACCTTCAATTTTTTCAAATTTTCCAAAAAAAAAAGCAGCACAATAAAAAATTGATTTCCATAAGATCAATATATACATTTCAGAAAACTGCCATTTGAAAAAAAACAATCACATGTTCCTTGGCTAAAATCCACACAAGCCATTAAAGGGGCATGCCCGTGCCCGACACGGAGAAAAGGCGGGGACCAGCACTTTTTTCTTTCTCGATCAAGTTTTACATGCGTTCTCATCTGAATTTTTTAAGTTTTCTGCCTAGTTTTCAAAAGTAGCATAAGGTCATTAATATCAGATTTGATGCAAGACGAGAGAAAAATGGCACGACTCAAAAAATTTTGCTGGTCCCCGCCTTAACTTTTTGAAACGCACGGGCATGCCCTTTAACAAAACTAAATTTTTCTACCGAAAATTTCAAAAATGATTGTGAAAGGAAAGTACCCTTTTGCTTGATGTTTAAGTTCCGCCCAAATTTTATGGTCATTGAAAAAAATGCGATGTGCCTGCTGATTTTTGAGTAGTGATCAGTGATCACATAAAAAGGAAACATTTTTAAGAAAGATTAAAGAACATACACATGACTAGACTTGATTGGTTGCTCTTTCTCTTCCATTCTTTTACGAAAAAAAATGAAAAGGAGTTGATGCAAGATCAACCAGCTGGTCTAGCAATATAATCAGTACTGAAACGAAGATTGATGTTTCTTTTGCGGACCAAAAATGTGTCTTTCATGAGGACGATCTTTATTCTTTCTGTAAAATAGAAATTTGGATTTTTTTCAAATTGGGCCTGGTGTTTGGTCCTAATCCAATTTTGCTTTTATGTCATAAATTGATTAAAATTTCCCTGTGTCTATTTTCCGCTTGTTCCGCTCCTTCAAAACTCGCTCTGGGTTTCACTTTATTGACCAGCAAACCTGTTTTTTTCAGTTAAAGGACCATGCTCGTGCAAGGCCTAGCAATTGTTGAATTTGAATTGGCGGGGACCCAAAAACATTTTTCGCTGAGGGACATTTCATTCAAAACATTTTTGTCGCTTAAATTTTTAATTCCATCAAACCCAGCAATTGTGGGTGCAGCGTAAAGAATGAGTGCTCAACTGAACCCATGTTATTCAGCCGGGTTGAATCTCGAGGTTGAAACGAGCTAGACCTTTTCGGAGTGTCGTGTGGTCTGAGTTTTGCGTTTGGTTTGCCGAGTATCAGGTTCGGTTGTCGCTTCGGGTAACTGGTTCAGGTCGGTACCCGAAAATTTGGGTAAAGGGACGTTACGCCTACATTATTCATATGAATGAAATTGGCGTAACGTCAACGCACCAAAATTTCGGTTCAGGTAACCGAAAATTTCGCTTTCCCGACAACCTAACAAAAGAGCAAGGAAATTTGAAAAGAGTCGGTATAAACAGTCGGGTTTTACTTGTTCTGACATCTTCGTTTACAGACTGAGCAGCAACCTACAGATTGAAGACAGAGCCGAAGGCTTGGCGAATCCAAAGCTTGGCGAAACCAAAACCCGAACCGAAATTTTCAGGTACCGACCTGAACCAGTTAGCGACAAACGAACCTGATGCTCGGCAAATCAAAAACTCACGACACTCCGAAAAGGTCTAGTCCTTTTCAACCTCGGGATCCAACCCGGCTGACTAACTTGGGTTCAGTTGAGTACTCATGCTTTACACTGCACCCACAATTGCTGGGTTTGATGGAATTAAAAATTTAAGCGACAAAAATGTTTTGAATGAAATGTCCTCAGCGAAAAATGTTTTTGGGTCCCCGCCAATTCAAATTTCAACAATTGCTGGCCCCACTAGCATGGTCCTTTAAAGAGGTGTGACATTAAGGAGGGGGGGGGGGCGATATTTGATATAAAAAGTCAAACTTCCCGAGTCTCCGAAAAATTCATTTTCAAAATTCTTCTGGCAAAGTTACTCTATGCAAATTTTCCCCACAAAAAATAATAGTCCCATTCTGATCTGAAAATAATTTATTTTTTTTATTTGTGCGTTGGACTCCCCTTCAGGGTACTGCAAAAGGTCCTAAAGCCTTAAAATAGGACTATTTTCAGGACTAAAAAGTCCTAAAATAGCCCTATTTTATTCGAAAATAGGACTAGTCCTAAATTCAAAAAAAAGTCCTAAAATAGGACTATTTGAAAAATAGTCCTAAATAGGACTATTTTGAATTAGTCCTATTTCAGTACTATCTTTTCTGGCGCGAATTCGAATTTCGCATTCGAATTTTGCATTCGAATTGTATTTTTTATTCTTTTTTTTGTTTATTTTTCACATTTTATTTGCTTTTCTGGCCCTATCTCTCAATGGGGGGTTTTTGCCTTGGTCCCAACTGTTGATTTTTTGTGATTTTTACTCTTAGACTTAGGCAAAGGTTGACCAGGTATATTATGCCTAATATGTTTCTTGAACTATAAAAACAAAGATTTTAGTCTATGTTAACAGAGTTTAGCTTACCGTATTTCCTGTAATAACGCCCCCCCCCTCGTTCAAAATCGTGTTCTTGGCATTGTGTTTTTGACCCACTTTTGAATACTTTCTAACGCAAATCACCCCTCATTTTGTAGCCAGTAAGATGAGCTACAAAATGAGGGGTAATTTGGCTGAGAGAAGTATTCGAAAAGTGGGCAAAACACAATGCCAAGAATACGATTTTGAACAAGGAGGGGGCGTTTATTACGGGAAATACGGTATTCTTGAAAACTATCAACATGAAAACCCTATTCTTCGAAAAAGACTCATTTTACAATGGGGGAATTTTTCGCCTTTATTTGTGAGTTAGGAAGGTGCGTTAGAAACTTAAACAACTTTATTATACTTTTTGTAGATCGAAAAACAGGTTTGAGGCCGTCCCAATCAACAGCCGGCGACTCGCTACAAATTGTGACTCGCTACACTTGTGACTCGCTACTGCAACTCGCTACAACAGAGTATGGGTTTGATTCCCCACTAAAAATTATTTTTTTCCGATAAAATTATCAAATTCGAATAGGCGAAATTAATCGTGTGGAACTTTATTGTAACATATAAGAGCCAAGATCATAACAGAACATAAACTAAGCATAACATACAGTGAGTATAAGATAGTGCAGTATTTTCTGTGTGTATCAAAGCATATTGTAGGAATGTTTCAAGGACTAACGGCCACCGGTTATACGACGTCGAGTTGTATTTCCTCATCATCGAGATCATCCTCTGCTTGAACCTCTCGGAATTCCTGCATGTTGATACCCATGAGACGACCAATTCTGGACAAGTAGGGGTTCCTTTTACGACTGTATGCCTTGTTTCTAAGCATCCATTTAACCATGGGCTTCATCTGCAACGCCCCGATTTCGCGTACAATTTTCTGCAATTCAACATCATCCTCATATAGCGCAGTAAGTCCAAGAGCTTGTACCTTGAGTTGAAGAGTTGAAAAAACATAAATAAACTCGCTCCACTTACTTTTCTATGTGAACCTTGTTTTGTGTGGAAACAGCAAATTTTGACACTAAGACCAAGAAAAGTTTCGGCAAATGATGAGTACGCTCCATTCTCAGCATCAAAGTTTGCATACCGAACAGAGTTCACCACGCCAATCTCCAGCAATGCTTTTCGCACTAAAGACTTTTTAAAATTTTCATACAAAGAATAATCGCTAAATAAACATGCCTTTCTGCCACATTCTTGTACACTTTCAGTTGCTTGGACACTCCCAACAGCCGCATCTCGAATCTCCAGGAAATCTTTAGAGAAAAATATTTGAAAAATGCAAAAGAATTGAAAATTCACACCAGGCTCATTGACGTGAAATTCTTGAACGATCCTTCGATCACAACGAACCCTTGAAGTAGACGGTTTTTCCAGCGTGCCTGCATCCAGCTCAGCCTGGATACTGCGACGAATATTAATACCAAGAACCTAGAAAATCTCTAATATTTAACTTATTTCGATACTAATAACTGACCTAGTTAGTACTTTCCGGCAAGCAAACATGTATGTAGCTCTCCGGATCATCTATTCATCGCATCATTTCAAAATCATAATGCAAGCTAGCAATCGGCGGTCCTCCATGTTTTCTTTTGTAGCACGACATCCGGAACAATTGACAAATGCAACTCGCCCAGCTAGAGTCCATAAGAAACATCCTCGCCCATCTTCTGTATAGGTAGTTGGCGTAGATCTAGCTCCAATTCTTTGAGAATGAGTAACAGCTGGTCTCATCAAAGCGTTCCATCCATATCTAACTTCTTTTACTTGAACCGCACCACTTAAATGACTAACAACACAAACGCGAAGAATAATGTACAATACAGAAAATGAGCACAAGAGAAAAACAAAAAAATCCATGTAATACACAGAAAATTGAATTTTATCTTCCGATCAAAAATGATTTGCTTGTGTAGAATCAAACCCTACTCTGTTGTAGCGAGTCGCAGTAGCGAGCCTCAATTGTAGCAAGTCGCAGTAGCGAGTCGCAATTATAGCGAGTCACAGTAGCGAGTCACAGTAGCGAGTCACAATTTGTAGCGAGTCGACGTTTTACCGTCCCAATATACGCTGGCTCAACTCTTACCTAATTCTAATACTGAAAGGCCACAAAAAATCAACAGGGGGACCAAGGCAAACCCGTCCAAACTATGGATCTGATATACTCAATGGATCTGATATACTATTGAACTACTCTTATGGCCCTGATATACCCTTAGTAGTCATGATGTTGTAACGTAAAAAGTGGGAAGCTAACCCATTGCGCTACACGTGTAGATCTTCAGAAATAGTCGTAACTTTACCTATATGTAACATCTCCCTTTTAAGTAAGAATGTATATTTCGATGGACTTATAGTTAACCGTTCGCAGGGCTACTAGGAACCAGAGTAAACCCCCCGACATGGGTGAGTCTCCCATGTCAAAACCTCTTCTAGGTGTATGCAAATAACTGACATGGCCATGAATTATGAAAAATCGGATCGAATTTTTTTCAGTGGGGTACCGCACCTACTTCCTCTGTTGTATTGCAATACAACCACTTATTTGAAACGTCGAATGGGAGGGTCCGAAATTAGAAAGAAATGGAGGAATTTGAATTATATTAAATGTCCGGGACCCTTGCGGGATCGAACTTGCGACTGCGCCAATTGTTGTAACGTAAAAAGTGGGAAGCTAACCCACTGCGCTACACGTGTAGATCTTCAGAAATAGTCGTAACTTTACCTATATGTAACACATGATATCACTTCATTGTCTAGAACTTTCGTATATCGTCTTGGCTCATTTGGGTGACCAGTACGCGAAACTTCGCACAAAACTACCTGAATCTTAGTCATGTTAAATGTGTATGAGTAACATATCTAAAGTCTTGTGGTTTCGATAATTGTAAAAAATTTTATTGTAAATAACTCTCAATGAGGCTTATGATGAATGACACATCAGAAGGCTGCCTGGTTAGACTGCTGTTCAAACTTTCCCCCATTGAAATCAAATCTCATAACCCGCAAGAAGGACATGTACTAAAAGAAAAACAGCTCAGACGCTATTCTTTATTCGAAAAAAACAGAGCACTGAAGAGTGCGTTTGAAGTAACAATAACGTAAAGACCGTAACGTATACAATAGAGATAGGAGAAATTCTGGACAGCAGCAGCGGTTCATCCACCAAGCCATAGAGAGTTTGCCTTGGCGATTCAGAGCATAGACCACATCCATGGCGGTAACTTACAACAATTAAAGAGTAACTAGACGGATGAGAAGGGTGAGAATGAACCAACCGTCTTGCGCTTGGCGTGCTCGGTGTAGGTCACGGCGTCGCAGATCACGTTCTCCAAGAATGTCTTCAGCTCGCTGCAAGTTTCTTCGTGGATCAGACCAGAGATGCGCTTGACTCAACCACAACATGCCAGACGACGGACAGAAGGCTTCGTGATCCCCTGAATATTGTCGAGCAGAATCTAAAAGAAAAACAATCGCATAAATGCTGTGATTGAAGTGAAATGAGAACGAGCAAACTTTGCGATAACGGTTTGCTCCTCCTTTGCCGAGTCCTTTCCACCTTTTCCGCTGCTGGGAGCAATTTCGCTTGCTTGATTGATAGAAGTATGAGAGCGAAGAGTAACTAAAACACTATGGCATATACTGCAGAGATCTTAAAGAATAAAGGCTGGAATATACAATGACATTACTAAAAATCAAACAAAGAAACAAATAGATGCAGAAACTTCAAAAGCAGCTAAATGGCATCACACAAAGGAACATGTCAATTTAAAACTGACATGTCAGTTAAAAACTGACATTTAAACACTGACATTTTAAATGACACTGACATCTAGAATGACACTGACATGTCAATTTAAAACTGACATCGACACTGACACTGAAGTCATGTTGACACTGACACTCACGGTGTTTTCAAAAGTCAGTTTACTGTTCATTAGGAACTTTTAATCATAAAAAGCGGGAATTCAAAACAATTCCTTTTTTGACTAAGAAAGACAGTTTCCCAACTTGAAATGGCTTCTAGTTTTCTAAATTCTGTATTTTAAAAATTTGGTCTGTATTTTCTGAAAGAGGAGAATCTCAGCTTTCGATTGGTGTATAGCTCATCATCTGAAATGCAAATGTCGCAAACCTCATGCAAAATTAAACTTTGCGTGATTTTTAGGCTTAGAATGGTATCAACTCGAAAGCAATGTGCTCAGCAATTGAAGCCAGATCTTCCAGAAAAGCGTCAATGCGCAGCTAACAAGCGATGGTACAAGCAACAGGCAAAGAATCAGATAGCAGCAACTGCAGCAGAGAGAGCAAAAGCAGCAGGGAAAATACGACTTGGTAAGGTTTAGCTTCATTCGTATTTGCACGTGCAACTTCAAAATGTTACGATTAGTTCTAGTCAAAATCAATACTTGTTCGTTGTCTTTGTTCTCTTGTGAATCAGTTGCGTCCATAAGTCAGCTCTTGAACAAACGACAGCAGCCGCTTTTGATTTGTGAGTACAGCAGAAAGAATGGTGCCTATTTTGATGATTATTCTTATCGCTGCGCTGTCCTCATTCTTCTTCACAAAGGTTTGTTACAAAAAACTTGCTCTTCTAAACTGAGTCATCACTTCTATTTGGTTTCAGTATGTTGCTCCTCCTCTTGGTGGTGATTATGCCCATATCCGGTGAAATTGTGGATCAGCTCCATTCAGCCTGCACAATCTCTGATGGACACTCAGCCTGCGCGTTCTGTGATGACTGCTAAGGCTACTCAATCCACAACTACTGCTCGATTGGCTCCTCTCAACGTTAGCAATATTTCGACTAAAGTTGCTGCTGATGCTCAATCGCCTTCTTCCACTGAAATGCCTGTTTCCGTTGGTGTTCTGCAGGCAACTGCTGCCGCTTCTCAAAGGTTTGTTTTTTGCATATTATCCTATCGTCCAAACCATGAATTTGTCATTTTAGATAAACTCTGTGCGGAAAGTCAGAAGAAAACAGAGATTAGGTAGTTAATCCATCTGTAGTTAATCCAATTAGATTGTGGACGAACCTCAGAATGTGGGCTGACCCATCTGATAAATAGCGAGTTACTCCGCATAAAATATTTTTTTCGTGGTCTTTTTCACATCTCAGGTCGTATTTTTATGGCATAGATGGCTTTTGTAAATTTAACGCTTGGAAAAAGATCTAACAGTGCCAAAATTTATCTTATTTTTCGTCATTTTCCCAAAGATTTTGACAAAAAAAACAAATAAAAGGCAAAATGCATTCAAAAAAATTAAAAATTGTTTTGAAATCCTTGGCGTTCTGTTTGTCTTAAACTGAACAGTAAATTGAATTTTGAAACACCGTGCACTGACATGACATTTAAAATGACACTGACACTGACATTTAGTGTCATGTTAGTGTCATTTTAAATGTCATGTCAGTGTCAGATGTCAATGTCATTGTTAGTGTCATTTTAGACAGTGTGGGCAAATACATCAGGACTTACGTCCGACGTCCACGTCCAGTCCACGTTCGTCCGGACTTTTGATGGACGTTGGACGTGGGACTTTTGAAGGACGTCCGGGGTGGACTTGGACGCGACGATGGGCCGGACGTCCGGAAGGACGTCGGACGGACGTACCCTCTATACAAAAATCTGCCGGACTTATGGCGGACGTATCATTCTAAAAGTAAAATTTATTCCGGAATGGCGGAATTCCGGCTGCAAAAAATCCTCCGCAAATTGTCATTTGTCTTGAATGGAAAATTTCTCCCTTCAACATCCCTTCAGTTCGGTTTTAATGAATCCCTGCTTTGTTGATCTCTTTTGATGATGCTTTATTCCCGTTGGCGCCAGTGGAATAAATTGTTGATCGTTGATTAGCCGTTTTTAATTCCTTGCCATTGTCTTTCTTATTGTTGACTCAAGGATTTATAAAAGGCGGACGTGGACGTCGGACGTCTGGAAGGACTTGCGGACGGACTTGGACGAAAATTTTTTGGGTAGAAGTCCCCATGGACGTGAAAATTTTTTGAAAACGGAAGTGCGAACGGAAGCCGGACGTGACCAAAAATGGCCGGACGGACGTCGGACGGACGAGTTAGAGACGAAAAACGTGCCGGACGGACGTGCGGACGTACAAAAAATTTCTGTGACCACACTGATTTTAGATATCAGCCTGACGTTAGTGTCAGTGTCAATGTCAGTGTCAATTATGAAAACACTGGTTCGATATAAATATTTTAGGAGCGTTGAAATTCAACACTCTGAATCATACTTGTTTCAGATCAAAAACCTTAACCATCATCATGCACTGCACAGAGTTTTCACGATAGTTTCCCACCTGGTGCCGGACGTCAATCAGACTGGTCTGAGGACAAAGAAAGCGGAGCGTGCGGCGAAGAACAGAAAGAGGCGCGCAATGGATCTGGTGCCTGTGAAGGAAAAGAAGCTGAGAAAGGAGAGCAGGGAAAACACAGCCACGCTAGACTTGACAGGTTTGTAATTTTCTCTGTTATTTACATCCATATTATAATTGTTTCATATAGAACTTTCTGGAGAGGGACTCAACATCATCAAGGGACTTGGATTGAAGGAGGACAGAGTGCTGGCCAACAGATTTGGCAATCAGAGACAGAGATATTTGGACAAGCTAGAGCCAGGACAGTGCCTCAATGACGACGTCATCAACTATTACTTGCAACTTGTGGCGAAAAGAAACAGCGGAAAGGTAATGTTTGTTGCCTGTTGCTTTACTGTTTTCACGTCAATTACTGTTTCACGTCAAACCTGCCGACAAGGGGGCTTCTTCGGTGTTGAAGTGGACTTAAGATGTCGACCTTTTTCTTGTGCTGCTGCTGCTCATCTACTTGCCGGGTCATTGGACGTTGGCTGTGGTTCTGAATAAACGCAAGCGCATCGACTACTACGACTCAATGGGAGGTAACGGGCACAGCACATGGAGCGAATCAAGTAAACTTTAAATAATTTTGTAAAAAGAAATTGTGAATTTTGTGTGTTTTTAGAGCTTACCTGACAGCTAGGACGAAGAGAAGATCAGCTACGAGCAAAACATGGAAGAGTGGATCAGCTTCAACAAGAATGTGACGTATCAGGAGCTCGGTAGCAATGATTGCGGCGTGTTCGTCTTTTACTTCGGTAACTGCGCAGCCTCTGGCAAGTCACCAAGTAATATTGAAATGGGCATGGTCCGAGAAAGAATCAAGGATGAAATTCTGAGTGCAGATTTCACAGTTTAAATGTGTGCGTTTGTTATGTTTTGTTTGAGGTGATTGATATGAATAAAGTTGGGGTGATCTTCACTGTTCAATGCGGGAGGAACACAACGAAAGATTACTATCTCAGTATATTGTAGTATATTTGTTAAATATGAAATGAGATAGAAGTAGAGTTGGGAGATGTCAAAATTTGACAAATGTCAAAATTTGCGAAACGTTCGCAAAAAGGTCAAATGTCAAAATTTGCGAAACGTTTCGCAAAAAGGACAAATGTCAAAATTTGCGAAACGTCTACGCACCTGAATTTTTTCCATAGAGCCCTCCTCTCTTATAGTTCCCCTCTATTTTTTGACTAAGATTTCCGAGTTAAGGCAACTTTTGTTTGGTGATTTCCAAATAATCTGGGATCGAAAAATAGAGCTTCGGGGGCTCTATTAGAGCATGTGCGGTAAGTACAGTCGGATATCATTACAGTTGATTCTCATGAACCTTATGCTAACGGAGTGCAAGGTGCGCAGTGCAAGTATGCATTTTCTTTCACAATCACTTGTACCAGCCCTTTCTATTAACTTCCTACCTCAACGTTGGACACCTAGATCTCAGCCCACAGAATATTTTTCGGAAAGCTGTTTAATGCGTTTTTTCAGTTGTAGCTAGCTTACCCAACTCTATTTGTTAAATTTTGGTTGGGCACATGAAAATCTCGAAATCGACACCCAAATTTTTCGATTAGCCATCTCTGTGTCTAGCGCAATTGCAGTTGGAAATTGGACAGAAATTGGTTCATCGTCACGACACATTTGCTTCGAGGCTTCTTCTATTGGCTTGAGGACCTTTATCACTTTTTCCAAAAGAATTCATTCGTCGGATCTCAGTTCCAGATGGCGTTTGTTGTGACAAGTCAATAGAGATCTACGGCAGTCTTCTGTTCTAGGAGTCTTTCACCCATGTAGAACGTGGAATTCCATCTAGTTGGCACATCCTGGAAGCAAAACATAGGCACTCTTTTTAGCCAAACATAAAAACCAAACCTGTTTTAGTTTTTGTTGTGGTAGGTTAGAACTAAGCTGCTCATCTTTCAAGCGATCTTTAACCAGAGTTGAGTGATTGAAGTGACCGACAAGCTTTCGGCATGAGTCTAACATATTCTTGATCTTTTCAGTTTTGAAAAGCGAATTATTGACGACCAAATTCAACTTATGAACGCCGCAGTCAGCATGAAGATAGTTGCCATCTTCAAATGCCTGCATAGAAAACATAGACAAGTTCTCAATCAAACAATCATACCTTTTTCATATTGCCACCTTCATCACGCAAAAACACGTGCTGTTTATCTATTGCAATTCCCTATTCTGCTAGCATCTTGCTCACAACTGTGCTGATAGATTGAGAGTTATGGCTGCCGGGAAAATGACGCACGCACAGCACAAACTTTTGGCGCTTCCATTCAGTATTGATCCCGTGAGCTGTGAGACTAGATGACAGACAGTGAATTGAAACTTTAAAAAGTATATATTATTCAACCTGATGAAACTATCTGTTGGACCTGACCAAATATCTGATGTAAACGATAAAATATCTGATGTAAACGATATATTGTCCACCTGGAAGGCCTGAAAATAAAAAGTTCGTTTAAATAAAAAAATCTATTTTTCCAACCAAAAAAATTTGTGAATAATTGGACTTGTTGAGACAAAAGTGCGATTTCACCTACCCGATCCAAATCTAGGTTTGGTACCACATGGACAGGTTGATGCCCAGGCAACTCAAGAGTAGGGGTATATCCACCCAAAGACATGAAAGGTCAAATGTTAGTTTTTTTATATCTGAAATTACGGTGCGTTGACGTTTGGCCGAAAATACGCAAATGCGTATTTTCGGCCAAACGTTTGGCCGAAAATACGCATTTTGAAATTAACAGGGGGGCCAAGGCAGGTTTTTACGTTTTTTCGAAAATTTTAAATTGTGTCCAAACCACCAAAAACCATCCATTTTCTATTGTTATGTGGGTACAGATTGTTGTACCAGACCAATTGTTGGCCGCTTCGCGGCCAAGACCAGCACACTCCACATTGCAAGGGATAGGGAATATGTAGTACATGTTTTTGGGTGAAATGGACAAAAAAGTTAAAGTGTAGCGAGTCGCAAAAAGTGTAGCGAGTCACAATTGTAGCGAGTCGAAGTTTTACCTTCAATCCATTAGATGGTTTTTGGTGGTTTGGACACAATTTAAAATTTTCGAAAAAAACGTACAAAACCTGCCTTGGTCCCCCCTGTTAATTTCAAAATGCGTATTTTCGGCCAAACGTCCCTTTACCGAAATTACGGTAAAAAATAAAGTGTGCACCCAGGTGTATTCGAAAAATTTTTTGAAAAATTTTGATCTAAGTGGACAACCACTTGAATAGCCACCGCCGAGGATGCTGGTTCGCATCTACCTGGGTACATACCTTTTTATCATAATTTTGAGTGTTTACTTGGCGAAGAGGTCCATATACTCATCACCAAGGTTACTGGTTCGAATCCCTCTGGTGCAATCAGTCCAGAGTAGGAGACCCCGATTAAAATTAAATCATTTTTAGAACAAGATTTTGGATTGAATCGTTTGGGTTTTAAGGTCTGTACCCCGAAATTGAACCGAAGAGAAAAAGTAGGTAGCTTAACAAACAAGATCTTTATCAAAACAACTACTTAGCAAAAGATTCTTAGCAAAACGACCATTTAGCAAATTGGCGCTTAAATTGTGAATTCTTAGCAAAATCGCGCTTAATTTTTTTCTTAGCAAAACGACCGCTTAGCAAATCGCCGCTTAAATTTCGGGGTCCAGCCCCACCGAGGCCACTTTTTCAAACCTACCGTATTACCTCTAATAAGAGCCCCCCCCCCCCCCCCTGATTCAAAATCGTGTTTTTGGCATTGTGTTTTTGACCTACTTTTTGGTCACTCCTCTCAAGCAAGTTACCAGCGAGAGAGATGAGCTACAAAATGAGTGGTAACTTGCTTGAGAGGAGTGACCAAAAAGTAGGTCAAAAACACAATGCCACAAACACGATTTTGAATCAGGGGGGGGCTCTTATTAGAGGTAATACGGTAAATGGATTTTCCCTCTCAAAACGTGATGCTCATACAGAAAAAAATTATTAGCGCTCAAAACTTTATCTAAATAAACAGAAATCACGGACTGTGGCAATGCAATGGCCTATTTTTGTAAAAAAAAATAGGCTTTATTCCTTAAGCTTGCTCCTGTTGTTGTTTTTTAAAACTTTTAGGGTCATGCTTAGGCAAGGGTTGGCCAGCTTATGTTATGGTAGATGGAACAAATAAGTCTAGGATATGTTTTAGTTTATTCTGATATACGCTGGCCTACCTTGCCTAAGTCTAAGCCTAAAAATCCTAAAAACAGCAGGGAGACCGGGCTACAAAATCGGTACCCATTGAAGGATAGTGCTAAAATTTGTGTGTAGTGGTTCTCAAGAAAAAAGACTGCGTGAACAACTTATTACTCTAATCTATAATCTGTTCTATACTCTACTCTCATAAATTACTCCAATAGGTTCATGCATACTTCACCGAAACACGTCTACCGAAACAGTCAGAAGTTGCTTTGGCTTGGAAATATTTTATTTATTTTTCTAAAAAGTTTTATGCTCAAAATGATTGCCATGAGTTTGGGCTTATTTTGCTAATATGAACTTTCAGGAAAAAAATAAAAATTTTGAAGATCAAGTCAATGAAAATGGTGTCTCGGCATGTTTCAATGGATTTTAACCGAAACATACCGAAACATCACTTTCATCTATTTTATTTTGCAACTTTTTGATTGTTTTCTTGAAAGTTCTTATTACCAAAATGAGCACAAACTCATGGCAATCATTATGAGTATAAAACTTTTTAGAAAAATAAATAAAATATTTCCAAGCCAAAGCAATTTATGATTGTTCGGTAGACGTGTTTCTGTGAAGTATGCATGAACCTAATAAAAAACAAGAAAAGAAAAAATCTTTTATTAGGCATACAACACGGAGAAGAATCGCAAAGACACTCATTTAATTGTTAGATGGCTTGTGTTTGTTGATCAGAAAATAAAGTCCAGCCCAGATCTTGCTTGGGCGAAGTAGGCCGGATGGTGTACTTCTTGTGTTGATTTCCATGACAGCCAGCTGCAATCACAATTAGCGGCTCTGGAGAATTCCAGAAGCCTACATCGCTCCCGCAGCCTTCGATTCGAAACGCTTCATCCCCACTGGAGAAGGTTATAGTGCTATAAAATAGGATTGCAGATTTTTTTTGAAAAAAAGAGAGGATATTTTTCCGGGAAACCTTCGCGAAAATTCAAATTTTCCTCATTTTTAACCAGGAAAATTGGAAAAAATCGATTCGACAGGTTTTCTTGCTAGGAAACCAACTGAACTGTACGATCAAATTCGCAAATTCTGTTAAAGCCATCTTGTAGAGAATAGTCAGTTTGTGTAGTGTAAGCAGAGTTATTTGGGCGATAGCGACAAAAAATTTAGTTCTAGATCAAAGAAAACTGAGAAATTCCGAAAACAACAATTTTGGATATTTCAGTGCTCCAATGCTCGGTGTTTTATTTGTCAAGTGCCGAATCTGATTATTATGACCTTATGTAACTTTTCAATTTCACGTCTAACAGTGATGTCTCAAATAATTTCGAGAAATTTTATGAAAATTCAGATTTCACTGATGTATGTCATGTATTCCGAAAATCATCACTGCGACTTTGGCAGCTTGCATTATAAAAAAGTGCTTTTGTCATCAGTTAGACATTTTTCAGAGAATCTTTTGCACCAGTATATCTAAACTGATTGCGCTATAAAAATGAAAATAAAATTGCTTTTGAATTGAATATTCAAAAACAGCCATGCTATATTTTTATTTACTCACAACCTAGAAAATTTCAAAATCTTTAAAAAATCTCACTACAAAATTTGCTTTCTGTCAAAAAGTTATATATACTTACGCGAGTTCATCATTTGGATCCAGATAGCAGTCGCTGCAATCTTCTTCATACAGTGTGACACTGCCATTGAAAGTTTTGGAGCTGTCGTAGCAGCCGACATCGCCAGTGTAGACAAAGCATTCTTCATAGGCTAGAGATTTAGTCAGGATGCCGAGAAGAACAACAAGAATAGCAATAGATTTATGCATTATCAAAAATAGCGAATCAACTAAGAAATATTTTGCGAAAGACTTCAACAAAAGATTTTAAATGAATGAATGGCGGCCAGCAAGGCAATAGAGAGGGCGGCAACCGTTGAATCACAAAGTTTCAACATGCACACAAAATAATTTTCCCAGAACTAAAAGAAATAATTAATTTATGTGACAGAAAATGTTTTATGCAAATGATCTTTATTAAAATTAAACAAAGAATTGATGGATAAAGAGAGAAACAATAAGTTCAGTGCGAAATTGTTTACACAAGGGACGTACCTGTAATATATTGGAAACAAAATTGGTTCCAATGGTAGTCAATTCAAAAGTTACCCTATACTCTCTAATATAAGAGCATGCCTTCTATTTCTCAACCTCTAAAAAAATTTTCAGCTTTGTGTTAAAAATGCAATAAAACGTAGTTTACTGCTTCGGTTTTGCCCCTAAGGGTGCTATTAGAGAGTGCGCGTCTAACAGAGAGTGCTCTTCTATTAGAGAGAATACGGTAATATTATGTTTTAGCTAGTTGAGCAGGCGACATTAGGGGGTATTAGTGTCTATTTTCAAGAAAAAAATATATTGAGGCAAACCAACACAAGACCACACACTAAACCACACACCATCCCCCTCCCCCTAAACGGTAGTGGAATATGATCCCCCCCCCCATCAATAATTTGTTAGGTATACATTTGTTAGGTATACTAAAATCACCATTTTTGAAATTAAAAAAAAGCTGATATTATTAATGGCGAGCCAGTGAGCCTAAGGCCTACAGGCCAAACCTGAATTATTAAGGAGGGTATTTTCTCGTAGCGCCGAAACTTTTTGACTTCGATAAATTCTGTATTGGCTTTTGAGTTTTCATCTTTAAAAGTCTTCTATCTAATAATTTCGAAAGTCTCAAATCAAAAAATTGTTAAAGGGACATGCTCACCTGTTTGAATTTCTTTACGCCAATTCAATATTTTTTAGAATCATTAAACTTCTGTATGGATTTTTCAACTGCTAACTCTCTGCGACTTCTAACAAAGCTACACATAAAATTTAATTCTAGGTTTTGTTTTGTTAGAACCTGTTTTTGTTAGAAACCAAGCCGAAGAAGTCGTATAGAAGTCCAATTATTCGAAAAAAAATTGAATTGGCAGTGACAAATTTAAACAGGTGAGCATGCCTTTTTAAAATTATTGTTTAAAGTCTATTTACAATGATTTTATCTAGTATCCAAAAAATACGTGTTATTTCCAGCCAACCTCTGATTTGCAGCCTTTAATCTTGAGAAAACAATCCAGGTTGGGCCAATTAAATGTAAGTCTACTACCTTTTGCCTTTCTCCTGGCTGTATGAATAATTTACCAGCAGCAATAATTTACAGGCAATATTTATTTCACATAAAACATACTGCAATTCAACACATTTTTTGATATAAAATTCAGATTTTTATGTCTAAAGTAAACTAAATATTGTAAAGTGCTTTAGAAAATGGATTTTTTGGTGCTTTTTTCTAATTTATATTTTCTAAAAAAAGAGATAAGATTAGGGTTCCTTCCTCACAAGCCGAAGAGGCGCCATTTGGCGCCTAAAACATTAATTTTGAACAATTGTTGGGCTATCAGGCTCGATGACCCTCTTGAGCATACCTGGTTTTTCCAACTTTTCTAAAAATCTAAATTTTAACCATCGCATGTCAATTCTGATGAGTTTTCTGAACTCTACGACCGATTTCACACCTAGAAATGTTACGCAAAGGGGTTGAAAAACGTGACGAACATTTAGCGTTACATTCCTATGAAAATACTATATGTAGATTTCTTAGTTGATTTGCAACAAGGCTGATTATTTTTTTATAAAGTTTTGATTTTAGTAGTTCTAATTTTTTAAGTCAGTGGTGGTGCACCTGAAGCGCACCTAGATTTTAATTTTATAGTCAGCTCTCGATACAGTCGACTCCCTTTAACGACTTTCTTTGCTTCAAAACAATTTGAGGATTAATTTGGAGGGCTTTTTGCGTGCTGCGAATGAGAAATATATCTAAAATATTCGGAAATATATCTCAAAATAATACTTCAGCACTAATGGCCTTTTGGGGCTGACATTTTGCTTGAGAAGCATAAAAATTCAAAACGGAAAGAGAAGATTGTCAGCTTAGAAAAAATGGTTTAACATAAACGGTTAACTCACTGATTTGTGGGTGCTCAGCCACACCGAATTTTCGCACATGAAAAATAAAATAAAAAAATTTACTGAGATCAGTATCAAGGCTAACAATTTGAACACAATCCAACTCCAATCCCATTTTACAGACATTTTTAGCGAATTTCCAATCGAAATGATGGGAAAATAACTTAGCCACCTGATTTTTCTCAAAGGATTCGTCAATTGTCACGCGTATAAAATCAAATTTTGTATGTAACAAGGTGAGCATGCCTTTTTAAATTTATTGTTTCAAGTCTATTTACATTCTCCTGGCTGTATGAATAGTTTACAGGCTGTCAGTCAGTTTAGTTCACATAAAACATATATATACCGCAATTCAAGACATTTTTTAATGAAAAAGTTCAGATTTTTATGTCTAAAGTATCCTATACATTGTGAAGTGCTTTAGAAAATGGGGTTTTTGGTGCTTTTTTCTAATTTATATTTTTTACAAAAAGAGATAAGGTTAGGCTTAGGATAATATTTCAATTTTGCCTGTAGAATTGTGAAAATTGCGCTTAGAACTTCCAATTTTGGCAGTACTTGCTCCAAATCATGTTTTAACCATTTTTCAAGAACCTCTTGGACCTAAAATATCCTGGAAAGATGTTTTAAGGGTGTGGATGAAACTTTTTCGATAAAAAATTTGACCAAAATTTGACTTTTTGCCCTGTGAGACCAATGTTCGAAAATTTTACCAAATTTTTTTCCTGAAAAAGTTCAGGGGCTAAGCCTAAACTTGTTGTTTGCAAGGGTAGTTACAGCAATTTTTTGGAACAACAACAAAATGACGAAAGAATAAAAATGGAAACAAAGGCAAAATGACAAAAAACAACAGGGGGACCAAGGCAAAAAAACCCCCCCTTTCAGGGATAGAGCCAAAAGTTCCATCGACACCATTAAAACATCTTTTCAGTTTTTTTTTGGTCCAAGAGCATATTAAAAAGTGGTTGAAACATAGTTTAGAGCGAGCACTGCTAAAATTCAGAAATCTACGGTTTATATATAGTTTTCTTCGCGATAAGTGTTTCTGTATATTGTTTGACTCTCAAAGCTCATTTTTCGAGTGAGGATCACTTGAATAACATTTTTATCACAACCCTTTTGTCAGTTTTACATAAAGTGTGCGAAACCCGGGGCATTGATGTTTTAAGGGTAAAAAAACAGCCAGGTATGCTTGTTTCTAGAACCACTTGACTGCATTCTTAACCATCCATGATATCTTTCATCTATTGCTTTTGATTGTCCACTTGGTTATACGAATATAGCTACCGTTACCGTGAAACCTCTATTGATCCGGCATGCCGGAGTATTTTTCAACCCTTGAAAATTAAAAATCTAGCGTTCTTGAAAAGTGAAGGTTAAGGGGCGACAACTAAACAATACCCGAACAATCGAAATTTCAACCGACAGCTTTATTCATAATGTCAAAACTAACAATTCTGTAATGAGACATCTACAAGAATTTCCTCAAAAATTCGACGCTACTATCATATAATCGAGTTTGGTTAATTCCGCGCACATTTATGGCCACAGCCTGTTGCTGAGCGATAGAACCTATATTCCACAATATATTGCTTATAACTAGGAACTGAAAATTTCAAGTAAAAAACTCACTATTTCTTAAACATGTTGGACGGTTCCATCGATTGGAGTAGAAAGCTTCAGTTATTCAGGCAAGACTCATATTCACTTGGTTGGAATCGAACTCATTGACTGCTCTTTGCAACAAAACAATTCCTTGTACTTTTTCTTAAAGTTGTTTTCTTGCACGTTGGATGAATCTTATCTGAGCCCCTTCGATAGATTTGCAAAGCTCTTGATTTGTTCGTCCACTTGAAAGAATTGAAAAGGCAGCGTCTTCATTGGAAGCTTGTTGAGGTTCATTGGGCACTACTATCTACTTTGAAATTGTTTTTAATCAAACATTTTGTATTTTCAAAGAAGTTGCGTAAATTTTTTTAAATTTCTAGCGCGGAATCTGAGCTATGCAGTAGTATGAAATTTATAATAAACTACCCAGAATAATTCAAGTAACAGAGGAGAACTAAATGATCGAACAAAAAATAGTCAAAATCTGCAAAAACAGTTAACAAATCAAATGATAAGCACTTTTTGTCTCGACATGAAAACCTCGAGTTTCCATGTTTTTACTTTGACACACTGTGGAGTGGGGAAGGTAGGAAGTGAGAGGTGATTGGCGTGTGTAGATCATAGGATAATCAGCTTCCATCCTTTACAAAAACGTTATCCCCGCGAGAAAGTTGAAGTTATGGCCCTAATAAATGTAGTCAGTCTCTAATTAGGTTTATGGAATCTTCTGGAAAAATTGAAATCGAAGAATTCTCCGGAGAAATAGAAATCAGAGAATTCTTCACTATTCTTCGAAAACCCGGAGAAATAAGAACTCAATCGCAATTTTCAGCAACAACTAAAATAGATAGCGAATTCGCGTTTACAGTACAGAAAATCTCAATAAAGAAACCTAAGGGAGCACTAAATTGGAGGGCTGTATTAAACTATAAAATGTACGGAGGACACCAAAACGAGGTTCGGCTCTACAGTTAACTGTACAGAAGTTATAGTTAGCTGTACAAAAATTACAGTTAACTGTACAAAAATTACAGTTAAAAAGACATGCTCACCTAAGAAAAAATTTGTCTCCGCAAATTCAAACAAAATTATAAATCATTGAACTTCTGTACAAATTCGGTTTCTAACAACAATCGCCACTTACTAACACTCCAAACAACAATCGCTGCTAACTTTGTTTTGAGTCTCAATTACTCTTTTGGCCGTAGAGCTTACATTCTTGTAGCGCCACTCCACTATATGTGCTTCTATCGGTGAAAGATGGTTGGCCTGGAGTACCAAATTGACTTGCAAAAATCTTTTTAATGATTACTTCTCTAAGCTTGTTCACAATTGAAGCGATATTGGCAGACTCTTCTGTGAAAATCATACAATCCAAATCATCGGCCATGTAATTCTCAAACGCCACACACGGGGTGTCAAAATTCAAAAACGTAATCAGAATAGTTCAAACAAAACGCCAAGAATTTTCAAAAGGCAATTTAAAAATTTTGCTGTGAAAATATTGAGCTTTTTTTCTTTCACCAATAGGACGGATATTCTCAAAATTTTAGGACTAATACAGGCCGAAACATAACAGTTTATCCTTCGTAACACAAATTAACAACAATATTTTTTTCTTCTTCAATTTCAAACTCCGTTTCATCATAACGAATTTCCAAGTCACACAAAATATTTCTGATATAGAACTGTTTCATTAAATCTTCTTTCATCACTGTTGACTTTGCAATGAAGCGCCTCAATTGATTGTTTTGATAGAAGCCCCCAAATGAATGCTCTTTCATGAAATCAGCTACGTGAAAGCAGAGCAGATGGTTTTTAACGGTAACAGAGGAACTAGGGACAATATTCTGCAATGATGAGATAGCACATTAATGAAGTAAATGACATAGTTAATATCTCACTCTGATACAACTGAAATATTGTCTGGTCCAACTTTTGAACATCACGACTTCTTCTTTCACCAGAAATTCTGCTTTAGCCAAAGATTGCATTTTGACAAAAGTGTAAGCAGTAGGCGGAACTGAGAATGACATGGTCCATCTTTTATGACATTCGAGATTTCTTCCGGTCCATTACCGCTTAATAGCTTTCGTATGTGGTTTCCTGCAATAGCAACAGATTCCAGAGATCGTTTCGCAAAAGGGTTTCCTACGTTAAAGTCTTCTTTGGACGATTCGCAGAGAAGGCAGGGATGAGACGACGACGCACCAAGATGAACATAGACTGCACAAAGAAATTTGATGTCTCCAGTTGAAAACCTCATCAGAGAGTCAGAGATCATCAGAGAGTCCAACTAGAAGAAGAGAATTTGCCGAATTTGGTAGCCTGAATTGCTTCACTAAGTCACGCACTTTTTGTTCGAAGCGAAGATATCTTTACCAAGCTATAATTATAAACTTTTTTTAAATGGTTTCCTGGAATGTATCCTACCTTGACCAGATCAGTTTTCAATGCACATCTCTGTCTCCAGCTCAGTCGACTTCCTAGCTTCTGCAGCAGCGCTCTTGCATTCGCAGTTCTCGATTTTCGGGAGGATTCATCCAATTCTACCTTTGCATGATGCCTTGTGAGTACCATATTGATATACCTGAATGCAAGAAAAATTTAGCAAAAATTTTCACCACAGACAAAAATCCAAAAACCACAGACTTTTTTAAACTTTCTATATACCAAAATGAAGCCCGCAATCTCTACTACAAGATCCTCAGAGGGATTTTCGAAATTCCAGAATTTTCCGTAGTTATAACCATTTTAAGCCAAAAACCATGGTTTTTGACTGGAAAATACTAATTTTCGAGATCGCGCCGTATAAAAAGTTAAAAATTTCGTATTAATTGGAGCAATATTGCACATAAATACGCCAAAATTAACGGGCTATTACGCTAACGATTTTGTTTTTAGCGTTTGTATCAAAAAACAGAAGCTCAGTGTAGTTTTAGCACACAACTCAGTGAATTTTTTCAGTGATCTTTTCATAAAATAAATTTGTGGCAACCAAATTTGCTATCTTTTGTTTGCAAGTGATGGCTGGACAGAAAGCCCGAAAAACAGCGAATCTCACCAGTTTAAGATAAACACAAAAACACAAACGGAATGGACATAATTCAGTAATACAAACCAAAAGAAAAAATCCATTGAAAATTGCTGCTTTTTTCAATTTCGCATTTCGCGCAAAATTTCTCTACTGATTATGTTTTTGAATTTTGACACCCCGTGCACAGTGTTGCGTAGCACCTGTATTTGCACACTGCGCTTTGTTCTTGCTCCAAGAAATTTTTAACTACACTCATTCTAAAATTAACCAACTGAATGTTATCGTGCAGCTTCTTCGTTTCTAAAAGTTGTAGTCATAAAAATAATTTTTTTGTTTGAAAACTCACTCAAATATTCCAAGTCATTGTCAGAAACACCAACTGCTAGTCGAGATGTAGTGAGTGCCAGTGCGGATCGAATAAAGTGTCGATGCCCTTTGTGGAAGCGATCAAATGTTCCGGTTATGACAACATTTTCAAAAATCGTTCAAGCTAAAATGTATTTATATCGATTTGAAATGGATAGCATTCTTCTTTGCACCACTTTTTGATTCTTTTTGCGCCACTTTCACTCTTTGCGCACTTATTTGAATTTTACACACACTGTTTATTTAGACTAAATTAGTAATATTTAGGGACCGGATTTATATGTTTTTGCATATTTTATTGCTGATATTCTTTGGTCTAAATATGCCTTAAAAATGCTTTTTAGCTTGGTTTTGGTGTTTTATGCAGCATATTTCAGCATATTCTGCGTTTTTAGAGCATATTTGCATATTGACTGCATATTCTGACTTTTTGAGGCATATTTTGGTCATATTTAACTATTTTGCTTAAAAATTATAAATATCAGACATCTATGCTAAAGTTCGGTTATTTTACGCGCATATTTCTCATTTATAAGAGCATATAAATCCGGTCCCTAGTAATGCTTAGGGTCCCCTTTTTGGTAAACTGCAGTGTTGTAAATGATTTTTGCCGGCACCGGGCACCACACCGAGCACCGACCCTAAAAATCGCGACACCGGCACCGCATCGGGTACCGACCTAAAAATCGCGGCACCGGGCACAAAATTGATTTATTTCTAGCATCAAATAGTTCAGTGGATATCTTGACGGAATTTCGAGCTGAGTTTAGAAAAAATTGAGTCGAGAATAGGGTTGGGAAACGGGAATTTTCCCGGGAAAATTCCCGGAAAAATTCCCGGGAAATTTCTGCGGAAAGTTTGAAGCGGGAAAATTCCTGAAAAGTCGGCAAAATTCAAAAAATTGAACAACTTACAATGTTTGCTTTTCGATCATTTTCTCTTGTTGTTTTTGTTCGTTTTTCCGCTTATTATGCCTCACTCACAGGTTTTCGATGTCTGCTGGTAGAAAAATATCGTGGAGTTGGCAATACTTTAATAAGCAAGAAGAGAATCTAAATGGGAAACGAATGCCGGTCGCCTATTGCAAGTTCTGCTACAAGGAGGGCGCAAAGACTGGTCGTTATGTGAACAATGCCACAAAGATAGAGAATCACTTGAAGGTGATTGGTGATTGCTTTTGTGTTTACTATTTGATTTTAGAGCTGCAATAAAGTCGTAGCCGAGGCTAGGAAGGAAATTGATCGCTTGCTAAAACAACAATCCGTAAAACGCTAAAGTCGAAGCCAGTCGCCTCTTTCGAAAAAAGTCAAATTGCTGGAATCCGCGGAAGTCTCGTCGCAAACCGGTCCTGAATCAATTGAATAATGGTTTTCGAGCATGTCCAGGATCAGCAAGAAAATCTCGACATCCTGTTGACTCGGGTTTGTTTTCATTTCTCTTTCTTTATAATCACTGTTTACATTCAGGGTTCACTACAGGCAACATCGCACCAAATTTCCTCGACAACCCGAGGAAGAAAAGCAGTCAGCCATCGAATTACTGGCCAACAAGTGCATCAAGAATCCAGTGTTCGCGGGCAGACAAAAAGAGGTAAATATTTTAGTTAACTGATTAAAATGGACTATCCCGTTTAAGGTGATGTCTGAATGTGCTTCGTGGCTCACAGGAACTGGAATCTTTTACAAGGACAAACGCAAATACGCCTGGGATGTGCTCGATGACGAAACGAATGCTCTGACGTGCCGGACAACCTGGTTCAGTGACACTATCCTGTTGAAAATCGTGCAAATGCTTCACAATGTGTGATCCCTGCTGGACCCACAGAAAGAAACTGGTCTCTTCGTGGTGGAATCCATACCAAGCTTCGCAACAGGTATATTCTGGTGTTTTGATAAAGATACGTTGGTTGATTTTAGAATGGCGGTGACAACGGCTTCTCAGGTGACCTTCATCAAACACAATCTGATGCTGGACTTTCCACATCTCTTCAAGTCGACCGCAAAAAACCAGGAAGTAGAGGAAGCGATGGAAGAACCAAATGAAGAAATTAGTGAAGGAACTAGCAACTTTGAGAATGAATTTGATGCATATTTGCATGATTTTGATTGAGTTGTTATGAATAAAAAAATCATCAAATTTTCCCGATTTTTTCCCGACTTCGGGAATTTTCCCGGGAAATTTCCCGGAATTTTCCCGTGTTTGAATTTTCCCGGGAAAATACCAACCCTAGTCGAGAATATTCAGATACTTCATAGAAAATGTCTTACAATATTGCTCTCTAGGAAAACATTACTTGAGAAGAAACACATATAGTACACCGAGAATTAAGCTAACCACAATAACTAGAAAGTACATCAGCCTCTAGCCCAAGTTCTTCAAGGTTTTTTGGTTTCTCGTTCGGTCTGGTTTTTCTTTTTCGGACAAGCTTTTTTTTACTTCAGTTACTGCTTGGGTTAAAGCATCTTCTTGTTGCAAAATAAAAATCCAGGACCAGAAATAAGAATTAAAGGCAGAATACCGGTAATTTTTATTGTTAGTTTTTAGTATGAAAACTGCTTTATACTTTACAAGCAGTCAATGATTCAGTCTCTGGCATAGTAATTGAGTGTCTGGCATATTAGCTCACTTGGCGCTTTTAAGAAAAAGACCGAGAAAATCTAAAAAATCCCGGCCCCGAGCACCGACCAAAATATCGCAGCACCGGTGCCGCACATGTGCCGTCGCGGGACCGGTGTCTTTACAACACTGGTTAACTGTGAATAGTGTTTGAACGTCTCCGAAGTATTTTTCATACGCTAACACGATAAAAAAAATTATTTTCTTAAAACTAAAAAGTCTAACAATTTCCGCACTAAAAAGTTAAGTTTTCAAAAAAGTGGTCACCAAAAAGCTGATTAACTTCCTTTGTCTCCCAAGCTCATTATACCAAAAGGGCGCTTGGGGAACGTAACCAACTCATCAACAAAAGAATACTTGCCAATGCGAAAGACTCTTGAAGGTCGAATCTCGCCAACGCGGAAAGTCGCCAACGAAGAACTCACCAACAGCAAAACAAAAAATTCGATTCAACGGCCCCCTATGGCTGGTTTCAAAGTGGGCAATAAAATCGAATTTTTCGTTGGCGAGTTTTTGTCGGTGAGTATACTGTTGTCCGATTTTGGCGTTGGCGAGACGGTTGCACAAATATAGAAATTGAAATAGCTGAAACGAAATTCACCAGATGTAAGTTCAGCCTATAAAAAATAGGATAGCAATTTAGCACTCACAAGTTCCAGATAAGGCACACGTCTGGCAATGTTCATTTTGGCAAAATTTTTTCGAACTTTCATCTAATCACCAAAATTCCTGAGTAATTTCAGCTCAGGCTTTTCGAACTAGCCATAAATATATTTTTTACACAAATAAACATGGATACCGTATATTTGGGGCTCCAAATCTTATTTTTTCAGAATTATAGCCAAAATCTCGTACTGGTCTGGGAATGGCCTCTAGATGGTCTAGGCGCCAAACCACAGGGGACAAGCGAAAATCGTGTTGTGTTGATAAAGTTGATGAAATTCAAGTAAAGTTCAACTCGTTCAAGTAGCATTGAAAAATCACTAAACAAAATTATTTGTTATAAAAACTGAAAGGTAAACTTTTTAGCGTGAGAAGAATGCTTATAATACCCGAAACGAATGGCCATGTGCATGAAAATTTTGTAAACTAATTTAGACCCTCTATATACTATTTTGTTGGAAATATCGTCGCATTCCATAAAAGGTACCAAGGAGAAAAAAACAGATGGCTTTTCGAGCTAAAATTTAACAAATGTACAAAAGTAATGATTTTCACGTCGACAACCCTAGTCTTAAAGGACCATGCCTTTAGCGCGCAGCGACATGCGCAAAATTTGAATGGGCGGGGGACAGTTCTCTTTCATCTCGCACTTTACTCTTTCGAGTCGTTTGATGTGACTGCAAAGAGTACATTGCCAGACCGAAGTGAAGTGCCCCATGACCCCCCCCCCCCCCCCCCGACATTATAATTTTTCACAAGCCGCTGCGTGAAAAAACCATGCCCTTTAAAGAGTCTCAAATTTTAAAATTTTAGAAGGTTCTAGCAAAATGTTTATGTCAAAATATTTTCAAACTGAAAACACTGTCGTGTTCAGTGTGAAATTTCAGGTCCAACGCAGCAGTTACCCGACAAGGCACGTGTTAAAGAAATTGATATTTTGGAAAATTATTTGAACTGCACTGCTACAAAACGCAAAGTTGTTTTCTGGAACATAACAATATTTTAATTTATGACAAATCAAAATTTTCATAGTGAAAAATTCGAAATTCTGCGTCTGCTGTTGGTAATCGAATTCTCATTGCGCACAAATCTTGTTTATACAACTTTAAAATACAAGTAGGCATGATTAAAGGTGTCTTTAAGTTGGAGGGTGGCCGTGCAAAATCCATGGATTTTCAACAAGCTTATTTTCTGCTCCTTATCGATTTGTGTGTCATTGTAGCAAAACTGAAAGAAGTTTTTGTTTGGTTCAAAGTGCATGGGTAGACTGTCTCCATGCTTGGCCATTAAGTTTCGATTGATAGCCTCCAGTGTCTTTCTCGTCACGCCCACACAACCTCTAACACCCAAATGGTTAAATTGCTCACAGTTGTCCAGCACATACGAAATAGAGTCATCAGTAATCGAACAGCACGAAGGTATAATCAGGCTCTGAAAATTGTTGTTACCCAAGTGTGAAAAACCACTAAAAATTGATGGCGCTCTTTGGCCTCTTTTTGCACGGCGTGTCAACTTCAAAAAATCGTGAAAAAGCTATTTTTCCTGCCAAGTCAAATATCATTGACAATTAATTTATTTATATAGCATTTTTATGCATTTTAACAAATTTTCTGAATATTTTCTATCAATAAAGTAGCTGAATCAGTCGCTAAAGCAAGTCATATTCCCCAAAATTGCAGATATCGCGTTTTCCATTCAGGAAGAAATGTGAATTTTTTTAAACTTTTTTTATTCACGATCAATTGAAAAATGAACGAAAAATGGAACTTTATACAACATTTTCATTTCTTGATTGGCCATGTTTAGTCTCAAACGAAAGCTAGTAGTCAGATCTACATGATTATTTGAAAAAAACGGAACATGAAGACATTGTTGTTGCTGTTCAAAATTTTCCTAAATTTTCCTGAAAATGCAGACTTTTTTAATTTCGATGATTTTATTTTAAAATTAACAAATTTCGACAAACAATCTGTGATTCTGGAAGTTTAGATTCTGGGCTTTCAGCTCCGAGAAAATCTTGTCAGAATAATAAGTATTTGGAATTTCCCTGCGAGCCAAAGTTTTAAATTTTTTTTTTTAGAAGTTCGGTAATGATTTTCAATTAGATTAATTTTAGTAATCCAATAGCGTTTTTTGGCAATGCTAAAAATTCAAAAGAAAGCTGGAAATCTTAGCTTTCTTTTGAATACTCAACATCATGAAAAAGCATTCAGATCAGTAACAATCCCTCTTGTTGACAATATTTACCAAAATTTTTAAAGAAAACAATTTAAAACTTTGGCCTGCATGGAAATTCCGAATGCTCATTTTTCTGAGAAGATTTTTTTCGGAGATAAAGCATAGAATCTAAACTTTCAGGGTTACGGATTGTTTGTTGAAATTTGGAGATTTGTAGACAAAATCATTGAATTTAATAAAGTCTGCATTCTTGTGAGAATTTAGGTATTTGAGTTTAGCTTGAACAGCAATAAAAATGTCGGTACTTCTTTAGTTAAAAGAAAAAAGGCCAGAATGTCTTCATGTTTCTGTTTTTTCAAATAATCATTAAAGCGGACTCCTAGCTTTCGTTTGAGCCTGAACATGCCTGATTGAAAGAGGAAAATGCTGTATAACGTTCCATTTTTATTCGTTTCATCAAAAATAAGAAAAATTCAAAAGAATTTTAACACATTTTTGTCCTGAAGGAAAAATTTCTTTATTCTCGATTTTTCAAATTTGATGAGCGTGAGATTTTTAGAATTGATTCTGCAAAAAAACAGTAAAATCATACTTTGAGTTCAGAATTGCTGTGAATAATTGCCTTCAGGACTGAATCATTCAAAAGTCTTATCTTATCCAAATGTAGCTGCTCAAGCTGCTGGAGATTGCTCAGATACAACAATCCATTTTGAGTGTAGACTTCCGCATCAGTTTCACGTTCATGAATCAGAACAAGAGTTTTCAGCTGACTGATCTGCCCTAGGGATTGGAGAAGACTGTCAGAAATGGAATATCTAGGACATATTTCCAAATCGCTGAGCTCTTTCATATGAGAAAAAGAGAGCACATGATCAGATATATCACCATGGAGAACAACTTTCTTGAGGCTGAAATTTATCAAATAATTTACTACTCACTTTCTAGCTTTATTACTTAAAGAGGGCTGAAGGATGTTAAGGAGATACAGTCAACTCCCTCCATAGTAACCCCACGCCATAGTGAATACCTGGCGCCGGTCCTCTGGGTGTGGAGTCTACACTGTGGACTATGAAGGGAGTTGACTGTAGTCTCGACACAAAAGGATTTTCAAGTTTTGCGTTTTTGACTGCGGTTTTTGAGCCATATTTTGTCGACAGCTCGGAAAAAAGAAAAAAAAAACCCGAAAAAGATTGATTATTGTTCTATTGCATTTTAATTGTTAGGCCATTTTTCGAAAGAATTTTCTTTTAATTGTCAGAAACACCAACTGTTAATCGAGATGTAGTGAGTGCCAGTGCGGATTGAATAAAGTGTTGGTGCCCTTTGTGGAAGCGATCAAATGTTCCGGTTATCACGACATTTTCAAACATTGTTCAGGCTAAAATGTATTTATATTAATTTGAAACGGGTAATATTTTTCTTTGCACCACTTTTTAATTCTTTTTACAACACTTTCACTCTTTTTCGCACTACTTTGAATTTTACACAAACATGTTCATTTAGATTAACTTAGTAATATTACAGGCACTTGTTTGCTTAGGGTTCCCCTTTTTGGTTGACTGCAGTGTTGTAAATGATTTTGCCGGCACTGGGCACCGACCTTAAAAATCGCGACACGGGCACCGCACCGGGCACCGACCAAATATTGCGGCAAGAGGCACCGCATCGGGCACCGAAATTGATTTATTTCAGGGATCGCGGTGAAAATTTTCGAAAATAAGTACATTTTCTAAAAAAGTAAGATTTTGACACGGAAAATAAGCACATTTTCTAAAACACGCAAAAATCGGCTTTAAACAATTTTTTTCCAATAAAGATACCACATTCAAAAAAATAAAACAATGGAAACAGTTTTGCTTTCCCATAAACATTCAACCCTCGATTTAACGGCCCCTCGATTTAACGGCACCCAAAAATAGACCAATTTGGTCGCATTGACTAAGATTTAGTCAAAGTGAACCTCGATTTAACGGCACCCGGGCCCGGTCCATAAGGGTGCCGTTTAATCGAGGGTTCACTGTATCTCCTAATTCGAATTTTCTGTTTGATTCGTTTTGTTTTTTGCTATTTTCGAGCGAAAAACAGAGCAAAATACATTTCTCAAAAAAGCAAAAAAACAGAAAATTCAAATTTTTTCGCAGTCCTCGTTTTTTTCATAAGCCGATCAGAGACCCCGGCGCGATTGATATTGAAATTCACATGCACTTGGAGAGGAGCTTTCAGCATTTCCACCTTCAGAGAATTCCTTGCATCTGTCCACAGCGACTTGCACAAAGAGAAGACTTTCTCCAAACGCATTAGCCAGCTGAATGAAGAAAACGATGCTGACAAGTTTGTACAGTCAATCTTCGATTAACGGCACCCATGGGGACCGGCCCGGGGTGCCGTTAAATCGAGGGTTCACTTTGACTAAATCTAAATCTGCGACTTGTTCTTCGCTGGATCCACATTAAAAACTTCATCAGGAATTCGGCGCAGCATTCGATTGACTTTTGCCAGTTAGTTGAAGATCTCATTCATTTGTGCGATTTTAGGCGCGACTTGTTTCGCCAGCTCCTCAGCTTCGGTAAGTTAAGTAAGTTAATCTAAATGAACATGTTTGTGTAAAATTCAAAGTAGTGCGAAAAAGAGTGAAAGTGTTGTAAAAAGAATTAAAAAGTGGTGCAAAGAAAATATTACCCGTTTCAAATTAATATAAATACATTTTAGCCTGAACAATGTTTGAAAATGTCGTGATAACCGGAACATTTGATCGCTTCCACAAAGGGCACCAACACTTTATTCAATCCGCACTGGCACTCACTACATCTCGATTAACAGTTGGTGTTTCTGACAATTAAAAGAAAATTCTTTCGAAAAATGGCCTAACAATTAAAATGCAATAGAACAATAATCAATCTTTTTCGGGTTTTTTTTTCTTTTTTTCCGAGCTGTCGACAAAATATGGCTCAAAAACCGCAGTCAAAAAACGCAAAACTTGAAAATCCTTTTGTGTCGAGACTACAGTCAACTCCTTCATAGTCCACAGTGTAGACTCCACACCCAGAGGACCGGCGCCAGGTATTCACTATGGCGTGGGGTTACTATGGAGGAGTTGACTGTATCTCCTTAACATCCTTCAGCCTTCTTTAAGTAATAAAGCTAGAAAGTGAGTAGTAAATTATTTGATAAATTTCAGCCTCAAGAAAGTTGTTCTCCATGGTGATATATCTGATCATGTGCTCTCTTTTTCTCATATGAAAGAGCTCAGCGATTTGGAAATATGTCCTAGATATTCCATTTCTGACAGTCTTCTCCAATCCCTAGGGCAGATCAGTCAGCTGAAAACTCTTGTTCTGATTCATGAACGTGAAACTGATGCGGAAGTCTACACTCAAAATGGATTGTTGTATCTGAGCAATCTCCAGCAGCTTGAGCAGCTACATTTGGATAAGATAAGACTTTTGAATGATTCAGTCCTGAAGGCAATTATTCACAGCAATTCTGAACTCAAAGTATGATTTTACTGTTTTTTGCAGAATCAATTCTAAAAATCTCACGCTCATCAAATTTGAAAATCGAGAATAAAGAAATTTTCCTTCAGGACAAAATGTGTTAAAATTCTTTGAATTTTTCTTATTTTTGATGAAACGAATAAAAATGGAACGTTATACAGCATTTTCCTCTTTCAATCAGGCATGTTCAGGCTCAAACGAAAGCTAGGAGTCCGCTTTATGATTATTTGAAAAAAACAGAAACATGAAGACATTCTGGCCCTTTTTTTCTTTTAACTAAAGAAGTACCGACATTTTTATTGCTGTTCAAGCTAAACTCAAATACCTAAATTCTCACAAGAATGCAGACTTTATTAAATTCAATGATTTTGTCTACAAATCTCCAAATTTCAACAAACAATCCGTAACCCTGAAAGTTTAGATTCTATGCTTTATCTCCGAAAAAATCTTCTCAGAAAAATGAGCATTCGGAATTTCCATGCAGGCCAAAGTTTTAAATTGTTTTCTTTAAAATTTTGGTAAATATTGTCAACAAGAGGGATTGTTACTGATCTGAATGCTTTTCATGATGTTGAGTATTCAAAAGAAAGCTAAGATTTCCAGCTTTCTTTTGAATTTTAGCATTGCCAAAAAACGCTATTGGATTACTAAAATTAATCTAATTGAAAATCATTACCGAACTTCTAAAAAAAACAATTTAAAACTTTGGCTCGCAGGGAAATTCCAAATACTTATTATTCTGACAAGATTTTCTCGGAGCTGAAAGCCCAGAATCTAAACTTCCAGAATCACAGATTGTTTGTCGAAATTTGTTAATTTTAAAATAAAATCATCGAAATTAAAAAAGTCTGCATTTTCAGGAAAATTTAGGAAAATTTTGAACAGCAACAACATTGTCTTCATGTTTCCGTTTTTTTTCAAATAATCATGTAGATCTGACTACTAGCTTTCGTTTGAGACTAAACATGGCCAATCAAGAAATGAAAATGTTGTATAAAGTTCCATTTTTTGTTTATTTTTCAATTGATCGTGAATAAAAAAAATTTAAAAATTCACATTTCTTCCTGAATGGAAAACGCGATATCTGCAATTTTGGGGAATATGACTTGCTTTAGCGACTGATTCAGCTACTTTATTGATAGAAAATATTCAGAAAATTTGTTAAAATGCATAAAAATGCTATATAAATAAATTAATTGTCAATGATATTTGACTTGGCAGGAAAATAGCTTTTTCACGATTTTTTGAAGTTGACACGCCGTGCAAAAAGAGGCCAAAGAGCGCCATCAATTTTTAGTGGTTTTTCACACTTGGGTAACAACAATTTCAGAGCCTGATTATACCTTCGTGCTGTTCGATTACTGATGACTCTATTTCGTATGTGCTGGACAACTGTGAGCAATTTAACCATTTGGGTGTTAGAGGTTGTGTGGGCGTGACGAGAAAGACACTGGAGGCTATCAATCGAAACTTAATGGCCAAGCATGGAGACAGTCTACCCATGCACTTTGAACCAAACAAAAACTTCTTTCAGTTTTGCTACAATGACACACAAATCGATAAGGAGCAGAAAAATAAGCTTGTTGAAAATCCATGGATTTTGCACGGCCACCCTCCAACTTAAAGACACCTTTAATCATGCCTACTTGTATTTTAAAGTTGTATAAACAAGATTTGTGCGCAATGAGAATTCGATTACCAACAGCAGACGCAGAATTTCGAATTTTTCACTATGAAAATTTTGATTTGTCATAAATTAAAATATTGTTATGTCCCAGAAAACAACTTTGCGTTTGTAGCAGTGCAGTTCAAATAATTTTCCAAAATATCAATTTATTTAACACGTGCCTTGTCGAGTAACTGCTGCGTTGGACCTGAAATTTCACGCTGAACACGACAGTGTTTTCAGTTTGAAAATATTTGACATAAACATTTTGCTAGAACCTTCTAAATTTTAAATTTGAGACTCTTTAAAGGGGCATGGTTTTTTCACGCAGCGGCTTGTGAAAATTATAATGTCGGGGGGGGGGGGGTCATGGGGCACTTCACTTCGGTCTGGCAATGTACTCTTTGCAGTCACATCAAACGACTCGAAAGAGTAAAGTGCGAGATGAAAGAGAACTGTCCCCCGCCCATTCAAATTTTGCGCATGTCGCTGCGCGCTAAAATCATGGTCAAGGCATCGACAACAGTATACTCACCGACAAAAACTCGCCAAGGAAAAATTCGATTTTATTGCCCGCTTTGAAACCAGCTATAGGGGGCCGTTGAATCGAATTTTTTTTGTTTTGCTGTTGATGAGTTCTTCGTTGGAGACTTTCAGCGTTGGCGAAATTCGCCGTTGGAGAGTCTTTCGCATTGGCAAGTATTTGTTTGTTGATGAGTTGGTTACGTTCCCAAGCGCCCTTTTTGGTATAATGAGCTTGGGAGACAAAAGAAGTTAATCAACTTTTGGTGACCACCTTTTTTGAAAAGTTAACTTGTTAGTGCGGAAATTGTTAGACTTTTTAGTTTTTAGGAAAGAGCTTTTTTTATCTTTTCAGCGTATAAAAAATACTTAGGAGACGTTCAAACACTATTCACAGTTAACCAGTGTTGTAAAGGCACCGATGCCGCACCGGTGCACGATATTTTGGTCGGTGCTCGGTGCCGGGATTTTTTAGATTTTCTCGGTCTTTTTTTTAAAAGCGCCAAGTGAGCTAATATGCCAGACACTGAATTACTATGCCAGAGACTGAATCATTGACTGCTTGTAAAATATAAAGCAGTTTTCATACTGAAATTAACAATGAAAATTACCGGTATTTTGCCTTTAATTCTTATTTCTGGTCCTGGATTTTTATTTTGCAACAAGGAGATGCTTTAACCCAAGCAGTACTAAAGTAAAAAAAGCTTGTCCGAAAAAGAAAAACCAGACCGAACGAGAAACCAATAAACCTTGAAGAACTTGGGCTAGAGGCTGATGTACTTTCTAGTTATTTTGGTTTGCTCAATTCTCAGTGTACTATTTGTGTTTTTTTTCAAGTAATGTTTTCCTAGAAAGCAGTATTGTAAGACATTTTCTATGAAGTATCTGAATATTCTCGACTCGATTTCTTCTAGACTCAGCTTGAAATTCCGTCAAGATATTCTCTGAACTATTTGATGCTAGAAATAAATCAGGGCTCCCGATCGTACTTATTAATAAGATTTGTAATTATTTTGTAATTTTGTACTTATTTGTACTTATTTTCTGAATCGACGCCTTAAATGTAAGAAACACTTCGAATTTTCAAAATTTCGCCTGCGGCGCATTTTTTTTTCTCGAAAAGGACGAATTCCATGCTCACTGCATTCCGTGCAAAGACTAAATCAATTTGGCTTCTATGGGAAAAGATGGTCAACCCCGTGAAAGGTCATTGAAAGAATTGTGAAGCTAGGAGATTTGCTCACTGTGCTCTTGTCGTCTGCTGAAACATCGACTGCACCGAAGCTGAGGAGCTGGCGATACAAGTCGCGCCTAAAATCGCACAAATGAATGAGATCTTCAACTAACTGGCAAAAGTCAATCGAATGCTGCGCCGAATTCCTGATGAAGTTTTAATGTGGATCCAGCGAAGAAGAAGTCGCAGATTTAGATTTAGTCAAAGTGAACCCTCGATTTAACGGCACCCCGCGCCCGGTCCCTATGGGTGCCGTTAAATCGAAGATTGACTGTACAAACTTGTCAGCATCATTTTCTTCATTCAGCTGGCTAATGCGTTTGGAGAAAGTCTTCTCTTTGTGCAAGTTGCTGTGGACAGATGCAAGGAATTCTCTGAAGGTGGAAATGCTGAAAGCTCCTCTCCAAGTGCATGTGAATTTCAATATCAATCGCGCCGGGGTCTCTGATCGGCTTATGAAAAAACGAGGACTGCGAAAAAAATTTGAATTTTTCTGTTTTTTTGCTTTTTTGAGAAATGTATTTTGCTCTGTTTTTCGCTCGAAATAGCAAAAAACAAAACGAATTAAACAGAAAATTCGAGTTAGGAGATACAGTGAACCCTCGATTAAACGGCACCCTTATGGACCGGGCCCGGGGTGCCGTTAAATCGAGGGTTCACTTTGACTAAATCTTAGTCAATGCCGACCAATTGGTCTATTTTTGGTGCCGTTAAATCGAGGGGCCGTTAAATCGAGGGTTGAATGTTTATGGGAAAGCAAAACTGTTTTCATTGTTTTATTTTTTGAATGTGGTATCTTTATTGGAAAAAAATTGTTTAAAGCCGATTTTTGCGTGTTTTAGAAAATGTGCTTATTTTCCGTGTCAAAATCTTACTTTTTTAGAAAATGTACTTATTTTCGAAATTTTCACCGCGATCCCTGAAATAAATCAATTTCGGTGCCCGATGCGGTGCCTCTTGCCGCAATATTTGGTCGGTGCCCGGTGCGGTGCCCGGTGTCGCGATTTTAGGGTCGGTGCCCGGTGCCGGTAAAAATTTTTAACAACACTGCAGTCAACCAAAAGGGGAACCCTAAGCAAACAAGTGCCTGTAATATTACTAAGTTAATCTAAATGAACATGTTTGTGTAAAATTCAAAGTAGTGCGAAAAAGAGTGAAAGTGTTGTAAAAAGAATTAAAAAGTGGTGCAAAGAAAATATTACCCGTTTCAAATTAATATAAATACATTTTAGCCTGAACAATGTTTGAAAATGTTGTGATAACCGGAACATTTGATCGCTTCCACAAAGGGCACCAACACTTTATTCAATCCGCACTGGCACTCACTACATCTCGATTAACAGTTGGTGTTTCTGACAATGACTTGGAATATTCAAGTGAGTTTTCAAACAACAAAAAAGTTATTCTATGACCACAACTTTCAGAAACAAAGAAGCTGCACGAGAACATTCAGTCAGTTAATTTGAGAATGAGTGTAGTTGAAAATTTTTTGGATCAAGAAGATAAGCGAAGGGTGCAAATACAGGTGCTACGCAATACTGTGGCGTTTGAGAATTACATGGCCGATGATTTGGATTGTATGGTTTTTACAGAAGAGTCTGCCAATATCGCTTCAATCGTGAACAAGCTTAGAGAAGTAGTCACTGAATTTTTTTTGTCAAATCAAAGTCAGTTCGAAATTTTAGGCCAACCATCTTTCACCGATAAAAGCACATATAGTGGAGTGGCGCTACAAGAATGTAAGCTCTACGGCCGAAAGAGTGATAGAGACTCGAAACAAAGTTAGCAGCAATCGTTGTTTGGAATGTTAGTAAGTGGCGATTGTTGTTAGAAATGAAATTTGTACAGAAGCTCAATGATTTATATTTTTTTTTTGAATGTGCGGGGACAAATTATTTTGGGGACAAATAACTTCAACTTTCTTGCGGGGGATAACGTTTTTGTGAAAGGATGGAAGCTAATTATCCCTATGATCTACACACGCCAATCACCCCTCACTTCCTACCTTCCCCACTCCACAGTGTGTCAAAGTAAAAAACATGGAAACTCGAGGTTTTCATGTCGAGACAAAAAGTGCTTATCATTTGATTTGTTAACTGTTTTTACAGATTTTGACTGCAAAAATCTGAACAAAAATCTGAGTTCTTATTTAAAAATGTGTCGTATTGCAGTATGTTTTATGTGAACTCAAAAATCGACTCATATTGCTGCCTGGTAAATTATTACATCTTTTGCGAAATAAATTTTCGGCTTACTTTGGTTTCTTAAAGCAGAAAGTCACATTTTGGGCAAAGTTTTAAAAATAATTTTCAGTGTAGAAAAGTGTCAGAATTTTTTTAACCGTCTGTAGCCCATGAAAATTGATTATAAACTAATCACTAGCAGTTAAGCTATCGCATTTCCTCTAACAAAGTGACCGGCCGCCTTCTTTTTCAAATCCCGAAAATAGGAAAATTGTCAATCGAAAATGGCCTTAACTCGGAAAAAAGGTAAAAAAATGAGGGGCCGCCTTATTATAAGATAAACGGTATCATAATTATAAAGTGATTACAAAAGGTTAAAAAACTGTATAACCCAATTACTGGGGATTTTTAGTTTAAAAATAATGATACCAGAGTTTCCTATCAAGTACAATACGAGTCGTAACTTTTTCGTAAAAAATAATAAGACATTTAAAATATTCAAATTCTCACAGTTATTGAAGACAGTCGTTTAGATCTTATACTGTCTCCTCTGCTTGTTTGTATCTTTGCAATAGATAACATGGCCATAGTGTTTATAAGAATGACTAGCAAGATTGCAAGTCTTGTAAGTATTTGGCAGAACCTCATATTTCTTTTTATCTAAAGGGGTGAGGTAGTGGCGCATTTTATAATATTTTCAAAATCATGTCTAAATAACTCCTAACTAATTTTTGGCGCTACTCGATTATACCGGAACCCCCCCCCCTCCCTAATCTCAACCCCAAGCCCTCAAGCCCCGAAGGCTCCCCTCCGCCGAAGGAGGCGCATGAGGCTTGAGAGTTAGAGATGCGGGCACTCACTTTCAGACATGATTCCGAGAAGTACTCTTGATTTTAAAATGCATATAGAGTATATTTTTGCAGGTCATAAGAAAAGTCATAAGAAAATTCGTAAAAAAGTCATAAAAAAATTCTGACTCGATATTACACCAAACTTAGAAATTTCTTCTTAGTTGATGCTGTCTTCCTTTGCTCTGGCCTTAGGTATCTTCTTCTAACGGCCCCTCGATTTAACGGCAACCAAAATAGACCGATTTGGTCGGCATTGACTAAGATTTAGTCAAAGTGAACCCTCGATTTAACGGCACCCCGGGCCCGGTCCATAAGGGTGCCGTTTAATCGAGGGTTCACTGTATCTCCTAACTCGAATTTTCTGTTTGATTCGTTTTGTTTTTTGCTATTTTCGAGCGAAAAACAGAGCAAAATACATTTCTCAAAAAAAAAGCCTCAAGAAAGTTGTTCTCCATGGTGATATATCTGATCATGTGCTCTCTTTTTCTCATATGAAAGAGCTGAGCGATTTGGAAATTTGAAAGAATTGTGAAGCTAGGAGATTTGCTCACTGTGCTCTTGTCGTCTGCGAAGCTGAGGAGCTGGCGAAACAAGTCGCGCCTAAAATCGCACAAATGAATGAGATCTTCAACTAACTGGCAAAAGTCAATCTAATGCTGCGCCGACTTCCTGATGAAGTTTTTAATGTGGATCCAGCGAAGAACAAGTCGCAGATTTAGATTTAGTCAAAGTGAACCGTCGATTTAACGGCACCCGGGCCCGGTCCCTATGGGTGCCGTTAAATCGAAGATTGACTGTACAAACTTGTCAGCATCGTTTTCTTCATTCAGCTGGCTAATGCGTTTGGAGAAAGTCTTCTCTTTGTGCAAGTTGCTGTGGACAGATGCAAGGAATTCTCTGAAGTGGAAATGCTGAAAGCTCCTCTCCAAGTGCATGTGAATTTCAATATCAATCGCGCCGGGGTCTCTGATCGGCTTATGAAAAAACGAGGACTGCGAAAAAAATTTGAATTTTTCTGTTTTTTTGCTTTTTTGAGAAATGTATTTTGCTCTGTTTTTTCGCTCGAAAATAGCAAAAAACAAAACGAATCAAACAGAAAATTCGAATTAGGAGATACAGTGAACCCTCGATTAAACGGCACCCTTATGGACCGGGCCCGGGGTGCCGTTAAATCGAGGGTTCACTTTGACTAAATCTTAGTCAAGGGCACCAACACTTTATTCAATCCGCACTGGCACTCACTACATCTCGATTAACAGTTGGTGTTTCTGACAATTAAAGAAAATTCTTTCGAAAAATGGCCTAACAATTAAAATGCAATAGAACAATAATCAATCTTTTTTCGGGTTTTTTTTTTCTTTTTTTCCGAGCTGTCGACAAAATATGGCTCAAAAACCGCAGTCAAAAACGCAAAACTTGAAAATCCTTTTGTGTCGAGACTACAGTCGATTCCCTTCATAGTCCACAGTGTAGACTCCACACCCAGAGGACCGGCGCCAGGTATTCACTATGGCGTGGGTTACTATGGAGGGAGTTGACTGTATCTCCTTAACAGCCCTTCTTTAAGTAATAAAGCTAGAAAGGAGTAGTAAATTCTTTGATAAATTTCAGCCTCAAGAAAGTTGTTCTCCATGGTGATATATCTGATCATGTGCTCTCTTTTTCTCATATGAAAGAGCTAAGCGATTTGGAAATATGTCCTAGATATAATAGATAAAAACTAACAATGAAAATTACCGGTATTCTGCCTTTACTTCTTATTTCTGGTCTTGGATTTATTTTGTAACAAGGAGATGCTTTAACCCAATTTTTTACTAAAGTAAAAAACCAGACCGACCGAAGCACCAAAAAACCCTTGAAGAACTTGGGCTAGAGGCTGATGTATTTTCTAGTTATTTTGGTTTGCTCAATTCTCGGTGTATTATATATGTTTCTTCTCAAGTAATGTTTTCCTAGAAAGCAGTATTGTAAGACATTTTCTATGAATTATCTGAAAATTCTCGACTCAATTTTTTTCTAAACTCAGCTTGAAATTCCGTCAAGAGATTCCCTGAACTATTGATGCTAGAAATAAATCAATTTTGGTGCCGGTGCGGTACCTGTTGCCGCAATATTTTGGTCGGTGCCCGGTGTCGCGATTTTCAGGGTCGGTGCCCGGTGCGGTGCCCGGTGTCGCGATTTTAGGGTCGGTGCCCGGTGCCGGTAAAAATCATTTACAACACTGCAGTCAACCAAAAAGGGGAACCCTAAGCAAACAAGTGCCTGTAATATTACTAAGTTAATCTAAATGAACATGTTTGTGTAAAATTCAAAGTAGTGCGAAAAAGAGTGAAAGTGTTGTAAAAAGAATTAAAAAGTGGTGCAAAGAAAAATATTACCCGTTTCAAATTATATAAATACATTTTAGCCTGAACAATGTTTGAAAATGTTGTGATAACCGGAACATTTGATCGCTTCCACAAGGGCACCAACACTTTATTCAATCCGCACTGGCACTCACTACATCTCGATTAACAGTTGGTGTTTCTGACAATGACTTGGAATATTCAAGTGAGTTTTCAAACAACAAAAAAGTTATTCTATGACCACAACTTCAGAAACAAAGAAGCTGCACGAGAACATTCAGTCAGTTAATTTGAGAATGAGTGTAGTTGAAAATTTTTTGGATCAAGAAGATAAGCGAAGGGTGCAAATACAGGTGCTACGCAATACTGTGGCGTTGAGAATTACATGGCCGATGATTTGGATTGTATGGTTTTTACAGAAGAGTCTGCCAATATCGCTTCAATCGTGAACAAGCTTAGAGAAGTAGTCACTGAATTTTTTTTGTCAAATCAAAGTCAGTTCGAAATTTTAGGCCAACCATCTTTCACCAATAAAAGCGCATATAGTGGAGTGGCGCTACAAGGATGTAAGCTCTACGGCCAAGAGAATGATTGAGACTCAAAACGAAGTTAGTGGCGATTGTTGTTTGGAGTGTTAGTTAGTGGCGATTGTTGTTAAAAGCTAAGTTGAAAAATCCGTACAGAAGTAAAATGATTTGGAATTTTTTTGAATTGGCGTGGAAAATTTTGCCTTAGGCGAGCATCATGGCGTGTCAATTGGCAATAAGCGGAAATAGGATTTGGAAATAAAAGTTCACCAAATTTTGTTGTGGTATTACAGAAAGCACAGACTTTAAAGAAAGCTAAGACTCAACACTACACACTGAGAAGTGAAATTTATGTCCCTAGATCGATTTTGGAGGCTTAACACACAAAATAACATGAGTTAAATTTCCCCCTTTTTACAGCTTTTAGTTTTACTTGTGAAAATTTTTATATTTTTCGCTTATTCTGAAATTAAATTTAACAACTTTGTAGAACGAGCTTTTTCGGCTATCCAATACAAATTTTAACTTGAGTTAGTCATAACAAAATTCAAGATTCCCTGCGGGCCTAAGTTTTTTTATTTTTGTGCCGAGAAAATGACCCCAGTTACAGAACTTTTTGTTGCCCATGTTTAAAACTTGTATCACTACTTTTTCGGGCTTGAAAGAAAGCTTAAAGTTTCAGCTTTCTTTTGAGTCCAAAGTTAGCAGTGATACAACCGTTTTAGGCTTTCATTGTCTCTTCCGGTATAATTTTCGCAGCCGCGACAGCAACACTAATTTTTATTGTCAGTTGGTAGCGCTGAATCTCAGCTTTCTTTCAAGCCCATATTTGCTGCAAAACCACAAAAAATATTCCAAAAAAAGTAAAGAATGTTTAAATTTGCTTATTCATTATTTGCCTATTTCTTATATGTTTGAAATCAAGGGTCTGGCTACGAAAACCTTTTTTACCGATATTTGCCAGTCTGACCCATTGTAATCGTTTAGATACTTAAAATTGCGCACAAATAAACATATGATGTCATGAAAAAACCGTTTAAAGGACCATTGCCGTCTATGCCACGGAAATTTGGACTTTTTGAATTGGCGGGGGACAGCTAAATTACTGCGAATATATTTTTAGAAATATTTTGGTTTGCAAATTAAATTTTTTTCAAAATTTTGAACAATCTACTAGTCGAGCCCAACGTTGCTTGACATTGCCAGATCGGACAAGATCTAACACAGCCACTGCACTACAGCATACTTATAATATCGGAAGACTCGCTTCGACCAATACACATAAATTATAATTTAAAATGAAAATAAATTAATAATTCAAAAAATATATTCGCAGTAATTTAGCGTATTTCCTCTGATAGAAGACCCGGGTGTTATATTTTTCAACCTCCCTCTAGGATGTGTTATATCAGAGGGGTGTGTTATAATAGAGGGGTGTTCAATATTTCAACCATGTCGCGCCAAAGGCGCCGGGCTTTTTTGGACAATACTTTTTTTTGCCGCAAAAACACTTTTTTTGCGCAAATTTTTGTTTTGCGTAATTAGATTGAAAATTTTTAACTTTTTTCAAAAGTTTTACATCATCATGTAGCCCTGCTTTTCTAGTTTCTGATGAGGTATCATTTATTACATCATCTTTGAAAAATGTAAGACAAAAAGGTAAAAGTATGAACCAAATTAGAGTAGCAATTTGGTTCATACTTTTACCTTTTGTTCACATTTTTTAAAGATAATGCAATTAATGGTACCTCATCAAAAACTAGAAAAGCAGGCTACATGATAATGTTGAAACTTTAAAAAAAGGTAAAAAATTTTCAATCTAAAATTTGCGCCAAAAAAGTGGATTTGCGCCAAAAAAATGTTTTTGCGCCAAAAAAAAAGTATTGTCCTTTTTTAACAAAAACAAAAAAATAACCAATCGAATATTTATTCCCAAACCATTGATCAAAGCCAGAAGGTAAAAAGAACAACCAGAACAACATCCGAAATCATAAGAACATCCAGGAGGTGGAAACAAAAAATTCGTTCTAAAACAAAAAAATTTTCGACTTGCTCAATGTTTTTGACTATGAAGGGGGGGGGTCTTATATTTTTCGTTCATCCTCTAGGGGGTGTTCTATTAGAGGGGGGTCTTATAATAGAGGCGGGTCTTCTATAAGAGGAAATACGGTAGCTGTCGCCCGCCAATTCAAAAAGTCCAAATTTCCGTGGCCGTAGACGGCAATGGTCCTTTAAGAGTATACATTTTGAAAAAACCCAGAACGCCACAACCTATTTCCAATTTTCGCCATTTGGCACACCCTGGCATGCCTTTTTAACTGTAAATGTTGTACAGTTAACTGTAGTTTCGTACAGTTAACTGCAGAGCTAAACCTTGTTTGAGTAAACTTTGTACATTTATAGTTTTAATACGGTAGCCCTCCAATAAAGTGGTCCTCTAGGCTTCTTTATTATTTAAATTTGCTACCTATTTTAGTTGTTTATGAAAATTGAGATTGAGTTATTGTTTTTCTAGGTTTTTGAAGAGTTCTAGAGAATTCTCTACAGAATTCTCCGGAGAATTCTCCGATTTCTGTTTATCCCAAGAATACTACAACCCTAGTTTGGACGGACTCAAACATGAGTCTAAGATATGTTTAAGTCCGTCCTAAATACGTTGGCCTACCTTTGCTAAAGCCCGAAAAGTCTTAAAGAACATGTTGACCCTCTCCACGGCATGTCAAAGACGTCAAAAGACCAAATCGAGATCTTCGTATAGAGACAAATTCGTTTTAAAAAACATTTTGAATTCAATTTTTTTTGTTTTCAGCATTTTATGTTTTTGGTTATAACTTTGCTTAGGTAAGATGTGTTTGATTTTTTTTGATACCACAGGAAAGCTCTAAGTTTGCTATTTCGTTTTGAAAAAAATAAGCTCTTTTATAAATGTTAAAAAAATTAAAAGTTCAAATTTATCGGTTTGGCAGAGTGAAGTTGCTAACTTAAAAAAGTTATTTCTGAATAATTCTCTGCTAAAAAAATTTTCTGTCTCGCACGATCGTAGTACGTTCACTCCGCTTTCTTCTGCACATCACAGTTATTCCAAATGTGCAGTTCTCATCGAGAAAGTGACGATTTAGCAAAACAAAATTCCAGGTATTTCAAGTGGGTTTTGGCCTGCAACTCAGTCATGATTATTCTTAAACCCTGTGCTGATGGTCTTGTTGGATAGCCAAGAGACCAAAGATCATTTTGATACCAAACTTGTAAATAAAACATGAAAAAATGGGGTGAAAAATAGGGTATGCACCCAAGCGGATTTGAACCTATGACTTAGACAATGCGTATATAAAAGTACGTCCTCCCTTTAAACAAGGGAAATTGAATTTGAAACAGACTTTTTAGACGAGAAGTATCCATAGAAAATCAAAAAAAACCAGTTTTATGAATATTTTTGTTATATTTTAAGCATATTTTTGCCAATTGTATTTAAAAATGAAAAGCTATTTTGAATTTTCATTAAAACAGAACGCCAAGCCCGATTTGGTCATTTGACGTGTTTGACACGCCGTGTCTCAAAAACATTCATATTTGCTGGTTGTGTTAAAAGACTGCAGTTCTGTTGCTTTTTTCATGCCGAAACTTTTGGTATATTGTGATTTCCTGTAATTTTTGAGTGAGTTTTATCAAATTTTCGTTTTGCTTATTGACTTTTTTGTAGCTCTTGTATTTCTCACAAATAGCATCGAGTACTTATACAGAGATATGATATGCTTTCAGGAGCTTTAATTGGAATTCGACTATTGTATTTGTTATAATAGTTCATACCAACTTGGTCGAATTGAAAAACCCATACTCATACAGAAAAAAATGATCAGCGTTCAAAACTGCATCTGAATAATTAAAGGCCACAGAGTGTAAACAACACAATGATTTATTATTTGTGGAAAAAAAGTTGGGCTCTATCTTGAAGCTCACCGAAATTAACAAGAAAACATAAACACTAACAAAACCTGTGAGCATTGCTTTTTTTAGTCGCCCACATCCGAATTCTCGGCCACTTCTGAATCAGAGAACATTGTGCGAAAGAGAGCGTCTGATGAGCAGCAGTCATTCAAGGAAAAGCTTGACTGTGAGTTGCGACGTGAAATGCCCAGGCTCCTCCAGCGGCAGCAGTTTTGTCATTGATAGCACTGGGCGCATTAGGGCTTTTGATGATGTCTGATATATCTCAGAAAGCATAAGCTGATAACAAAAGCATTCAAAGCTAATAAAACCTTGTGGTGTCAGCAGCCTTGGTGTTCTCCTTGTGTTTCAGCTGGTCTTGGTGAACTTGAATCGCCGCTTTGCCCATATTCGCCAGATTGATCTCATCGTTGCACGGGATACAGTGAGCGTGGTTGTCGTCTTTTAATTTTCTGATAACTTCGAACTCCCTTGAAAAATCTGCTTTGTAGACATTCTTCATTCGAGGCTGAGACATGGCGATTGAAATTAGCACTGAAATTTTGAAAATTGAAACAACTAAATAAAAATAGAAAGAAAAATCAGTGAAAAAATAAGAAAAATGCAAGCTAAAACGAACACAAAATGAGAAGACGAACAAATTTTAAGAACAAAAGGGCGACGGATATTCTGAAAAATTGGAGTGTTTTTTTTAGATTTTTGGCGAGAATTTGAAAAAATAAGTACAAAAAGAGTACACAAGTCGAAACTAAGTACATTTCTGATTAATAAGTACATTTTTCCGTGAGATTGGGATTCGAAAATATGTACAAATCTGATTAATAAGTGGGATTATTATCCCTGCTTTAACTTCAATTACATGATTTTAAAAGCTAACTGGAAACTTAAAAACCCACACCAGCGCAATAATTTTGGTAAAATAGTTAAAAAACGAGGATTCTTTTTCCGAGATTTTAGTGATCAGTCTGTTCAAGCATCCGCAAAACAACCTCATCATTGTGGGTGCGTCCTAAAATGGCCATTGATTGATCGACATACTGTAAAACATGCTTCACTTTTAATAAACAGCCCTCCTCAAAGACCCATAGGATCCATATCACAGCCCAAAATGAATATATTGCAAATCTGTTTTTTACGATTTTTTATATACCACGAGATCTACTATCTTTACTTTTTAGATTTTGGTTGCCTACAGAGAAACTCGATTTTTAGGGTTTCGGAAAAATTAACCTGGGCTAGATTAGATGCTTATTTAATGCGATCGATTTCTGTGAGACAAGTTTCAGAAATATTTTACGTATATCATAGGACTTTATTGTTTGCTTCATTATCTAAGATTTTTCGACGTGCTTATACTTACTGCAATAGCAGTAAGGTCGTATTTGTAGTTAATTTGCTGCACATTGTGATTGGTCACCATGAGAGCTGATTCGCTCAAACTAATCCGAGATCAATTCAATTTAGGTTACTCTTTTGATTGCTGTAGTTTCTCTGTTACTTTTTATAAGTCGCTTTATATGTCGCAACCTGGATTTAAGGTGGATTTTTGTGTTCAAGCCCACTTTTCTGGCATTTTTTGCAAATAATGTCGGAAATCTTTGCAGAACCCTCAAGTACAATATATTGGCAAATACTGATCAACTCAAAATTTTATGGAATTTTTTTGAGAATGTAAAGTCAAAAGTTTACCCATCCATAGCCGTAGAGAGACAGAACCGAAACCACAGAGGAGACTGTGCAAAAAGTCGTGATTTTGATTTCTAATTTCACGAAAAATTACATGAATTCTCAGTCGATGAGAGTAATTTGACATAGGAAAATAGGTATCATTCTTCATAAATATTAGAATTTTTTAGACACCCTGTATAATGATCGTCTTCTCATCACTTTAAAAAACATTTACCTTGATTTGCATTTCCAAGAGCATAAAATGTATAGAGTCATCAGCATGGTAAAGTTGATTTAACCAGTTATGTGTAAGCTCACTCAAGATATACCGTATTTTCTCTATTAAGGAACTTCTCTCTAATAATGAACCCCCTTCCTATTTTTGACTAAGATTTTAGAGTTAAGGCCATTTTTGATTGACATTTTGGAGATTTTTCGGGGGTTGAAAAAAAATGAACCCGGGTGCCTTAATGGAGAAAATACGGTAATTAACTATCATAAAGTTTTGGTCATTTATAAAATTCACCCGAGTCATAGTGAACTTCTGACGCTACTCGGTAATCCCCCCCCTCCCCAACTTGGCCAATTAAAATCTTCTCTAGCCCAATCTTCTGATATCATCGTTTTGTAACCAAGTTTTTTTAAAAATACCACATATCCATGATGGCTCATTGTCCAAATTTTTGTTGCATATAGTTGGCTTATCAAACCCAGGATCTGGCAAAATAGTTTCGCTTTGTAACGGGCTTTTTGGTAAAGGCTTCATTTGTTTTCCTAAAAAAAATTTCTAAAAATTACCATTTAAATATTGATATTATTATAGCTATATTACAAAAAATATTACCAAATAAGAAAGCTTACAAGAGAAACGGAGGCGCGTATGGGCGCTTGTAGAAACCAGGTGGGTGTACCTAGAATGACGGTAGCTAAGAGGAGGCTACCAGAAGGAGGGTAGCCAGGCGTGGGTACCCTGGAAGAAGTTACCCAGAAAGGTGCTACCCAGGAGGACGGTAGAGTAGTACAAGCACCAAGTTTTTCATCTTCAAAGGATGCGCTTTTGCCCCATACCTATTGACACTTTGAAGAGAAGCATAGGTATAGGAGTGTTAAATCCGCCCACCAAGGCCTGACCTATATTTTGATGCCCCATAGTATGAGTCAAAAAGGGCGGAGTTAACACCCTCCTATACCTATGGGCTTCTCTTTCAAAGTGTCCAATAGGTATGGGCAAAAGGCGGCATCCTTTGAAGATGAAAAACTTGGTGCTTGTACTACTCGGTAGCCAGGAGGAGGGTGAGCAGGAAGGGTTAACTAGGAAGAGGCTAGCCATCAATAAAGTACCCAACAAGAAGTTACCCAGGAGGGTGCTACTGAGTAAAAAAACCAGGAGGAAGGTACTTAGAAGAATGGTAGCCAGGAGGGGTATGTGGTCGATTAATATCTATGTAATTTTGTAATTTGGTAATTTCGTATTTTTTATAATAACTTATTTATCTGATTTTATCCACCTTTCGAAAACAATCGGAGTGAAGATAGTAGGTGAGATTTGTGCCCGTGAATTCATGTTTGAATTTACGGGCACAAATCTTCCCTACTATTTTTAAAAGTATGGAATGTGTGGAGGTGCTGTTTGGATGGAATAAAACAATAATGTTGTGTTTTTCATATTTGTGTAATGAATTTTTAAAAATATTTCATTCTGTTCAACAAGACAGTGAAAAAATTTGATTCGAAATAGTTCACACCTTTTTAAAATTATCGAATTCTTAAAAATGGTTTTTTAAAGAAAATCTTTTTTTGAATAACCAAAAAACCTTTGCTTAATCGCAGAAAAATTGTCAAACAAAAATAAAGTTTCTTATGAGTGACTGGGCAGGAAAAGTTTCACAGACCAAAACAGTTTTGATAAAAAAAAACAATGTAGTTTATTGCAAGGCCAAAAATCTATTAGCTGACTCACCATCAAACCAACTTTCCGTATTTTTTTCATAAAATTATCAGAGCACATATCACAATTACTGAGCCCCACCAACACCATTCATTGTAAAATCTATTTATAATTTCATTATAAAATTATTGGAAAATGCAGCTTATTTTTTTTACTCTATTCGCCTTCAATCTAATACGACGCGCAGTATCGTATATGTAAGTGTCTTGAAAAGGCATTTTCAAAATTAAATCTGAAACCCCCCTTCCCCCTCTCAGTAAAATCAGCTTAGAGGACCAAGGCAAATTTTTGTTCAAAAAATTTCCCTGTATGAACATGACTAAATTGTTTTGAGACTTTAGGTAAATTAGTAATATTGTCAAAATTTAATATAATTTCCTTGGTCCCCTTAGTTATCTGATTGATGAAAGTTGCCATAGGTTTAAGTAAGTACGAAAGCTCAGGTTCAAGTAATTCGAAGCAAGAAAATTTTCTTAATTGGGATTTCTATTTCTTTACAAAATATTATGATAGTTCAGGAGACTACAACGATTTTCGCTTTAAATTTTGATCTCCGAGCAATTTTATTTTTGGCCGAATCGCACCCTACCCCAGCATAAAAAACTCGTCCGAAATAGTTTGATGTTGAAAAATTCTCAATAACCCGTAAATGTTACGGTTTAAGCCATAGAATTATCTTTATACCCTTTTCGCAGCCACTTGACCTTCTTAATCTCCTTGTTTTACATACTATTTATTTTCGATTGCTTTTGAGATGTCTTTGAAATTTGACGGTCGTTTGAAAAATATGCGTTGACCTCATGCAAAGTTTTATCACTAATTACAATAAAATGCCTTACTGAAAATCAGATCCGAAACATTCAAGGGGACTGAGATATTGATGTTTTGAGTATAGCATAGAGAAGATTTGAACCAATTCCCTAGTTTATAGAATATTTCAGTTTCCTCGAATGTTTCATATCTTATCTCAACGGACTCGGATTCAGGAAGACATTTTGGTATTTGGGGTGATTTTTCAAGAAATTTCACTGACAAAATTGTCGATTTCAATCAGACGTTTCAAAATTTTTGTCAAAAATGGTGGTGAGTCGAAAGCCGTCCTATTTTCTGGAAATTTAGTGCGAAGAAATCCGCGCCATACTCACGACACTACCGAATATTAAAAAAACAACTACATTTAGAAATGTGTCAAAGGTGATATTTTAGATGCCTTTTTGCCTTAATTGGAATATTTTTGAAAATGTTCAGATTTGTTTGAAGCACACTCTAATTTCTAAATAACCGTATTTACTCTAATAGAGAGTCCGGTTTATCTGTTTTTCAACATCTAGAAAGTTATAGACATTGTTTTTTTTAGTCTTGAGGGGGGGAGATGGATCTATTAGAGATAATACGGTATACGGTTTTCAGCAATTATTTTAAGCTAAATTTTCTAAAAATATTTTTTACAGAAAAGAAGGTGATGTTATCGTTGATTCATATGACTTCAGTTTTTATACAATGATGGACATTGCTAACATAACCGATAAAAAATTTTTGAGAGGGTATGTTTGTTTCACTGTTATAAACTCTAATATGGTTGTACAAATCCTAATAATGTCGTCCATTTAAAAAAAAGCAGATAAGAGACTTTTAAAAATTCTCATTGCTTTTAGCCTCATAGCTTTTTATGGTTTGAAACATACCGTATTTTTTCTAATAGAAGCACCCTCTCTAATAAACGCACCCTTAATAAATATTCTTGTCCTTTTCATACTCTCGTACTATCTTCATAATGGGCAGTCAAAGATCGGACCACCGTGAATTGGGCCAATTTAAATTGGGACACCGTAAATTGGCCTATTTGAATTGGTGCAATTTGAATTTTGCCCAATTTACGGTGGCCCAATTTAAATTGGCCCAATTCAAATTGGCTCGATTTACGGTGGTCAAATTTGAAATGGCCCGATCTTTGACTTCCTTTCATAATAGGCTATACACAGCCGAACTTCTGTTATCCGCTTATCCAGTTACGCCAGAGGACCGACCTTAGAATGCTGTATTACTGAGATGGAGGGCTATTTCTGTGTGAAAGACAGAAAAAATAAACCAATTTTAGCCAAATGAATTGTATAGGATGTCGTATAACTGGGTTGACGTATGACCGAGGTTCGAATGCGGACCGCACAACTGTAAACCGTTAAAACATGGGCCCTTTCTTGAAAAAAATTAGCCGTGGTTGTTTTTTAACCCGTTAAAGATGAGAAAAATCTATTTTACTCTTACCAAGAAATGAATTCCTGTTTTGTTTCAATTTGACATAAACATTTCGTCATAGTGGAAGACGGAAACTCCACATACAAAAACCACGTACTAATGTACTTTCTCCTGAACTTTAAAATGGTTTTAGTCAAGTGGGGCATGTAATCGCTTTTATGCGTAGCAAAATATAGCGGCGATTTTTTGTCTTATTCCCATCTCATATACCGTATTCTCTCTAATAGAGCGGTATGCCGCTCTATTTTTCAACCCCCCTTGGGGGGTGCCGCTCTATTACAGATTGCCGTTCAAATATAGAGTGCCGCTCTATTTTTCGACCTCTTCATTTTGCAGAAATTTATAATAGTTTGCTTTACACTTAGAGGTCACCAACAAAACTATGAAGATTTAAACACGCATTATTATTTTTTAATTCGGATAATTGATCAGTAGTTAATTGGTCTACGGTTAGTTCACCCCACTGTCAAATCGCCCCATTTTTAATGTAACTAATAAAGTTCATACCTCCAGTTCGCATTTAACCCATTATACGCATTTGTCTCAAAAGGTACACAAAATGACTTAGTCTCTCATGTTGTTTTTTTCACAAAAAAAAATAAATTTCCACATGTTTTTTTTTTCTGATCCAATTTTTCTAAAGAAAAGTTTTTCGTTTAGCAAGAAATACTAAGTAGAAAGCTGCAATTTATGCACATGAGAATCGAAATACAAACGAAATTTGACTGAAATAAGGGTAGAGCCGAGATAATACGGTATGCGATAGTGCGCGTGGAAAATCACTTTAGTTCATTCCCGCCTAGAGACAGCACACTTCTTTTAAATTTTCAAATATTTTTGCTAGTTATTTTTACCAATCCGTCCTAAAAAGTTGCAAGGATTCTGATTTTTTAGTCGTTTTTCGAAATTCTGCGATTTTTCCATACAAACCAGTGAAACGAATCCTGTACCATATATGAGACAAATTTCAAACATAATTTTTTCAGCAAACACCAAAAATATCGATGTCCGGTCTTTCTTAATGTAGAATAAAAATCCATAATTTAAAAATGTTGATTTTTTACAAAAACCTGAATTTCGGTCTTTTCGAAACCGATAGAATTGCAAATAATTTTTATGATATGTTGATTTTTCTATTTAACTACTAAAGTTCATTTCTCCAGTGCGCATTCAACCCATTATACGCATTTGTCTCAAAAGGTACATAAAATGACTTATTCCCTCATGTTGATTTTTCAAAAAAAAAAATTTTCTGTAAAACACTGTTGCGGGATCTTTTTTTTCTGATCCAATTTTTCTAAAGAAAAGTTTTTCGTTTAGCAAGAAATACTAAGTAGAAAGCTGCAATTTATGCACATGAGAATCGAAATACAAACGAAATTTGACTAAAATTACTTTATTCTTTATGACCAACTTCAGGAAAGCCAGGAAAATTTGAAAAGTTTTTTATTATAAAAATGACTGAAAACTAAAAAGTTTCGAAACTGGTATTTTTCCAAGCATTCATTTTAGCCGGGAGATGCCTGAATTGTCTGCCGAATGGATTCGAAATGAGCTGGCTTTTAAGTATTCTAACGGCACTTGGATTTGTGTGATTAGTGAACCAGATACATACTACATTTCCATGCCTGATACTGGAATCTTCTCAATAAATATGTCCATGTCAAGGCGATTACAATTATCTTGGCCGAAAATCTTGGTCATCCACATTCCAGCGCTTGAGCCTGAGGTGAAATACATCGAAAAAGAATGTCCTGCTGAACTGCCTTGCTTGCCAGCAAACAACCCCTCCTCTACAACCAACCAAGAACCAGCAACCAACCAAGAAGCAACAACCAAGCCACAGCCAACCACTGCTAATTCGGCTTTCACCAACCGTCTTTCATTTTGTCTATTAACCTTGTTGCCTTTTTAATTTTCAATTTGTAAAAATTTCAAATTTTCTTAATTAATTTTGTGAATGTGTATAATTCAGTTCGAAAAATTGGGAATATTTGGTGATGCATAATGGAATACAATTTATAATAGACTAGAATATTGCAATAATGTAATAATAATAAAATGATTTCTATGAGAATTTATATTTTTCATGAAGCAAAACTAGACTGAACACACTCATTTTACAGGTAAATGACAGACAATGACAAAGTAGCTTTGACAGAAATGATAGTACCTTGAATTCTCATAATTTCAAAGCAAATATCTAATAATCTTTTCTATAGAATGTTTTCATTTTATTTCCGGCCATTCAATTTGCTCATTCAATGAGAATTATGACTATACGATAAAATTTAGCACTTAACACGGAAAAGGCGGAACGTAATGAAAATAATTTCACGTTGAGCACGATGGTGCAAAAAATTTTCGGAAATAGGACCTCATATGAGAATCATCTTAACACTTAAAACCTCAAAAATTGTTCTGTAACATGAACTTTGCAATCTGTTGCGAATTTTGGAAGAAATTTTTTATTTAAATCTTCTTGATTACCTTTTGATCAACTTTTTAAAACAAATTCGGAAAATTGTTTCTCTGGACTGAGAGAGGCCTATAGAATGCCAGTTCATTAACACTCCGCTACTCAATTGTAGTAATTGCTTAGATAGACCCAGTTTTTCACGCTGATTCCGAATATGCCCTTTATTTTGAATTTGGTGTACTTCTGAACCCCTAAATGCCCCTTTTAAAAAAGTAACTCGGATTTTGAACAGGTTGAGCTTTGAGAAGATATATCTCACAACAGAGATAGTGTTATAGGGCTATCTTTGATTTATCAGAAAGCGCAGAAATTTAGCTTTGAAATGAGGTATCATGCATTTGAATAGGGTCATAAAATATTGTCTATTTACATAAAAGTAAAAAGACTGCAAAATTGTAACAATTTGACATTTTCATAAAAAGGTTCTAAACTTTTCTAGGTAAGCGATATCAAAAAACTGACAATGTAATTAGACAGAGCAAAAAAACTGCACCAGAAAGTGTTGAAAGAAAAAGCATTTGGCATAAGAAAAGTTTAAAAGTTAGCTCGAAAAAAATTAAAAAATTATCTAAAAAAGTTTATTGACATGAAACATGTAACTTTGCTGGGCAAACCCTTGATTCTGACACTGAATTCGTGTTCAGCGTGGTCAGTTTGCATATGAAAGTGATCTTAGAGTTCGGAGATCGCTGTCAAATTTCAAATTCCTCTCAAGACAACAAATATTCAAACATTGAATTTTTCGAGAATTCAAATATTTGTTGTCTTGAGAGGAATTTGAAATTTGACAGCGATCTCCGAACTCTAAGATCACTTTCATATGCAAACTGACCACGCTGAACACGAATTCAGTGTCAGAATCAAGGGTTTGCCCAGCAAAGTTACATGTTTCATGTCAATAAACTTTTTTAGATAATTTTTTAATTTTTTTCGAGCTAACTTTTAAACTTTTCTTATGCCAAATGCTTTTTTCTTTCAACACTTTCTGGTGCAGTTTTTTTGCTCTGTCTAATTACATTGTCAGTTTTTTGATATCGCTTACCTAGAAAAAGTTTAGAACCTTTTTATGAAAATGTCAAATTGTTACAATTTTGCAGTCTTTTTACTTTTATGTAAATAGACAATATTTTATGACCCTATTCAAATGCATGATACCTCATTTCAAAGCTAAATTTCTGCGCTTTCTGATAAATCAAAGATAGCCCTATAACACTATCTCTGTTGTGAGATATATCTTCTCAAAGCTCAACCTGTTCAAAATCCGAGTTACTTTTTTAAAAGGGGCATTTAGGGGTTCAGAAGTACACCAAATTCAAAATAAAGGGCATATTCGGAATCAGCGTGAAAAACTGGGTCTATCTAAGCAATTACTACAATTGAGTAGCGGAGTGTTAAAAGAGGAACTTTTATAAGAGTCGATACGGTATTTTCTTACATTCTCAATACACTCTTTCACAAAATCATTCAAACACCTTATTTCGTGACTCTTTCTTTTTTCCTGATTGGAATATGAAATTTATATGGGTTACTTATAAAAAGTCAATTTTGTTAATTTCCCGAGCACTTTCACCACTTATACTGTGTTTTTTTCTAGAATAATATTTTACATTTTGTATAAGCATAGATTGAGAGCTTCAAAATTCATTTTACAGGATAACTTTTGACAATTTAAGTGTTGAGATAGAAGTTTTTAAAAAAAGTCTAATAAAAAATGAGTCATATTGGTTTTTGGTTATTTTCAGTTTCTTTCAAAAAGCCATATCACAAGATTCATTTTTCGCAAAATTGTTTTTTAAGCGATTTTTTTAGAACTTTCAGAAAAGCAAAATAGGGCAAAAATCTCGAACAAAACTTCATACAATTTTTTGCTCACAAATTAATTGGAAAAAAAAGAACATGAAATTCGGCGATTGTCGAAAATCCTGTTTTTATTTTTGTCAATATTTCCTTTATGTTTAAGTCAAAGCTTCAACATACCGTTCACTAGAGAATTATCTTGGCTAAAAGATGACATATTGCCAACAAAAAAATTAAGAATAAAAAGTGGTTCTACGGTGCCCTCGAAGTGTAGTGGTTTTTTCCGAAACACCTTGTACGAAATATTTTAGCAACTTTTTTAAAATAAAATTCTTTGTCAAAAATGTATTTTAACGGTGAACTGTGTTTTCTGTTTATGACATAGATGCAAAAATAGATAAATTTTATTCTCATGGGATATTTTTATAAAAAAACTATTTTACAAATTCACATAAGGTGGATTGTGGTACTGCTTGATTGGGTTCTTCTATCAAACCATTCTTTACCCTTACAATCATGCACCACCTTGACTTCACTTTTCAAAGTTCTTGAGCACCCTTGTGGATCGCCACAAGTACTGTTTTGGACTCCCCAGCAGTACTCACTTCACAATGCCCTTTCCATTCATCCCCACGCACATCATTCCTAATAATTCTAGTAAAATACTTTCCGGGAAAGGTGTGGAAAAAATGTATATGGACGTGGTTTCTGTCTTTTGCAGTGACGCCACCACAACGCTCAAAGTCATTAAAAACTCGTTCAACAGAAAGGCCATCTTCATTACCATTGCCTGAAAGTATAAATATAATGTTTGTGACAGAAACAATGATTGCGTATGATGTTAAAATCAAATGGTTGTCCATTCATCAAAGAATGCCACCTTTTATGCCCCATACCTATGACGCACTTTCAAAGAGACAGACACAGAAAAAGTGTTAAATAGTGTGGGGCGTTTCTTTGATAGTGCCTAGGTGTGAAGCACAAAGGCGGCATCCTTTGATGAATGGAAATGGAACTTTGAACTACTGTTGTGACAGGAACATGGTCGACTTCGACCTTGAAAAATTGACCAATTACTAGTGAAAACCTATCAAAGGGACAGCAATATTCGCGCTTATAAAATTAGCTTTGCGCCAAAAAACTAGGTTCACGTCAAAACGAGTATATTCGCGTCAAAATCGATTTGTGCCAAAAAAGCGTATTTGCAACAAAAAACTGTTTTTGCGCCAGAAAAAAGTATCGTCCTAATTTTTTTCAGATTTTCATGTTCCCGGAAAAATAGCAATCCTGAGTAGTACTTATTTTAACAAGATTACTCTAGAAGAGAGGTAAGTAAAAACAGCACGATCACCAATAAATTTTAAAAAAGTCATCACTTTATGGGTCAGATTAATAGATTGCACAAATACCGTATTTACTGAATTAAGTCCTCATGGGGATTTATTTTTCAACCTCTAAAAAATCGAAAAATTTCAAGGTCGATTTTGAGATTTTCGGGTGCTCAACCAAAATCTGAAAAGTGTAATCAGGTAAACTCGGGCAACTAAGAAAACGCAAAAAGAGATTTGCGAAATGTTCGCTCTAGGCTGAGATATAAGGTCCGTAGGGTGGGGACTTATTCGAGGGTGGGGAGTTATTAGAGGGTGCGGACTTAATACAGTAAATACGGTACTCTAATTCAGCTCTAATATGACATGATTTTTTCTCTAGTTTCAGCGTACTTAAACTTAACATACCAAGAGGTATGCTTCCACATTTTCCTCGGTTGTTTGAGTGGCCAACAACTTTTTCTAAGAAGTCATTCTTATAATTCGAAGATCTTCTTTTCACATCATTGACATCATCCTCCGTTGCTACACGGACACGCACAATAAGAAAATTAAGATCAGAAGGTTCGTCATTGGCCGGGTTCTTCTTGACAACGGTGAAATTGAAATGGCGAGGGTATTTTTGGCCATCTTCCACATTAATTTCATGATATCTCTCCATTTCATTCCAATCAATATCTTGCCTGTTCCAGTCACAATAGTCAGGACCTGCAAGTTGTTCAATGTTCATCACCCATTCCTTGTCAATATGATAGTATGCTCGTACCTAAATCATGTGTTAAAAAATACACTGTGAAAAGCTATGATATACTTTGAAGAAACATAACTTTTTTTACAGATTGAATTCCGAAATTTTGAGAATGCATATCGACTCAAAAAAATATACAAATTTGAATATATTTTGGTGTGAATGTGAAAAACACGATTTTGCTTGGCACCCGCTGTGGTTGGGTTCCTGGTTTGTAAATTGTCTCTAGTTGGATAGGAGTCAGACCGCAATGAGTGCCAAACGCATTATTTTCTCATCGTTTTATATTATATTTTTACATTATATAAAAAATTGTATATTTTCAAGTCGATCGGCGTTCACAGAAATTCGCAATTCGATCTGTACAAAAAATGATGGCTTTTCAAAATGTGTCAAGTTTCTCGACACACCGTGTATAATTGTTATAATAAAAAGACATTTGCCTGCAAGTTTTGCAAGTTTCTGTAAAAATGTAACCAGTCTATGATTAGTATTATCAGAAAGCCTAACTTCTGACTGTCATTTCAGTATATTATGAGCGTGAGTGTAGTATGACAATAACGGCGCACCACTCGAAAACTCAAAGGTATTCACCCGGATTATGACAATGTACAATTTGTTACCTTCTAAGCGCTTACACTAAGCACTTACACTCTGCACTCTAAGCTTTCCTGAGCCTTTGTAAAAAAGCAGTGTTTTCAAGCCACACTTACATAGAAAACTCCTTGTTTAACTTTTCTTGCATAGAAACAAGCTGATCATTGGATTCAATATAGTAGTCACTTATAATTCTAGAAAAGGCACAGTTTTCCACTGTGCCCTGAAGAAAGTTTCGAGTGGGTGAGTCCAGTATTCCTCCTAAATTCAATATTTATAGAACTCTTTCTACTTTCTTCTCATTTATTTTTATAAATATATTCAAATAAAAAAATACTGCCTTTCTCACAAATTTAGTTTTTGTGCATTAGTTGCATATTCAATTTTTCCTTTTTTGTTTTTATTGATTTTTTCAATTTCAGTCGTTGGAATCAGTATTGTTAATGGCACCTGTACATTGCCGAGAGCTACGGTAATTTTGAGACCGATGCCGGAAACTGTTGCCTGTGCCGAAATCCGAAAAAATAGTGAAAAACAGCGGTGCGGCACCGACAACTCACAGGACTGCACCGGTGCCGTGAGCCTATGACGGTGGCATAATTTGTTTAACTCATACACAATAATTCTTTTCACTTTTTCAAAGACGCTGTTAATACTTAAATATGCAGAATACGGTGTGATGAAGCTGTTTTTAAACAGCCATATCTAAAAATTTTCATGAGATTTCAAATTATGCCTAAGGCGGACGAAATTGAATTTGTGGGAAAGTTCGATATTTGAGTTAGTGTCTCAAACAAATTTTATATATTTAAAGATAATTTCCTTAATCGATCATGCTGAACTCGAAAACTGTGTCAGAATTTCGAAAAGATCACGAGGAATTTTCGGTGTATTGTAAGTATTCAGGTTTAACCGACTGCATTGCACCTAATGTCTATTCACAACCGCTGCCATAAAAAATGCTGAATAAATTCCAAGTTGGTCGCTGTATCTTTAATTATCATATTAAAACTTTTCTTTTGCCAAAGTACTTGTGATTCACTAAAAAGTTTCTCGTGATCTGGTGCTTTGAATGAGACATTGTTTTCACCTAGTTTGATGTACTTTCTATGCACTACACCCCGGGAACATTGACTGGACTAATTAGGGTAATTAAGATCCTGATAAAATGTGCAAAAATAATAATTTACCAGTTGTTTTTCGATGTACTCCAGCACAAATGCATCCTTTGAAAGAAAACTTGGCTTGAAGGGGTTAAAAGAGCTTTGAAGTTTGAAAAACATTCATTTCTGATTTTTTATAGCTATTTTGAGAATCATTACTTACCATATTTTGTATAATTTTGCGCAGGCCGCTCAATGTTTCAGCGCTTTAAATATCGTTCCCGGTTGACTATCGAAAATCATGACAACTGAGCAAAAGGTTGAAAAATTTTCATTTCGCTAAATTTATAATTTGGCCGAAAATGCCATTTCCTCGAAATTTTGTATTCAAAATCGGTTTTTTATTTTATATTCCGGTATAGCACAAACAGCCGAACAGAACTAGTGTAAACCTTTTCTTAACGAATGGCATGTATTTGCGAAAAACAGCTTTTTAGAATAAAAATTAAAAAAGGACGATGTGAGAATTTCCGCAAAACTTCTGGTTTCGAGACTTTTTGATAAGTTTACTTGGTATATTCATGTTCAGCATGGTCGGTTTGCTTGGTGGGTTAAAGATGCGCGCACTCACTTACCTTAGACATGATTATCAGTTTGACTCTTTGCAATATATGCATTTAGAGTCCTTTTTACCCAGCTCCAGTGGAAAAAACATAGTAAAAAAAACCGGCGAAATGTGTCACGTACCGAATTGTTTTGTGGGCAAATAGCCGATACTTATCGATATGCCCGACGGTGAATTGTCCTGGCGGTGAATTGTCCCGGCTATGAATCATCCCGGCGGTGAATTGTCGCGGCGGTGAATTGTCCCTGACGGTGAATTGTCCCCACGGTGAATTTTTCGCGTACCCACTTAAAAAGTATGGTTCACAAAGATATACTCGTCAAAACAGAGAATCTAGACTTCTTGACCAGACTTCTTGACAGGGTGGTCTATTTTTAGTGATTATGTATTTAAACCTTAAATTATGCCAAAATGTTCAGCATTAACGAAGAATCTAGTAACGCTTGGATGACTGTTTTTCGGGTGGTTTTCACTGAATTTCATGACTAATAATATTCAATATTATTTATATCTGAGGTATGTGTGTGGGTGCATCTCCACTTTAAGCCCCTCATGGAGTCATGGTTATGCATGGAGCATCCATCCAGAGTCATTTACGAGTTATTTCTGTCTAAGGTATTTGGGTTGTGGGCATCACAACTACAAGCCACTAAGCCTCTTTCGTCTACGATGCGGAGGCTCGCGCAGGAAGGTTGCTGGCTTGGGGTTGAGATGCGCACACACACACACTTACCTTAGACAGCAAGACTCATGATCGAAGAATGGTGGCACACAGGTGAAAAAAAAGTTTTTTACACTTTTCGACCCCTGATATATGAAAAAGTGATTAAAGAGCATTTTCTGTAAAAATGGACCACTTCATATTAACTTTCGTTCCCTCGATTTTTTTTCAAAAATTTTAGTTCTGGTCTCATTCGAAAGAAGAGACAATTCTGAGGAAGTTTACTTTTTAAATATCGCCAACATCGAATTTGGCTCTCGAGATATGGACATTTAGTAATTCGACCTATGTCGACTGCCTAAAATGTGGGTATTTTCTTTCTTATGCATGCACTTTTTTATTTTTATAACAGGACCTTCATACATTATACACTATCCGACGCAGAATTAAGCAAGCTTTTATATGGTAATATGGTTTCTGCTTGTTGCCGTATTTTCATCGGAAGAAAATGATGTTGAACTCAGAATTCTAATTTTCCAGAACAGAAATTCTCAGCAAGGTTTAATCAATTATTAAGCAAGCTTTCATCTAGTGATATTTGTTTCTGCTTGCTGCTCTATTTTTATGGGAAGAAATGGTGAATAACCCAATAAGTATAATTTTCTAAAACAGAAGTTCTCAGCTGGAAACCTAATTTTCACCAATCTTAACGTCGCCCCCACGTTTTTTTATCACAGATTCGTAAAGCGCAACTAATTTTACCCAAATAGAGAAAACAAAGTCGAAAAAAGTGTAGCAACAACAAGTCAGTCGATGATAGAAAAAAGTCTGAGGGCAAAATTTCACTAATTTTTATGACATTTTGTCCGTTTGTCCGTCTCAAAAAATATTGAAACAGAAACAGAAAACATTGATTCAGAAACAATTCATTATTGGTCATGAAAATCAGATTTAGAAAATAACACCAAAAAAATCGTAAAGAACACCCAAATAGCACCTAAAATTTATTACCAGGTGGTTATTTTCGATTTTCACAGAAAATAATAAAATCTGTGTATCATAAAAAGTTGTATTAGTATCGCGGTTGAACTTTCTTATCAACTACTTCTATTTTATTTTTAAAAAAAAAGTTACAAGTTCGGAGATGACGGTGGCAATCCAATTCGCAAGTTCAGCTCCAGATGAATGTTTATAGCCTGCTGCTTCAATGTAAGTTGAGGGCAAACATCTGAATAAGATTGTTGACTCTGGATATAATTATGAAGAAATATGGAGTTTCAGACCGCATGAAAATTTTTTTGACGCTAGTGGAGCTAGCAATTAGAAATATTAATTGCAATTTTAGACCCAAACACAAAAAAAAATTGCGAAAATAATATATATAAGAGATTCAGGCTTGTTTGTTGACACTAGCAATACGGTTTGCCACCAATTTTTATCGAGGTACAAAATTTCATAAGGAATAACTTTAAAAAAAACAAATTTTGTGCCTCTTAAGTAAAAAACTTGACACAAAGATACAAAGGGAGTGTGGTGGTTCACTATTAGAAAGGGGCTACAATTAGAGGAGGCGAAATCGGCCTCAATATGCTGCTTTAGGCGGGGGGAGGTGGTCGCTGTTAGAGGGGGGCTGCTATCAGAGTAAATACAGTAGTTGTATAAGCTAATCGGTCATGATAATCACAAATCTGGTGTCAGGATAACGACCGTTTGAATACCCTTCGTACTTTTTTAATTACTTTTTGTACTAAATAAAAGCTTTTTTATTTTTGATAATTTATGGCTGAATCAAATATGAATGGTCTACTTTTTAATCTCGAGAGTTTCGGGTGAAAATCCAAAATCGAAAAAGCATAATTGAAGGGCTCGTGAAAGCTTAAAAATAAAAAACAGGCTTGAATAATTATAACACTGCGCTGAGATACAAACCTTCAAAGTAGTGGGTACATGTTTATTATAGACTGTCATTTAATTAAAAGAAACACGGTAAGCTACATTCTGAGCACAAATATTGTTTAGAACGTCGTTTGGTGACGGAGAAAATCTTCTTTTTATGAATAAAGTAAATTCAATTTATATGCCTCGCGATGCAAACAATGTAAAAATTGAGAAATTTGAAAGTGAACTTTCACAATTTTTTTCAAATTAGTTGATAGATCAGATTATAAATGCTTTAGAAAAGTTTGAAAAGTCGCTTTAGAAATTTGTTTTACAGATTATCACAATTTTGTAGGTGATAACACTCACTGTGGTATATTAAAAGCGATTTTACGATAATTTAAAATAAAGTCTTACGATTGTTTCTGAGCTTCCACTTCACAACTCTTCTTGAAAAGAGTTTTGATATTCTTAAAACATTACAATGTTTAGTTTGTAAAAGTGAAAAAAGCATTAAATTTTGAGAAAAAATATTCATTACCGACAAATCCGATTACTCATTTCCTGAATTCAGATTCAGGAAAATATATCAACTTTTTAATTTTTAAAAAATTTCGTTTTGATAGTTGACCATTTTTGATGAAAATTCAAGAAATAAAATCCATTAAAGGTGAGTTATCAAAGGTCGATAAATCAAATGGTCGGTAATCGACAGTTTTTCAGATCAAAGTTGTCAAAACCTGTTAAAAATAAAATCTTTTGATTCTTCGGGGTTTGATTTACGATTTCGCCTTAAACTTTTTTCACTATAAAAAAGTAAACTTTTGAAAAATGTTTTAGGCAAAATTCAAAAACAAAGAGTAAGAAATTCAGAAAATTTCATAGAAATTTTAATAAAACAGTAAATAAAAAATTTCAACTTCTATTAGGTTATGACAACCTTGGTTCAAATGTTGTTCTTACAAGCATTATGCGGTAGGGATTATTCTCCAAATCGTTGCATTTTGTCCTCATCATCCTAACTGCTTCTCCATCAAATTCACCTTTGAGCATATTGAGAGCTAATGCATTGAAATGAGTCATATCTGCCGTAACTAGCTGAAAGTTTGGGCGACAGTACACTCTGTCAACAGACCCAAAAACCTTGTTTTTCAATGCACTGAAAGCAGAAAATAAAAGTTCTGGAAAGTGTTTTTCGAAAACATATGTTGGTATATTTTTTTTGTGTTGATGCTGCTGTGGTTAAATCATTTCTGCATTCGCCTTTAGTTTTTAATCATTTTTGCATTGACCCACCTCATAGGAACCCTTTCCGTTTTGAGTGACTAAAACATGTGAAGACCTTGAAAAACAAGGTTCGACTGTATTGACAAAGTGCCTTCAGGAAAAGTTTGTTAAATTTTATTATTTCTGTTTCAATGTGTGTGAAATCCTATTATATATACAGGGTGGCACAACTTTTTTTTACCTTTTGTTTTCGTCATAACTCATTGTAATTGCAACCTCTTTAATACAACTACATGTTTGTCGAAAAGCCTTTGATTTACCATCCTGTTTCAAAAAACGAGTGGCTCTTTATCTCAAAAATGAGCGAAGTTGTGCCTAGTTTAACTCATCGACGAAATTTTATGATTTTAGAGCAATGGCCGAAAGGAGCGTTGATAACAGATAAAGAAGTTGTGGTTGAATTTTGTCGCTTTAGTTGCTTAAGTTGTTCATTTTCTGTGGTATAAAACTAGGCATAACTTTGCTCATTTTGGAAATAAAGAGCCATTCTTTTATAACCATGGCTCATTTAAAACACCCGAAAGTTATTTCAAAAAATTAAACTTTTCTAAAAAAAATTTTCATCTTATTTTCATATTTTCTTCTTCGTAATTGGCACTCCGAACTAACAGATTTTCTGTTGTATAAAACTGTTAAATTACCGAACGGAACTCGCGATAGTTGTTAGCATTGTTCATTGCGGTAGCCATATCTTTCATTTTAGATTTGACTTCTTCAAAACCTTTGGAAATAAGATTGGTTAGTTCGCCAAAAGATTGCTTCATGTCGTCCTTCATCTCTTGCATAGTGCTCTGCATTTCTTTTCCATATCTATCTATTTCGTCTAAGACCTCCTTGTTCATCTCCACCATCTTAACCTTGATCTCTTCCATGCAGTCCTTGGTTTCCTTGAGCATTTCCTTGACTCCTTCAGTCTCCTTTAATAGCTTGTCTATCCTCGGGTCGGGGTTGGTGAGGTGGTGGAGCAGTTGGTGGACCAGTTTGTGGACCAGTTGGGTCTGCTACAGAATTGTATATTATTTTGATCAAGTTGAGTAGTAGTGGCTAGTAAAAGAAGTGCTTTGGTACTTATGCTGTTTTGGCCCGACCTCATTTTTAACAACACGGGGGACCAAGGCATCTTTTAAGAAAAAAAACAAGGGGGGGGCGGGTCAAGGTAAAAAATGAGTTCAGGCCAAACAGCATAACTACTAGTGCTTTTTTTCTTAATGAGTATTTAAAAAAATTGTATCTATATAGAGAATATACAATTGCCTTGTCATAAGTTCTATTCACTTTTCTTTTATAATTTTATTTGCAATTCTAATTTTCTCAAGCGTTTCATATGCCATTTTCTAGCTCTTATCGATAGCTGGAAAACACGTCGTCGTTTTCAGTCAGAATATGAAAGTGTGGTCAAGAAAACAGTTAAGTGAGCTTTTATTCAAAGGAAAATAACCATTTTTTGAATTAATTTTTTTCGAGCCATTTTTAGACTGGCATAACTTCAGACATCACCAACCCTATTCACCTGATAACGCTACTACTTTTTAGTTTCCGTATTTACTCTAGAAGAGCTCTTTGTTTTTTGGCTAAACCTTAGAGGCCATTTTCGGGGGCCATTTTTGATTCACAATTTCAAGATTTTCAAACATCCAGAAAATAAAGTCCGGGGCTTTATTAAAGAAAATACGGTGAATTGCTAAAGCTGCAGTCAATAATGTTCGAAGTTAATTATTTTTTTTGAGAACTTTGTAGAATGATTTTCCAATCATGACTTTTTATTTCGTCACACTCTGACTGTGAACCACCACACATTTTGAAGCTATGGATTGAGGCTATAAGATAGTACACAGTCGGCTCTCGATATTACGTAACAAAAAGTTCGTTCCCGTCTAGATTCGACACTTTTTCAGCCCGATTTTCGGAACTTGTACACTTAGGGACGCTCTGGGGTCAACTATGAACAGTGTTTGAACGTCTAGTTAGTGCTTTGTAGCCACTGAAAAAAGAATAGAAAATATATTTATCAAGGTTTTCTGTACTAGAAAATAGGGTCTCAAAAAGATTGGTTACCAAAAGCTGAACAATAGCCTTGGTCCCTCAAGGCATTTTTTGGCCAAAAAGACCTGCGCCTATCGATATGAGGACACCTTTTTTGAAAATAGGTGTTTATTTCAGCAAGAGTATTCAAAAACAGTTGGTAAAATCGGAATCCTTGAAATATTTTAGACTAGACAATCTTAATACAACTGGCAAAAAGCTTCGAAAATATGGCTTAAACAAATGGTGTCTGACTCTAGGTGGAAACGAACTTTTCAGAGTCTGTAACATTAATAGCCAACTATAAGCCTGAAAATTTGACGCTACTTGCATATACACAGTACACATATGAGTTCTTTGGGTGAAAAAGTCGATTTGAAAGGGAGGAAAGGGAGGCGATAATGAAAACTGAGAAAAAAATTCGGGATCCCGTCGAGATCTCGATCAGAATTTTGGAATTAGCCGATCTGTCAATTCCATAAGTAATCAGGTAAAATACATGGTGCCCCGAGGAATTCCACCAATTTTAAATTCTTACAACTGTTTTTTTTTCAAAAGGTGGGTGTATCTCCTTTTCGTATCTGGTCCTGCATGGAAATCGTTTTAATTCAAATTTAACCTTATTTGAAGGTTGCTTAGTGCATTTACAAAATTTTGTAAATGCATAAAACCTCAGCTTCCGATAATAATTTTTTTTCATGTAAAGTCAAAAACACGGGTGGTTCCCTGAGGTTTATACTTTAATACAATTCCTTACCTATCCAGAGACTATCTACAGATCAGGACCTTAAAATAAGTAGCGACTAAGCAAAAATCGTATTTTTGACTTTACATGCTATGAAATTATCATCGCAAGCTAATATCGAAATCGCTTCAGGAAAAAGTTATAATCATTTGAAATCAGTGGAATTTTACACCCTTAGTAGTACAAGGGCCAAGTTTTCCATCTTCAAAGGATGCCGCCTCTATGACCCATACCTATTGGGCACTTTCAAAGAGAAGCCCATAGGTAGGAGGTGTTAGCGAGCCTAACACCTCCCATACCTATGGGCTTCTCTTTTGAAAATGCCCATAGGTATGGGGCATAAAGGCGGCATCCTTTGAAGATGGAAAACTTGGCCCTTGTACTACTACCCTTATCGCATGAATTGCTGTAAAACCGAGCGGAAAATAATTAAACTCGATAAAATACTCGGTAGGACATGTTTAAAAGACCATGGTTTTTGAGCGCAGTGGCATGTGCAACAGTTAAATTGGCGGTGGACGTTTTCTCTTTCGTCTCCTACCGTACTCTTTTGAGTAGTCTGAAATGACTCACAAGAGTGTGTGCTAGACGAAAGAGAAGTGTCCCACGTAATTCAAATTGGCACATGGCACTGTTCGCAGTTCGCAATAACCAATGAAAATAATCTTTTTGGTTTCAGTTCGTATCACTTTTTAAGTGATCCTTCGAAGATTTTTTCACCGAAGTTCTTAGAAAAAATCCACCCCCGAAGGGGGCGCAGGGGCTTGGTTGGTTAGAGATGCGCGCACTCACTTACCTTAGACATAACTCCGAGCAAGACTCTTGAACAAAAATGCATTTAGAGACTATTTTTGCCCAGCTCCTGTGACCAAAACATGATAAAACAGGTAAAGTCAATATTTAAAAGTGTCCAAAACTCAATTTTATTAACCAGACTTAAAAATAATGTTTTTTTTGAACTCTTAGGCATCTTAGGTCGATATAGGGTGTTTGGAAACACTTTTTTAAAAAGTTGATTCGGGGGGGGGTGTTTATATCCAAGTAGGTCGCGTTTTCGAGAGCTATTTAATGGTATATAAAGTTTTTCGATAGCTTACGGACACTATGTAAGGTTCCCTTGTTGAGTGAGCGCACTGAAGCAAACATTTTTCCCTTCTTTTAGCAAAAAGAACCAAAAGAGTGAGATTTTCTTTGCAAGAAAACAAATTTGAAAAACAACAGGTGGGAATAACAGCTGAACAAAAATTTAAATAAGAAAAAGTGGCCTTAGCGGTAAATACCGCCAAGCTTGTCAAAACTGAAAAATTATTGTGTTTGACAGAAAAATTATAAAATTTGATGAAAATAAATGAGAATCACAATAAAATAAACTTGCCGGCGTAACGGCGTCAATAACTCACTTATTATGCCTCCCACTGGTCCGGCATGTTTGGCAATGGTGGACACTATGGGTGCGATAGACGTGACAGCATCCAGCACGGGTCCAGATCCAGGAACAAATTGGCGAACTGCGCCAAACAAGCTTTTTCCCAATCACCGACTGAACAATTTTTTAAAGGAAAGGTACTGGTGCGCAAAATATATTTTGTGTATAATTTGAATTAAAGAAATTTGTTGTGTTTTTTATCACATCTTTTTAAATTTCAAAGACTTATATCTCTCTCTAATTTCACATTTTTCACTAGTTTGTCATTCACCTCTGATTCTACACACTCTTCGAAACAGGCTTAAATATTTTCACGCGTTTCAGTAATTATACACCCCTTCGACCGTTCATCAAGTTTCAATTTGAAAATATGTTTTTTTTACATACAGCGAAATTATCCAAAAAATCGCGAAACGTCTCGTAGTCATTTTTTCATTGTTGTTCACTTTTGTAAACATTTGTCGTGCTGCAAAATAATATTGTTTTCTCACATAAATTTTGTTAGACTATTCTAATGGAATTCTAATGCTATTGCTCTTCAAGTGTGCTAAGCGAATAAAAGAAAATCAAAGCGAATCAAATTAACGTGTTCATGAGTGTTTCGGTGTCAGTGAAGTCAAGGATAAATTTTAGGCTGATTGTGTGCTTTGATGGACAGAAATAATTCTTGCGTGGCGCAAGAAATCTCCCTGATTAATTTTTGCTATATCTTTTCATGTAAGCAGCATTAATGCACAATCTTTTGTGGATTTTAAAACCTAAAGTCGGATAAGCAGTTTGACACATGATGAAGTTATTTTTCTGATTAGATTTCTGAAATGTGGACACTTAATTTTTTGTTTAAATTTTATAAGTAATCTTTTTTTATCGGTGATTTTGACTCATAATATTACATTCAAACCTCGATAAGCCGGCACCCCTAGGGACCGACTTTAGGGTGTCGCTTATCGGGGTGTCGTTTTCCTTAAACTGTCGAGTACCTGGCCAAATCAAGTGTCGACAGTGTGCCGTTATTCGAAGTTCAACTGTAAGGCGTAACACATCATTAACACCTCAAGAATTGACGGAAAAAAAGTTGTGTATACTGGTACAGAATTTGGTGCTGAAAAACTCTGAAAAAGCAGAATTTTCCTAGTGAGAAAAACAGCGATTTATAATTCGGACCGAAAATAAATAAACATTAAGTTTCAAAGAACTGACTCACCTAGTTTTTTACATTATTAATACCAGGTTAAATGCTCACGAAAACCGCTATGTCGTGCGCTTTCTGAAAAGCTATTGTTTGGTAGAACTTCTGAAAAGTATTATAAAAATGGTTCAAATACAAAAACGTTGCGATTCGGAAGCCTTTTTCACCCTTTCAAGTGGCTTCGCATATATCGTATTTCCTCTAATAGAGCCCCCTCCCCTTGTTTTTGACTAGAGCTTCAGTAGCTCTTGAAATGCGCTACACTATAATTTAGAGATTTTGACAAAGTTTCAATTTAAAATGTTTTGTTTTTCATGCTTTGTTTGTAAAAATCAAACTTTTAATCAGTTAAAGTGATGGAATGCTCGTCAACTTCTCGAAATAAAATCGCAAATTTTGACTTTCCCAAAATTGAGTAGACAAATTGTATATTCTATTCCAAAGACAAAGACTTATTCTACGAAACTGTATTTTCGGAATTTATACACAAAGTAAATTTAGATGTTTGCAATAAGTTCAAAGTTTCACCAAAGGACTTTCTAAAAGAGTACCCAAATTTGAAAGTGAATATCTGAGAAACCTTATTATAGAAAAAATAGCATGATATGCTGCATGATACTGCCTGATACAAAAATCGCATGAAACTGCTTCTGGAAACATGGGCTTTTTAATATGAAAAGATTGTGCAGAATTATTGAATATTGGTTTTAAAACTCCTTGCGTCATGCGCGACTTCTGTCTCTTCTAATGCAGAATTTCATGGAGAACATGATAGCTTTTTCAGATTTTCTTTTAAAACTAAAAGGCGGCTTAATAGGCGGAAACTACCTCCAGGGAAATAATTTTTAAGGTTATGTTTTAGATAGAAAGTTTGTAAGCACTGCCCACCATGTTGTGACCATTCAACATTCTGTGTTTCATAAAGCATTTAGAATTGTTTCACATTATTTCCTGTTGAAAAAATTCAAAAGGCGCGCATTTAAATTTTCGGTCAATAATTTGGTGATATTTTGTATTTTTGATCATATTTAAGAGCACTTGCGTTATAAACCTATGATATATGGTTCATTTGTAGCTACGTAAGCTGGCTTTTTTTCATATGTATGTGTTATCAAAAGCAATGATTCGAGACAAAAACAGCATTTCAAAACTACTTTACATTTTGTGATATTTATTTTTTGTAATAAACTACCATAATTATCTGTTATCTTTAATTTTTTAGGATCTGATTATGAATTTGGATTTAACATAGAAAATTAAGTCTAGTAATGCTGTGGCTATAAAAATACATGTTTCTCTTGAAATACTTTAAAATTGAGTATAAAGTGTGTATGAATTTTCGAACACCACTCTAATTAGACCACTTAAAGGAGGTAGCATGTTGGTGGGATTTTTGAACTTTGTTTTTTTTCTTAACTGCATCTTTTATCGATAATGGCTCGTCTGTTAATACATCATTGACCAACTTTTCACACAGAGTCAGAAATGTTATCAGAATCAAAATATCTTTCGAAAAATCTCACGAAAAAATAAAAGTTGGCCGAAGAATTCATGCCGCGTTTCCCTCACATACCTTCTTAAGGCTTCTCGTTTTGGTTTTTTTAGTTGTTGAGCAACATGCCACTCAGAATGTAAATTATTGTCTTTGCTACCGTCTCAATGTTAAGTTGCCCGCTCACTGTGCAGAAAAAACAGCGAAAAACCCAATGACAAGAACACGATTTCGAGTAGGAAAAGAGTATACGGCATGAATTCTTTGGCCAACTTTTTATGTTTTCGTGAGATAATTCGAAAGGTATTTTAATTCTGATTATATTTTCTGATTCTGCGTGAAAAGTTGGCCAATGGATGTATTAACGAATGAGCCATTATCAATAAAGATGCGGTTAAGAAAACAAAAAACAGCTGTCCAAAATCGCACGCAACATGCACCCTCCTTTAACATTTAGCAAGTGCATGAAAGCATATTTAACTAAGGCGAAACAATGCGTTATACATTTTACATTCATTTCTATCAAATTTATCCCAATTTATAATCAGATTTTCTAAAAAATCAAAGAAACAGATAATTATTAAGTTTATTATAAAATAAATGTATATTTCAAAAAGTGTAAAGTAGTTTGAAATAATCTTTTGTTTTTAAACTTCTAGCTTTATCAAAATACATTAATATGCGGAAAAAAGCCTGCTTACGTAGCTACAAAATGAGCTATACATTATACCTTTATCATAATCTTACTCAAAGATATGATCAAAAATACAAAACATCACCAAAATATTGATCGAAAATTTAAATGCGCGCCTTTGAATTTTTCGACAGGAAATAATGTGAAACAATTCTAAATGCTTTATGAAACACAGAATGTTGAATAGTCACAACATGGTGGCAGTGCTTACGAATTTTCTATCTAAAACATAACCTTAAAAACCTTATATTCCCGGTGGTAGTTTCAACACTGTTTTGTGAGTCGGTCTAAACAGCATGTATGATAAAGTAACACAGCATTTTGCAACGCAGAATGTGTTTTTTTTTAAATGTCATAGGGCATATTTCAAAAAAATTGATATAATAAAAGTTATGGGCGTTCTTGTAAAATAACTGCGATTTTCAAAACTCACATTTAAAGGTTCCTCGATTGATATAATTTTCATTTTAAATATTGAAATTATATCTGGAAAAAGTTACAGCCTGATATAACTTTGTTGCGCCGGTCCTATGGGTCACATGTTCCAATTAAAACCACTTTTTAGACTTGTGAAAAAATCTGAAAAAGCCTTCGTGTTCTTCATGAAATTCGCTTTAGAATAGCAAAAGTCACGTATGGAAAATTAAACGGTGGAATTTCATGCGCAACCTTGTATTATTCCGAAGAAACGAATTGATGCAAAAACTCGAGCAGAAGTTCCGCTTCAAATTTAATCTGCTTGGGCTGGCAAGAGTTTTGTGAAAAATTCCTTGACTAAAGATTATCTGGGACCGGCTTCTGTTTTTCCATTATTCTGCGTTTTTTTCACTTCTGTTTTCCGTTTTTCTGCGATTGTTATCAAAAAAAAACAGGAAAAAACAGCAAAACAGAAAAATAATGGGCACAAGGTTCCAACATCGTCAGGATTCCGATTTTGCCGATCTTTTTTTTTATCCTGCAATTTCATCATTAACACACAGAAGACGATGCGACAGGTCGGTATATTCAGGCGCAGAATTCGACGGAAAACACGAACATAACTTTTTTTTTAAAAAAACAGTACTCTGAAGGGTCAATATACCGCCTTCAAAGTAGGCATATTTCAGACTATCGTAAAATGATGTTTTTAGTTTGTTTTGCAGTTATCTCCATTATATGACAAAAACTCATTCACATAATACTTGTCAAAATGACCGTCTAAATCTCGGCTTTCGAATGGTATAAGCTTTCTGTGCTATCATGACAAAATCTTACTTATTTTGTCTGAAAAAGATGTTATGACATATTTTTCAAAACGCTGTTTTTACTTAAATTAGCAAAATTGAGTGTGATGTGGCCGTTTGTTTAGTTAACAGAATACATTATTCAAAGGAGCAATAAAAACTGCACCAGAAAATTCTTTTAATTTAAAATATAAAAGTCTTTTGAGTGCGAAGCGACAGTCGAAAAAAATTTAAAAACAAATTAGCAAAAAACATTTTGACAGAAACTTTTTTTTTCGCTGGTGATACTTCTCATTCTGACATCAAATTCGTGTTGAGCATGGTCGATTTCATTATCAAACTATACTTGAAACTTTAAATTCACTATCAAATTTCGAACTCCACTCAAGACAATAAATATTCAAACGAAAACTTTCGCATTTGTTTAAATATTTATTGTATGCGTATAAACGGTGTAATGCGCACTGGAGAAATGAACTTTAGTAGTTAAATTGAAAAAATCAACATATCATAAAAATTATTTGCAATTCTATCGGGTTTGAAAAGACCGAAATTCAGGTTTTTTGTAGAAAATCAACATTTTTAAATTATGGATTTTTATTCTACATTAAGAAAGACCGGACATCGATATTTTTTGTTTGCTGAAAAAATTATGTTTGAAGTTTGTCTCATATATGGTACAGGATTCGTTTTACTTGTTTGTATGGAAAAATCGCAGGATTTCGAAAAACGACTAAAAAATCAGAATCCTTGCAACTTTTTAGGACGGATTGGTAAAAATAACTAGCAAAAATATTTGAAAATTTAAAAGAAGTGTACTGTCTCTAGGCGGAATGAACTAAAGTGATTTTCCACGCGCACTATCGCATGCCGTATTATCTCGGCTCTACCCTGTCAATTTGAGTATTAACTAATGAGAATATTCACGAAATTACTTAGAAAAACTATATGTAGCAAGCTAATTAATTAAAAATTTAACTGTTTTGGTTATAACGATTTTGGCGCAAACAATTTGGCGCTAACGGGTAGAGCAATTATCTCTAATGAAGCGGCACTGTCTATTCGAACGGCACTCTATAATATAGCGTCACTCCTCCCCCTCTCTCCATAAGCAAAATACAAGGTACTTTAGGACTATGGAAAGCGTTTTTATCGTGTCTTGTTTTTCACGTGTCTTGAATGCTGCATTCGAAGAATAAGATGACTTCATGATGCAAGTAAACCAAGAAAAAACAAAAAAGTGGACTTTTACGGCTATCACTTGACATCGAATTTTTTCACCTTTTTTCATATATCTTGTTTTCTTATCTCAGATGTTTTCACACCGTTTGAAGCTGAGGTTTTCCTCTATCGATGGAGTGGTCAAACACCCTTATAAAAATAGTTTTCAAGGAAATCACACAAGTTTACACTAAAAAATCAAGTCTGATGCAAAACTTGGTGTGATTTCCTTAAAAATTATTTCAATAAGAGTGTTTAACCACTCAATCGATAGAGAATAATCTCAGCTACATAACTATATGAAAACATCTGATATGAGAAAACAAAATTTAAAAAAGTTTAAAATAGTCGATGTCAAAAGGAAGCCGTAAAATTACCACTCCCCACCCCCACCCCCCCCCCCCTCCCCGTAGGTATAATAGAGCGACACCAATGCCTCAAATGATCATGAAAACAACAAGTTTTGCCGTTAAAAAGCACAAACTGTGCTTACTGGTCATGTTAAAGAGAAATAATTTCAAAAGTTGTCGGTTATCCCTACTTATCACATTTTCATTTATGATACATTTTATCTTTAATTGGGGCAGGATATTCAACAAGTACCATAATTTCGATGCTAATAAGGATGCCCCAATTAATTAGGAGACTGGTCAGTTCGCCCCACAATCAGTTCGCACCGTTTTTTCAAACGGACAGTTTGCCACGGTCAGTTCGCCCCACTTTTTCAAACCAATGAAGTCCACCTTTTCGGGGACTTTTTTTGGGAACCAGAAAAGTGAAAAAAAATGGCTTCAGGTGAACGACCACTTGGTTTGGTTGGTTCAGAGGATGGTTCGAACCCCTATGGCTTCAAAGAATACGAATTCACCTGTTTCACATCTTTTTCACCGTTACCCAAGGGTATTTGGCCGCTTCACGGCCAAATACTAGCACACTCCACATTGCGATGCGTTGGGGTGAAAAAAATCAAGGGAACCGAAATAGTAGGCTAAGAGAAAAATACTCTTTGGGTGCACTCGGGGTTTTACTCAAAGGTACTTTTATTACAAAAAATGGTTACTTTATTGGTTTGAAAATAAGGCGAACTGACCGCGGGGCGAACTGACTGTACGCCAATTAACTATTGATCAATTATCGGAATTAAACATAATAATGCGTGTTCAAATCTTCAAAGTTTTTGGTGATCTCTAAGTGTAAAGCAACTATTATAAATTTCTGCAAAATGAAGAGGTCGAAAAATAGAGCGGCACTCTATATTTAAACGGCAATCTGTAATAGAGCGGCACCCCCCAAGGGGTTGAAAAATAGAGCGACATGATGCTTTATCAGAGAGAATACGGTATATGAGATGGGAATAAGACAAAAAATTGCCGCTATATTTTACTACGCATAAAAGCGATTACATGCCCCACTTGACTTAAACCATTTTAAAGTTCATGAGAAAGTACATTAGTACGTGGTTTTTGTATGTGGAATTTCCGTCTTCCACTATGACGAAATGTTTATATCAAATTGAAACAAAGTAGGAATTCATTTCTTGGTAAGAGTAAAATAGATTTTTCTTATCTGTAACGGGTTAAAAAAACAACCACGGCTAATTTTTTTAAGAAAGGGCCCATGGTTATCCAAAACTGTTGTCAACTATCTTTTTTTTTTATCATTTGAAGCCCAATCTTATAGGAGTGCACCACTGTTGATTGGAAACCCGTTCGGAACGCGAGTTGAAGTTTTCCCACCTTCACACCTCTCAGGGTTCCGTCTGGGCAATGCCTCTGCGTTTTTTCTATGCATTTTCTGACCAGCAAGAAACTGCTTGTCCCAGCTTATACTATTAAATAGTTGCAATCAAAACTATAGACAATTATCCGACCTGAGAAGTTGATTGATACGAGATACCATTATGACTTGATGTAACTAAAAAAGAAATCGGAGTTAAAACAACACCAAAATTCTGTCTTTATCTAATAATTAAACAAGTAAATGCGGTCAGACAATCTCTTATTTAGTATAGCCGCTACTAGAGTCTTTTCAGAGTAAAATTGACGGCAGTCCCTTTTCTGATACTAAGTGTAACGCCAATATTAGCGTATTTCAGTCCATGAGCACCTCTAATTTTCTGTAATGCTGAACTTCGGAACACTGAGAGAAGATCAGGCAAAAAGTTCTCAAAAGAGAAGATAGACTGGTAGGATTTGTAAATGACTTACACATTCGTCTTATCCACTAGCTCGTCGACTTCGGTTTTCTGAGGATTATAAGTTTTCTGGCTAGTTGAGCTTCAGATTCACTTTTAAAAGCTTTCTTCGAAAGCAATCTGCGGAATTGAGGAAAATCTAACTGAGGATAATCTAAATCTATCGCATCTGCTGGCCCTTTGAAACATCACCGATAAACTGAAAAGCAATTTCCAACAATGGCCCACCAAAAATAAAGACACTCTTTGTAACTAATTTCGTACCTATTCATTCATCCTTTTTTCGTTGCTCCAGCTGATCATTGTCTTCCGCACCGTGCTCTTCCACGGTTCTCTACTATTTCTTGTACAATAGTTGCTGAAAAAAAGCAATCGATATTGAAAAAACAGTCATCATAGCGGAAGACCAAAACTCCACATAAATAACCAGGTACTGATGTACTTTCTCCTCAACTTCAAAATGTTGTAGGCAAGTAGGGTATGTCAGTATCCCATAGATAAGTAGTAAATTAAAGCGGCGGTGTTTTGACGTAAGCGATGTTTTGTCGCCACGTTATACCCTATGAGACAACTCAAATTCGCACTGTTTTATACGACACTTTCATGTAAAATTTCGATGTTTTTGGGAAAAGCGGCATGATCACAGTATGCGCATTTACTTGATCCTAATGTGTTCAACTCGGGTAACTGGTTTCTAATTTATTTTTTGTCGTCTATTTTGTAAAGTTTTTTAAACTCTGTAAACAACACTCTAAATATCGAGAAATACGTTTTTCATACATCGTATTTCTTTTAATAGGAGCACCGGTGCGCTTATTTTTCAACCTCCCTAAAATCAGGAAAATTCGAGGTCGATCTCGATTTTGGGTGAAGATTAAAATATGAAAATTGGAATCGGTAGAGCTCGTGAGAGTTAAGAAAACGCAATAAACAGCTTTGCAAAATATTGACTCTGCCCCGAAATTTAGACCCCCAAAGTTGAAGGGGTGCTCCTATTAGAAAAATATGTATGGTTCAAACCATAAAAAAGCTTTGAGGCTAAACGCAATGAGAATTTTGAAAAGTCTCTTATCTGCTTTTGCTTTTTAAATGGACGACATTACCGTATTTCTTCTAATTGCCGCACAGTCTCTAATAACCGCACACCACCAACTTTCAGGACTTATATCTCGGAGCAGAGTGAATATTTTGATCAGCTATTTGATGCATTTTCTTGACTCCAGAAGGTCTACCGATTCCTCTTTTCAGATCTCGGTTGATCGCCCGAAAGTCTCGAGATCCAATTGAGAAATTTTTCGATTTTTGAGTGATTGAAAATAAGCACACATGTGCGGAAATTAGAAGAAATACGGTATTAGCATTTGTACAACCATATTTAAGTTATAACAGTGAAACAAACATACCTTTTCAAAATAGTTTTATCGGTTATGTTAGCAATGTTCATCATTTTGTTTTAAAATTGAAGTCATGCGAATCAACGATAACATCACCTTCTGTTCTGTAAAAATATTTTTAGAAAATTTAGCTTAAAATAATTGCTGAAACCGTATACCGTATTATCTCTAATACATCCCCCCCCCTCAAATTTCTTGAAAAGTCACCCCAAATACCAAATGTCTTTCTGAATCCGAGTCCGTTGATATAAGATATGAAACATTCGAGGGAACTGATTTCAATAAAGCATTTTATTGTAATTGTGATTAAACTTTGCAAGAGGTCACCGCATATTTTTCAAACGACCGTCAAATCTCAAAGACATCTCAAAAGCAATCGAAAAAAATAGTATGTAAACAAAAGATAAAAAAGATTAAGAAGGCCAAGTGGCTGCGAAATGGGTATGAAGATAATTCTATGGGCTTTAACCGTAACATTTACGCGCTATTGAGATTTTTCTACATCAAACTATTTTGGACGAGTTTGTTCTACTGGGGGTAGGGTGTGATTCGGCCGAAAATAAAATTGCTCAGAGATCAAAATTTTAGAGAAAATTGTTGTAGTCTCCTGAACTATCATAATTTCTTGTAAAAAAGCGAAATCACAATTAAGAAAATTTTCTTGCTCCGAATCACTTTAACTGAGCTTTCCTGGTCACTTGAACCTATGGCAACTTCCATTAGTCAAATAACTAAGGGGCCAAGGCAATTTTTTTAAATTTTTGACAATATTACTAATTTACCTGAAGTCTCAAAAAAATTTAGTCATGTCCACACAGGGAAATTTTTTGAAAAAAATTGCCTTGGTCCCCTAAGCTGATTTTACTGAGAGGAGGAAGGGGTGTTCTCAGATTTAATTCTGAGAATGCTTTTTCAAGACACTTACAATGCGATTCTGCTGACGTATTAGATTGAAGGCGAATAGAGTTAAAAAAATGAGCTGCATTTTCCAATAATTTTATAATGAAATTATAAATAGATTTACAATGAATGGTGTTGGTGGAGCTCAGTAATTGTGATATGTGCTCTGATAATTTTATGAAAAAATACGGAAAGTTGGTTTGATGGTGATTCAGCTAATAGCTCTTTGCCTTGCAATAACTGCAGTGTTTTTTATATCAAAACTGTTTTGGTCTGTGAAACTTTTCCTGCCCAGTCACTCATAAGAAACCTTATTTTTGTTGACAACTTTTTCCTGCTAAAGCTCGAGTAAAAGCCGCAGTATGCAAGATTTTGCTGGTATCAAAGCAAGGAAAGGACAAACATCACGCTTTCTGTATCCCGTACAGGATGATATTAATCTGACGTCCATGGCAAAGCCGCAATTCGAGTGCACCAAGCAAGACAAAGCACAAAGAAAACGCCAAGGTAAGAGATATTTTGTTATAGTTGAGATCTGCTTTATTTCTTTGAGTGTTTTAGGCTAGCGCAAACACTCATTCTTTCGCGAATTTCATGCCAAACCGATCAGCTCCGACTGCTGCCGATGCAAAATTATTATTATACCCTTGTGCTATGTCTGTAAAAAGATAACATGAAAACATATGTTCTTGCTTTCAAATTTCAAATTCTTCAGCCCAATAGTACACGTTAGTTTCAGCACGAAACGGTTTAATCAAACTTTTGCCCGAATAGATCTGTATGAAATTGTTTCCGTGCCAAACGACGTGTACTATTGCGCCCTGTAATTCAAATCAAAGTGTTGACATCAATTGTGTGGACATATTTCGAAAATCAATTATTTGTCTGTCTTGATGATATATTATAAACTTTAACAATAATACAGTAAAACACGAAAAAACAGGGTGAAACAGTCATATGGTCGAGATTTCAAAATGCCCAAACTCGATTTTTTATTGACGAAACTTAAAAGTTATGCCTTTTTTGAACTTTCTAAGCGATTTTGAGTCGATATATGTTGTTTGGAAACACTTT